>CM060628.1:29877500-30332500 GCA_030578275.1 Meda fulgida
ATGACATCAAGAGAGATGAGGAGCTATCAGGTTCTCTATCAAAGACTTCATGGTGTCTTTTCAGGACAAAGGTCCAAACTACATTACAGCCTTCATGAGAGGATCACACACACTGGAGAACAAACACTGAGATCACAAATAAGAAATGTTCTGTACAACTTTGCCCTCTAGTGGAGAGTTATGAAGACAAAAATTATACCTCCTTTCTACAGTCCCAAAGGATGCAGAGAGGGTTTTTAATAGGAATAGTTCATCTATTTACTGATGTCATAGGTCATGTTGTATTATTGACCCTGTGTTTTTTTATTTCTTCCATGAAACACAGATAACATCTCATTTTGTGCTTCATAGAAGAAAGATAATAACACAAGGCTGCAATGACATGAGGATGACAGAGGTATTATGGCTTTAAATTGTGCTTAATCCATTATTTTCCTCCACGGTGCTATTTTTCAGCAGGTGGTGATAGGAAAAGGTTTAGGATTACTCATCTGGTTTTTGAAGTGCATATCTGATCTACATGCCCAATATCCTTTCAATTGCAAAATTAATGTAGCCACTGCACAGATTACCTTGTATGCATCACGGATAATTCACCACTGATTTTATTTAGAAAATGGTTGAAGTAGAAAAAGAATAGGGTTTATTCTTGCAGAAATCAAAGTGAACTCCATGGCAGAGTATTTTATCTTTTTTTTTTTTTTTAGAATTACAATCTAATCGGGATTTATACACGTTTTGGAGTGCAACTGAATATCATACGGTGTTCTAGCTTAATAGAATAATTCACCCAAGCAAAAACTATTATTATTTACTCTCATCATTTCTTTCTTCAGTGGAATTTTGAAGAAAAGTCTGTCATCAGGATATTCTTAAAGGTATAGCGGAGGATTTTCTTTTTCCGGGTGGGTAGCCTATAGGCTACTATTGGTCCACCTAAGTGTCAATCATTCTGGTGATATGTTTATACGTAAGGCCGTCGTACGTGCTCGTCCCTATGTAGTTTTCGCTTTCTGCGCATGCGCACTTTCAGATGTATTATGTGTGATGAGTTACGGTTTCAGCCATTCCTTTGAAAATGGCTGAGGGTCGAAAGACAAAAAATGTATACGAAGTGTATGATAAGAAGAGAAAGGCCGCAGAATATAGAAACAAGACCAGAGTGATTTTGGGTGAATATTTCACACGCTGCGTGTGCTGAAAGCACAGGTTGGGCTTCCCACTGATGCCGCAGTCGCGAAGATTCAACTAGACAGGTAAAGTTTGTCATGCTATTTGGAGAAATCCATTTAAAATCACTGCTAGTAAAGTTAATGTAAGCTATGATTAGCGATGCTAATAGCCGTTCCCTCTCAGGAGCAAATAGTGTGTTGCGCATGTGCATTTTTAAAAAAAATTGGAGAGGGCGGGTCTTCTCTAAAATTCGGAAAGATCCTCCGCTATACCTTTAAGACATTTTCACTATACCATTTAAATGTTTGAAGTCGGTAATTTTAAAAAAAAATTTTTTTTCAAAAGAAGTCTTTCTGCTCACCAAGACTGCATTTCATTGATCAATACATTAAATTGCCAATCACCATCGCACACCTGCAGGTGATAGGTGCGTGGGGAAAAATACCAAATGTGGAATTCCCGCACACTATCAATACTTGCAAACAAGTATCAAAATTTTAACGTTTCTGAAGGTCGTGAGACCGAAACGTTGCTAATAAAATGTCGATACTCATTTGCAAGTATTGATAGTGTGCGGGAGTTCCTTGTTTTTTTTATTGATCAATACAGTAAAAACAGTAGCCTAATATTATTACAGTTTAAAATAACCTTCTTTTCATTTGAATATACTGTCAAATGTAATGAATCTTCAGCATTATTACTCCACTTTTCAGTGTCACATGATCCACATTTCTGATTATTAGCATCAGGCTGCTTCATATCATTGTTTTTCTGGTTTCTTTGATGAATTTCACCTTTGGCTTCTGGCTTGCTTAGTTGGGGACACCTAATATTCAACAATCTTATTGATCTGCCTGTATTGACACCATTATATGAGAACTGAACTGAGCTGGACGATGACATCACTGTTTTCTCCAGAGTGGCTATATATATATATATATATATATAAATTAACTAAATGAAGAACTTTTTTACAACATAAATGAACCATCACTAAACTTACTTAAACTGGACTATCACGCTATTTTCTTCTAGATCTGCTGTACAGCAGAAACAAACTTCGTTGCATTATTTTCCTGTTATCTCTGTAAAGCTGCTTTGAAACAATCTGTATTGTAAAAAGTGCTATATAAATAAAGCTGACTTGACTTGTTTCATGAAGCAGTTCTGAGATTGGAGGGTACCTGTGCTGACTGATTGGTGAGTCCGGTTCCCTCGAGGTCCAGAACTTCAAGAGTTCGACTGGATGCGACAGAGACAGCCAACATCCCAGCGATGTGATCCCCTGGAAACCACAAGCGGAGACGGGAGGCAGAGTCAGACGTGCAAACCTAGCGCTTTTCAAAGAGCAAACCCTGCATTTCTCCAGCAGTAAAATTTATACGCTTGGGTGGCCGTTTCATTCAGTCAGCAAAATAAATTTCTCAATATATATACTGTAACATCTACACCTTCCACTATACTTCAGGAAAATACTTGCTTCTTTGAATTAATTGTTAAATAGATTTATGTGTCAAGTGTATAAATGATTAAAAATGCTATACAGCAAATGTCAAAAATGTCAATTTGCCTGAAAACAAATCCCTTTTCGAACTTACTGTCAGTTTAGCGATATCTGTGTATCATGGCCAGCACATATCCACACCTCAAAACCGCAGAAGACCACTCACCTAAGGGATTGTAGTCAAGGTTGAGGACCCGTAACTGTGAGCTGTGAGCCACGGCGATGGCCAGTCGAGCCCAACCCTGGCTGCTGATGGCTGGGTTAGCACTCAGTGTCAGCTCTTTAAGCCCTGTACAGTATTATTGATCGCACTGTTGATTCATAACAGCTCAAAGCATGCTTCGTCTAAAGCTACTTTCCTAGCTAACCGGAAATGCTCTTAAAACTTCCCTAACATTCTCTCAAAGTTATGAACAGACTTTCTTCCAGTAACATTAATAGAATGTTCCGTCAGTTAGCTGGTCGATAATAATATTCTCAAAATGTTGGCACAAAAACATTATCAATGAAAAGTTTTTTTCCCCCCTGAATTGGACGATCATGTAACATTTTTAAATGGTACTACTTGTTTCAGAATGTTCAGAGAACATTAAAAAGTAACAGTCCCATAATGTGTTCAAAATGGAATGTTTCCTTGAGGTTCGCATAACCACGAAAGTTTTTTTTTTAAACACTTTTTAAAAACTGGATGATTCTAACGTTCAGAGAACATTCAGGAATAACGTTAACATTATGAAAACGTTAGCAAAATGTTCTAAGAGCATATTTGTGTTTGCTGGGATTACAATACTTTCAGAATTATTGAAAACCTTACACACAGCCTACAAAACCAAATGTTACAAAACTACAAAAACAGCTATTTCAACTACAGAAACAGGTTATTCATTTATTATTTTAAGTAATGTGTTTTGAAACATGTTTCTGTATTCGCTGTGCGTTCACAATGAGAAATGTGCCAAAGCACTGAGAGAGCAGATCTGCAATACATGTACATCAGTTTTGCAACAACGCTGTATATTTCTGACATATTTATTGGCATATTTATTCAGCCAACGTAAAAGTACTGTAATATACTCCACTTAACATAACACATATAACTGCTTAGTTAATCTCAATGTATCACAGGTTTTTGTATGAAAAGCTGTGATGTTTTACCTGATTTAGCTCCATCCGGAGGAAGCATGCCACAAATGATGCGGATGGCCTCATCTCCCAGCATGCAGTCCCCCAAATCCAAGGACACCAGAGAAGGGTGAGTGGAGAGGGCTCCGTTCAGGGTGACCAGTCCTGCATCTAAAAGTGGACTTCCGTGGAGACTATAAGCAGCAAAGTGAACAGAGATGGACATTACGTTCTGAGCTAAATTTGCATTCCCTTAAGAAAATGGCGGCAAAACATTAGTGTTTTACATTTAGGTTTTAAAAGCAGGGTAGGTGATTTGTTCCAGAAACATTTTTTGTTATGCTGGTTGAAAGTCTCTTCACATCCTGATAGCAATCACTACATTAAGTGGTCTAAATGTATTTATATGTATATATCGTCTGTGGAAGGCGTATAACCATAAAATGTTTGTCCAATCATTGCTTTAGGTCTGAATGCAATGATAGGATGTCCTATCTGCCTGTCAACATGTATTTCCATACCTCTGCGTACCTGCTCACGCAGACATCACACTTCATCCGCGTGTTTCATGAGTTAGACAGACGTCAGTCACTGAGCACCACAAACGAAACAGCAGCCGCCTTTTCTTGAACCAAAAAAATGTGTGTCCACCAAAGTGTTTTTTCATGTGGCTGGCACATTTTTCCAATTGTTATCAATGGGAGCCCCGCGTTTTTAGAACGCCGTGAGCATAACGAGGCGCTGAGCGTGTATTTAACCCTTAAGTGCTGGGCGCTCTGCGGTTTTTACCGGTCGCCAAGAGTTGAAGAATGTTCAGAGCGCTCATCACTGTCACTATTTACCCAACCGTCCAATCACAGTGGAGGAGGGGCGGGACAAATACCACACTGACCAACCGCCACATTCTGCTTGTACAATGTCAACAGATGACAACAACAAGCACAATAACGGAACAAAATAATTTAGAAACAAGAGCCAGACCAAATACTTTAAATTGTATCGACATTTCAATACAGAAACAACACACAAACAAACTATCTGTGAAATGAGATACTAGTAGCACTTTCGTGGATATTCCGTAACATAACAAGCAAAACGTCTCAACTGAAAAAACTGCTGCGCTGCCAAAAAGCTCTGAAGCGCCCACAGCGAGGGACGCTTTGATGGACACGCGGCCTAATGCTGCGTTCACGCCTTGACTACTGTAATTTGGATGGAAGTGATGGAAACTAGGGCTGCAGCAATCGATTATTTTAGTAATTAGCTTTCTAATGATTATTCCATCGATTAATCGTGTCACCAGATAAAATAATTGTGGTAATAAAATAGATCCAAGTGAACAACAGCCTTTAAAATGACTTAAAATACAAATATATAATAACAAGCTATAATAATTGGTTTGTTTGATACAAACAAAGTATCAAAGTAAGTAATGGGTTTTGTTGAAAAACACTGTTAAAATACACCATGTAAGATAAATGATATAAACTAATAAAAACCTAACTCAGTAGCTGTATTAACATTAAGTGACATGACATCTGATGCACAGATGTGGCTGCATGTTGTGACACCTCCAGTAGTGACTGACAGTGACAGATTGACCAGCTATACTGATGTAATTGTGACACAAAATCCTAGATAAATAGCCTAATTTAGTGATATTTTAAATATATTAATATATTTTAAATATCAATTAAATGCATTTAAGTCAGTAATATTTTTTTCAAACATGTTATTTGTGTTATTTGAGTGACCTGTTCGACTGAAAGTTTTGTAATACCAGTGTTACTTTATGTTTTTTATCACGCCCATTCTAGGAAAGACAGAAAATAAATCTCACATGGGTCACTATGAATAACACATTAACAGTCGCATCCGTTACTGTAAACCGACGCACGCCGGTAGGTGTCAGTATAAGTAGGCCTAAGCGTAACACTGGCCAGTGCAAGATTCTCACCCATGGCTTTAATATTTCAATAATAATTTTATGTAATTAAGTATAATAAATAAAATCAATTTTTATTGTACACATTAACTCAGCGATGTAATAAATCATGTTTGACAGCATGAAGCATGGTTCTGCAAGTGTTCAATTGTTCCCCAATTGTGGCAAGTGGCACATGACACAATCCAATGGCACATCTGAAGTTTTAGTGACATGTATGCCACTATCCACTGGCACATCCCAGTTGGCATGTGTCACTGAGCATGTGGTGGCACCTCCAGTAGTGCACCTGCAACTGTCTGCCAGAGGATTATGTAACCTATGCACTTAACTGTAGAACGGTAATTAATATATTGCTGCCAAACATATGATTCATTAAATCATGGAGTTAATTTGTATTAATTAATTAATTTGTAATTAATTATTTAATATTTCAAAAATATTTTTAAACGTTTGTTGAATTTTTAAAATGCACTGAGCACTTTTTTGCACTTGTATAAATAAAGAAGATTGCTAGTATCTCGGCATGTAGGCTATTTCTGTATTTCTTTTTGTAATAGGTAGCCTAACAAATAATTTTTTTAATGAAATCTGAGAACTTTCTGTTCCTCCATTGACAGCTACTAACTGACACTTTTACGCTTTAAAAGTTCATAAAGAGAGCATAAAACTAATCCATAGTCCAAATTTTCAGCACAGATTCGATTGGTTTATAATAAAGAACAGATTGAATGTAGGCTTTTATTCACATTTAAACATTGATCCGCGAACATTTAAAGGCTCAACCCACTGAACCTGCTTGACGTCCGAGAACAAACATCATTGGTTCTTACAGAAGCTGCTGAAACACGAGAATGAACCTCATTGGTCCTTGTGTAACACGAGAATGAACCTCATTGGTTCTTGAAAAATCTTAAACTAGAGAATGAACATTATTGGTTCTCACACATCAAGTAAACATGCTTAAGCTAGCCTGCATTATTGCCTAAATCAACGTGAGTTGATGAATGTTTATGTGAATAAAAGCCTAAATTCAGTCTGTTCGTCATATAAAGCGATAGTGTCTCTTCAGAAAATATTGGACTAAACCGCTAATTCATGTTAGTTTTACGATCTCTTAATGAACTTTTTAATGCGTAAAAAGTGTCAGTTGCGTAGATGTCAATGGAGGGAACGAACGCTCTCAGATTTCATCAAAAAGATCTTCATTTGTGTTCCGAAGATGAGCGAAAGTCTTACGAGTTTGGAACGACATGATGGTGAGTAATTAACGTTTATGACAGAAATGAACTAACCATTTAAGTCTACTTGTCAAAGTAAAAAAAAAAAAAAAGTGTCGAAATAAATGGCTATTCCATTCATCGATCAAGTCGTAAAGCCTGCTCGCTTATAGAGAAGTACACAATTAGCACACTTCCCGATCATTTCGCTTGATAATATAATAATTATATTGTCGTTCGCTTGCCTAAATAAAGATTCCTCTCGGAAACACTCACAAGAGGGTCTGAATGGATCTGTTGGCCTTCAGCGCATCTGCCAGATGCTTGGTCCGGCCGATGGTGGACACCACGCCGAGGTTCAGGTTGAGCTGAGCGAGGGAGTGCGACTCTGCGACGCCGCGACACACACGGCCGAAGTCTCGGTCCGACAGCTGACAGCCGCGCACGGACAGCAGACGCACGCTGTTCTCCTTCAGGCTGTCGCAGATGTCTTTCACCTCCGCACAGGACAGCGCCTCTCCGGTTATCTGGATAGAGCCCGGCAGCATCTCGGTGGTGTCAGGCTTGACTAACGCGCATTATGGATCCGCAATGTATCCAGCCGAAGCCAGAGCACCAGCGACGGGCTCGGGGTATCGCGCAAGGTGGTGCTGCTGTTTCAGCGTTTTGTGCTTCCCCTGTGTTTGCCTCCCGACATGATGCTTGGGGATCTTCAAGGCTTCGGTCTCTGCAGCATGAACCTAAGATGACGCTGTCGGATACTATGCATGCACTAAATGTCGCTCGCATTAGATTGTTCCCATCTCACTAACACCACCATTCAGGCATTAGGCGACTCCAGGCTTGAGGTAATCCGCCTGACAGCTGATGACGGTGGGATTGGCCACAAGGAGAGAAGAACGTGTCTCTGTGAGGACGCGCGCGCGCGCGTGTGAACGGAAAATGGTGCGCGAGCTCTTGAGGTGACGAGTGTTGCCTACATCTATTCCACTGTACCGATTATAACTTGGGTCGTGGAAGTAGGTTGCCTATAGCCTACTCTACTGCATTAGAAAATAGATCACTGGGACAAGTTGTCACACATTTTACCCCAGTGAATAATTTGTCTGTGTAGGTTTTTATTTTTGAAAGTGAATTTCTGTATGGACACATACCCTGTACTGACAAATAAATAGGCCTACATATTTAAATAAATAAATTGTATGTCAAATTGATTAATTGCATCTAACATAATATATATATACACACAGCGGGTTAAATAAGTATTGAACAAGTCACCATTTTTCTCAGTAAATATATTTCCAAAGGAGCTATTGACATGAAATTTTCACCAGATGTTGGTAACAACCCAAGTAATCCATACATACAAAGAAACCAAAACAAAGAAGTTCAGAAATTAAGTTATGTGTAATAATGTGAAATGACACAGGTAAAAAGTATTGAACACTCTTACTGATGTTTATTCAATACTTTGTACAAAAGCCTTTGTTGGTAATGACAGCTTCAAGACGCCTCCTGTATGGAGAAACTAGTCGCATGCATTGCTCTGGTGTGATTTTGGCCCATTCTTCCACACAAATAGCCTTCAAATCTTGAAGGTTACGTGGGCCTCTTCTATGAATCTTGATCTTCAGTTCTTTCTATAGATTTTCAATGGGATTTAAGTCAGGTGATTGGCTGGGCCATTCTAGCAGCTTTATTTTCTTTCTTTGAAACCAATTGAGAGTTTCTTTGGCTGTGTGTTTGTCTTGCTGAAATGTCCACCCTCGTTTCATCTTCATCCTGGTAGATGGCAGCAGATTTCTGTCAAGAATATCAATGTAAATTTGCAAATTTAATTTGTAAATGTGTAAATTTGCCCATTCATCCTTCCTTCAATTGTGTGAAGTTTGCCAGTACCATTTGCTGAAAAGCAGCCCCACACCATGATGTTCCCACCTCCAAACTTCACTGTTGGTATGGTGTTTTTAGGGTGATGTGCAGTGCCATTTCTCCTCCAAACATGGTGTGTATTATGGCATCCAAACGGTTCAATTTTGCTCTGACCACACTATATTCTCCCAGTATTTCACTGGCTTCTCCAAACGTTGTGCAGCAAACTTTAAACGAGCTTCAACATGCTTTTTCTTCAGCAATGGAGTCTTGCGTGGTGAGCGTGCATACAGGCCATGGCGGTGGAGTGCATTACTTACGGTTTTCTTTGAGACAACAGTACCTGCTAATTGCAGGTCTTTTTGAAGCTCTCCACAAGTGGTCCTTGGCTCTTGAACAACTCTTCTGATTATTCTTTTCACTCCTCTGTCAGAAATATTGCGAGGAGCACCTGGTCGAAACAAATTTATGGTGAAATGATTGTCTTCCCACTTCCGTATTATGGCCCCAACAGTGCTCACTGGAACATTCAGAAGCTTAGAAATGCGCATATAACCAATGCCATCATTGTGTTTTGCAACAATTAGGTTGCGAAGGTCTTGAGACAGCTCTTTGCTTTTACCCATCATGGGATGTGTCTTGTGTGACACCTTGGCAATGAGTCCTTTTTGTAGGCCATCAGTTGAGACTGAACCAGCTGATATTAATTTGTACTGACAAGGGTCTGGATTGCTTTTTAGTTGCTGATAGTTTTCAGCTGTCGTCTTGGCTTTCCATGCCTTTTTTCACCTCCCTTTCTTCATGTGTTCAATACTTTTTCCCTGTGTCATTTCACATTATTATTACACATAACTTTATTTCTGAACTTCTTTGTTTTGGTTTCTTTGTATGTATTGCTTGGGTTGTTACCAGCATCTGGTGAAAATTTCATGTCAATAGCTCCTTTGGAAATATATTTACTGAGAAAAATGGTGACGTGTTCAATACTAATATAATGTAGCTGATATACTTTATACTTTATATGCACGCAAATATTAAGACAAGATAGAATACAGAATACAGTTCAACCACTACCTTCGTTGTCTGTTTTAGACTGTTGTCTGAATGTGTCGGTGTAATTTTATTGTGTCCACTTGTTGCAACTGCTATACAAAACCTTATTAGAAGGTGCATTTAATTGTTCATGCGTATGCACAAATAAGCTTCATCCAACAGCAGCTCTGAGGCACACGTGAGACTTGTGAATAATATATTGAATGGATCCACATGAATGTCACTTGTCTTTCCCTCAGCAACAGTCTGAGGATGTGAAGGTGGATAGTATAACCAATTGTACCCACAGCGTTTCTGGTTGCATGGCCCTATCTCTGTGACAGTCTCAGTGAGAGCAGGGAAACCTGAGCCCTGAATTAAACAAACACAATTAATTCCTAATGCAGCCCAGTGTATGGACTCACCTCAGCTTACCCCGATCATCGCAATCACAATGAAACCGCAACCAAGCACCGAAAGTACATTTACATTGAATGGTGCATTTAAAAATGTTAAATTAAAAATTACAATTTTTTTGGAAGATTTAAGTTCCGAGTGACAGTGGTTTGTGTTGTTCCCCTCTGCTACAGACCTTAGAAACATTTTCCATCCTGCACACCAATGGCATTGTAGTGTCAACAACATTTTGCTGGAGAATTTTCAGACATTTCAGAGCTTCAGTCTATGGAAATGGTATCAGTGAGTAAAAGCAAGTGTTTAACATCTAAAGCTACTTCAAAAGTCTAGAATTTATCACACATGTGGCCATGCTCAGGGCCACATGTGACAATGGCCCTGTTATGCCATTTTTGGCCTTTTTGGAGCTTTCATGATGACTATGAAAAATTATTGTATGGAAAACAGCTGCATTTGTGTTCCACTGTAAAAATAGCAGTTTCTATGTCTTTGTTTGGACCCACATGAGGGTGAGTAAAATAATTTGTTTTAGATTACTGTTTCTAAGTTTTTATAAGTTTTAAGATTGACCTAAATCTTTCTAATAATACAAGAATTGCTTCTTTCGCCTAAATATCCATATAAATGGGGTGTCATGCACCTAATAGTATTATTATTATTGTCCATATGCTGGCTCTAGTCTAACCATGTAGAAATGAAAGTTTATTTCAGGAAGCACAGGAGTGTCACCGTCATGTTCAGTTTGCTTTGGTTTTCACTCGTCACACGTGTTCCTTTGTTCTGATCAGTCACCATGGACACTAACACATCATCACAGCTGTTCCTCTTTTAGTTCATTATCTTTGTGAATTTAAGTTCCTGCTTGAGTTCAGTTCTTGCTCCGGTATTGTTTTGTATCACACTTGTAATATTTATCTAATAAACCTTTTATACCTTCATCATCGTCTTCCTTGAACTTTACAAGTAGGCCCTTGCATTTTCACTTCAAAGTTTTGTCATAGATCGGGACTGTTTAAAAATATTTATTATTTTCTATTCTTTGAAAGCATTTATTTAAAGGGGTCACATCATATTTTTTAAATACCCCAATACCCAACATGAGGGGGAGTAAATAATGATGATAGCATTTTTTAGATTATTGAATTTGTTTTTGAGTTACTGTTCCTTCAAGTTTCAAGATTTACCTGAATCTTTGCAATGAGAACAGAGACTGACTCTGCATGCACATATTTAATTTTTTACATAACCACAAAGATTATATTCAATAAGCATTTATTTTAAGGGACCATGACATAATTTTTTATAAGCCCATTAAGATCCACTTATAATGTTCAAGACATTGTTTTTTTTTAATTAAGCTGAATGATTAAGCCTAAAATTAACACTCTGCAAATGCAAGTAAAAATCAGCATTTGCGAGTATATGAAACAGTGTCAATCACCAGTTGTTGTGCTGGCACCTCCAAGTTATTAAATCTCAAAAATGTGGACGGCGAGGACCAGCCGCATCAAACTCACTACTCCACCACAGACCCAGGCCATCAGCATTGTTTATCTTTCAATTTCGCCAATTTAGTGCTATCTTACCCAATTCTCAGTGCCATTTGAGTTCAGTTTAGAATCAAAAGGAAGAATACAGTGCAATCCGTCGGCTACTTGTTATACTGTGAGATCATCCCATGTGGATTGTACTGTGTCTGTGGTGATCTTTTGACGCGCATAAAAAATCTATTTGACGTCTCCAATAGACCCAATTTTTCAGGAGGAGCTCTAGAACTGACTCACGGGGTAACCTCGGGTTCACTGCCCCATCAGTCCGCACCGAAAAAAAAAAAACATTTGTTCGGAAGCTCTTGGAATGGAGTTGTTTTTTCCTGCCGTCCTCCAATCGGCTTGACAGTTCACCCACATGACGTTCCGCTTGCTCGTCCTGATTGGTCAAACAAGTTTCTTTGAGACGTCACAATGATTTTGAAAGAAATGTCGCATGGTTAATCATACTTGTCTTGCCGAGGTGGTTTATTGATTGCTCTGGGGGCTCCAGTCTTGGAGACATTTGAGAAGTTTTGTTGCAATTAACCATGATCCTGCACCCGGCAGAGGAGCTGGCCCTTGGGTTGAATGTGAACCGACCCATTGTGGAGGGCATCCCAGCTCTTCCTTAGACCCACAGCCAGGGACCAGTAGCAGAAACTCCTTCATTACTGGTAAATTAACTTTAAATTCTCTTACTAAACTGTAAAATAATTTGTTACTGCATTAAATTAACTGGCTGGTACAGTAATTTCAACTGTTAGATCTTGAGTGAATTGCTTTGACTGGTGAAAGTGAAAACTTATAAACTTATGTTAATATAAAAATATTTTGCAATGAGTTATTGATCACATTTTTTCCCTGTGTAGTTCATTGTAATGACATTGTTTTCCTCTTTTGTGCAGTTTTACACAATGCACCAACACTTTCACCTGTTCCCAAGAAAGTGGTGGCTGAAACGTGCAGTTAGTGGACTTTTTCTAACTTTACATCAAAAGGGAAGAAAGTACAACACTTTGTAATACCCATTTGTTTCCATTGCACGGGACAGTGAAGAAACCCTCTCAGATGACTGTCCTTTGGAGGAAGTACTTGTAAGTGCATTAATAACTTTATTTAATTTACTTTATTCTGACTGCAATATGAGTTGCACATCCACATCTACAGAAAGGCCCACAGAAGAGTCTGCACATAGAAGTGATACAGAGGTGGGCAGTGTTGTACTTTTCCTTTTTATTTGTTGCATGAGGCATGTGTTTATAGTTCTTCAACAGAAAATGTATTATTTTATCTGAAAAACTAAAACTAAGACCTTGACAACTTAAAGAAAAAAACTGGAACAAGAGATAGAGTTGCTTCCAAAAGGAACTTCAGAAAGTAAGTGCTAATACACTATTCGACACTATTGCTGACCTTGCATAACAATATCTCTTTACGAAGAATAATATAAATAAAACTCAATAAATATGTGACAATATATTTACTAATATATCATAATGTAATTTAGTGTAATAGTGTAATATAAATATTGTAGTTTTAGATTATTAATGTTTCATATTTTCAAACTAGATGATAAAAGCACAATCACACATGCATGTACTTAAGTATTTACTCAAGAGACTATCACTGTGTTTAGGAGTGGTTAGACCTTACTTTCAAAAATAGTATTTACACTCATAATGAACTTTGGCCAATCATCAACCGAACCACAGGCTCGACTCTTCAGCACAACGGTAACCCCAAAAACTCACACATACCAGAAAACCTTTTATATTCCAAAAATAATAGAACATTAAACACTAACAGATCTCCCCCTATATTAATATTGAGCAAAACACATTAAATAACACTTAATTTTAATATTTGCTCTCCTTTACAGTTTTTCTTGATTGCTTAAACACTATAACCAGGCTTTTGAACTAAAATTTCAAAACCATAACGCAAAAAGCATACCCATTTCCCTAAACTATAAACATTATTCCCCTGTTTTAACACACACGTCAGATTTGTTGAACTGTCACTGCAAAACTCTACACACAAATCCCTTCATTTCTCATTGACGACAACATGTTGTCAGCATTAAGCACTAGCATTCAATATTGTTCACTCAAGTCAGCACAGCTTCAGCTCAGTTAGCACACAATGACCCAAGTGGAAACAATAAGAGTCAAAATTGATCACACGCCAATCAGAACATTCAATAGATAGATAAAAGGGCCAGAGTCAGTTCATTGGGTTTTGGAACAATGGATCCAGAAAGACAAGGAGGATGATGAGGATGAGGATGATGATGATGATGATGATGATGAGGAGGATAATGATGAGGAGGATAATGATGAGGAGGAGGAGGATGAGGAGGATCATGAGGAGGAGGATGAGGAGGAGGAGGATGATGATGATGAGGAGGATGATGATGATGATGGATGAGGAGGATGAGGAGGAGGATGATGATGAGGATGATCAGGAGGATAATGATGATGATGAGAAGGAGGAGGAGGAGGATGATGAGGAGGAGGATGAGGAGGAGGAGGATGATGATGATGATGAGGATGAGGATGAGGATGATGAGGAGAAGGAGCCCACTGATGCCCACGGCCCCGGGGACGAACGTCTAGCAATCTTCGAACAGTATAAACTGGATGCACCGCAGATGGGGGGTCAATTTGAGCTTGATGGCTGCCGGACTAAGGACCTTAATAATGGGAAAAGGTCCAATGAAACGAGGCGTAAGCTTATATGAACAGGACTGAAGAGGCAAATTAAGGGTGGAAAGCCACACCTTCTGACCGCACACACATCTGGGGGCCTTGACGCGATGACGATCAGCAGCCCGGTGAGTGCGTACCTTGGCGCGACAAAGAGCAGTTCTCATACTTCTCTAAGTTCGTCTGCATCGTTGAATAAACGCTTGTACCGAGGGAACGGAGACCTCGGCCTCCTAAGAGGGGAATATTGTGTTGGTACCAGAGACAACAATTAAACGGAGATAACCCTGTGGCAGACGAGGGTAGGGAATGTGGGCGTACTCCGCCCATGGTAACTGCAGTCTGACGTTTCAGATTCCTGGTGCGAACAGAACATACGACCGAGAATTTGGTTCGCCCGTTCTGCTTGCCCGCTAGTTTGTGGATGAAATCCTGACGACAGACTGGCAGTGGCCCCAATCTGTCAGCAGCATTCCCTCCAGAACTGACAGGAAAACTGGGGTCCTCTGTCAGACACAACATCAGAAGGGAGACCATGGAGCTTAAAGACATGATTCCCCACCGTCTGAGCAATCTCCTTGGCGGAGGGAAGCTTAGGAAGAGGACTAAAGTGCGCCGCTTTAGAAAAACGATCGACGACCGTCAAGATTACAGTATTCCCCAATGAGGGGGGAAGAGCCATAACGAAATCAAAGGCTATGTGAGACCACGGACGGGATGGAGTAGGAAGGGGTCTAAGTATACTGGCGGAAGGGGAGTTACTTGACTTAGTCTGAACGCAGACAGGACAAGACGCAATAAAACGGCAGATATCACGCTCTCTGGTGGGCCACCAAAATCTTTGGCGTATGGTAGCGAGAGTACCCCTCACACCAGTATGAACAGGCAATTTGGAAGACTGACCCCCAATGGAGGATGGGCGGACTCACAGACTAATAATAACAAATAACTGCTCGGGACAACGCCGCGGTATTGTGGCATGAGTAAGCGCTCGTTTTACTACTCGTTCAACTCCCCAGACAGCAGCCCCAACCACGTGATCCTGAGATAAGATTTTCTACTTGGTCGAAGCGCCTTCAGAGGAGCCTAATTGGCGCGAGAGGGCGTCAGGTTTAACGTTCTTGGAACCGGATCTGTAAGAAATAGTGAAATCGAAACGACCAAAGAAGAGTGCCCAGCGAGCATTAAGCCTCTTGGCTATGGTCCGTCCAAACTAAGAACGGACATGTCGCCCCCTCCAACCACTGACACCACTCCCCTAAAGCTAAACAGATAGCCAGCAATTTATGATTCCCCACGTCATAATTGCGTTCACCGCCCCCACACCTACATCCGAAGCATCAACCTCGACGATGAATTGTCTCTTGGTGTCAGGAGTGATGAGAATGGGTGCAGTGGTGAATAAGGTCTTAAGACGCTCAAAGGCTGTCTGGTTCGCCTCGGTCCAAGTAAAACGAGACTTAACCGAAGTGAGCGCAGTAAGAAGGGCGGCAACCTAACTGAAATTTCTGATAAACGACAATAAAAATGGGCCAACCCCAAAAATCGTTGGAGTGTGTCACGGAGTTACCTCATGATCATCAATGGACTGTATGCACGTACACCATATCACACACACAAACACACATGTATTGTTGTAGCATTAGCGCAGTATGTTTACTGACATTGATATCATGTATACTCGGACTTGTGCAATGTTTGTGAATGTTTGTAGGTATTGTGTAATGTTTGTAGGTATTGTGTATAATGTGTTTAAGATATGAGAGGGTACGATGTGTATTTGTTCGTTATGTGTAGTGGATATGTACAATGTGTTTGGGTATCATTAGCCGATAACATTGTTCATTCATTGTTATCAATAATCACAATACACATGTTGGATTTGAAATCTTTATTGAAGCTTGGGTTACATATTATAATATATATAACTTACCTGTTTGGGAAACACCAGTGACCAAACCTGTATTGTTTTTAAAGTAGAGTATTTAAACATGGTGGACGAGCTGTCTGATTGGGAGAAACCATGTTGGGTGTGACGTAACTGGGGGGGGGGGGGGTTCCAATATTCCTGTAAAACAAGGTTTATATGTATTAAATCATTAGTTGCATTGTTCTATTGTGTTATTGTGTAATTTAACCATGGATAGATGTTTTATATGCATGAGCTGATAAGAAGTGCATATGTAAGAAAGTAAAAACTTGCCTGTTGAATGGTACACTCCAGGGATGTGGCCTGGACTATAAATGGCTGCCAGAGTTAGTACATGGGAAGATAGAGGGTCAGGTTGGTTATGTGAAGTGAAATCAAACCAATGGAAGTTTGGATGCCAGAAAGTTTGTTAACCAAACGCTACAATTGCTGTTGTAGTTGTAATTATTTCTATTATTTTCTCTTCAACATTTATTTCTGTTATTTTTTTTCTTTTCTTTTTTTTCTTTTGCTGTTGGATTTGCGCTCTCTTCACAATAAATCCACCTCAACTGGGATTTCCTGTTGCATTGGTCTTATTATGCCTCCGATTGCGAGGGCGATCTCTAACAGAGTGCTACACAAGAATCGGCCACTGGCCAACCTGTGACGGCTCGTACTTTAGAAGGATCCATACTGATCCCCTCCGCTGAAACAACAGAGCTGAGGAATGTAACGGACTTAGCGTGGAACGTACATTTCTCTGCCTTGACAAAAAGGCGATTCTCTAAAAGGCGCTGAAGAACGCGACGAACGTGCTGAACATGCACTTGGAGAGAGGGTGAAAAAAAATTAGTATGCCATCCAGATAGACAAAAACAAAGATAATTAGCATGTCTCTCAAAATGCCATTCACAAGAGCCTGAAAAATGGCAGGAGTGTTGACAAGACCGAACGGTAAAACCTGATATTCGAAGTTCCCTAGAGGTGTGTTAAACAAAGTTTTCCACTCGTCTCCCTCCTTAATGCATACTAAGTGATACGCATTGCGAAGATCTCGAAGGCTGATGACATAAGTGGTAAAGGATACTGGTTCTTAACACTTATGTCATTCAGCCCTCGATAATCAATACAGGGACCCAAAGAACCGTCTTTTTTCACAAAGTAGAACCCTACCCCGGCGGGAGAGGAGGACGAGACGATGGTACCGGCGGCGAGAGAATCAGATAAATATTTCTCCAGACCCTCGCGCTCGGGAGCAGACAAAAACAAACACAACCTTCCGCGAGGTGGAGTGGTACCCGGGAGGAGCTCAATACTGCAGTCAAAGTCGATGGGGAGGGAGAGAAGTGGCTCGGGAATGACTGAACACTGCCAGCAGATCGAGGTATTCCTCCGGCACCCCCGACAAATTACCAGGTTCCTCCTGAAACACAGAAAAAGAGGAAACCGCAGGGACAGCAGAAACTAAACACTCAACATGACACGAAAATTTCCAAGAAAGGATGGTTCCCTTAGCCCAATTAATCTGAGGGTTATGCTGCTCTAAGCAAGGATGACCCAAAACAACGAATGAAAGGGGATTGAAAAATAAAAAAAATAAATAGTCTCTTGATGGTTGCCGGATATGGTGAGACTCACCGGAATGGTGGTATGGCGAACCTTAGAGAGAATACTGCCATCCAGAGCAAAAACAGAGGTGGAATCCTCTAGGTCCATTAAAGGAATGCCTTGTTCAAGTGCCCATCTCTAGTCAATAAAGCTTCCTTCAGCTCCAGAATCGATAAGGGCCATGCAAGAGGCTGAGGAACCAGACCAGCGAAGGGTGGCAAGAAAAATAGTGCGAGTCCTGGCGTTCGGCAATGGGGAAAGGGCAGTTGTGCTCGCCAGTACTGTCTACTGGCGAGCTCTGGCTTTTACTGGGCACGACGAAACAAAGTGGCTGGCAGAGCCACAATAGAGGCATAGTCGATTCTGTATCCGCCGTTGACGTTCAGCAGCAGTGTTGCGGATACCTCCTAACTGCATGGGCTCTGATTCCAGATCGCCCCGAGGAGGAGAGGAAACAGTGGGCGGGGCGACTTGTTGCACGGTCATCATGCTCCGAGTGCGGCGACGCAGTTCAAAGCGTTTATCAAGGCGAATGGCCAACTCCACCAGTTGATCAAAATGGACTGGGCATTCACGAGAGTAAATCTCATCCTTGAGGTCCGTGTTCAACCCCTCCAAGAAAGCGGGCGAGCAGGGCAGGTTCATTTCAGCCGCAGGTGGTAGCCAGAGTGCGGAATTCAATAGCGAAATCAGCAACGGGATGCCTCCCCTGGCGAAGTATGGCAAGTAGGTGGGATGCTTCTTGACCGTAAATGGAACAATCAAATACCTTGACCATCTTCTCTTTAAACAGCTCATACTGGTCACAGAAGTCAGTCTGCATCTCCCAGACAGCAGTTCCCCACTCGTGCGCCCTTCCAGTCAGCAAGGAAATCACAGGCTACACGGGCACGGTCCTGAGCATAAATGGTAGACTGCAGAGAAAACAACTTCACATTGACTAAGAAAGGAGCGGCATTTAGTGGGCTCACCGGCGTAACACGGTGGGTTGTTGAGCCTAGGTTCGGAGGACCTGTGAATTCCCTGAGAAACGGGCGTCTCCAGACAAAAATGATGAAGACGCATGGATAAATCAGTAACTTGCGCGGCCAGGGTATCCACAGCGCATCTGGCTTCCGAAATCTCCTCCTCGTGCCTACCCAGCATGGCTCCCTGAACCTCGACCGCAGTACAATAAGGCGCTTCCTCTGCTGGGTCCATGATGGCCAGATTTTTCTGTCAGAGATCACTGAGGACCCAAAAGCAAAGGCAGGTGCAGAAACAATGTTTATTAGAAAAAGGCAACACAGGAGTCTGCCTTCACTCAGACGCAGAACTGAAGAGAACACAAATGTCCAAACTTGGCTGATGAGATACGGCAGCAGAGGTCCCAGGGGAGCAGGGTAGCAGAGATCAGCAAACTAGACTCAATCCCAAGGCCAGATGGAGGAGACACACGGACAGCAGATATGGTAGCTGGAGCCGAGCAGCTGGATGGCTGGGCAGAGAGCAGAATTAACATACCAACGGTTAATTCAGGATAAGACAGGACAAGATACTTCCCGAAGGAGATGGCTGAGACGAAAGTAACTGTAGAACGTAAAAGAGTGTGCACTCTACGAATAACAATAATCTGGCAATGAGGCAGGGAGAACAGTAGCTAGGAGTAGCAGAGAAAATTAGACTAAAGAGAAAACAGGTGAGAAGGAGATCAGCGCTTTCGCTGATTGCGATGAGGATCAGCTGAGAGATGAAGTGAGTGTGGGTGTGCATGATAGAGAAAAAAGAATGTCCATTCATACTGAGATATAAACTTAGATTCTATAGGCTACTCCACACGCAAATGTGAATGTGTAGTTTGTCTGATGTGTAGACACATAATATTAACATTACCTCTGTAGGCCTCTCTGTGGCAGCAGAAACTGTTTCTTCATCCCCATCATCCTGTGAAGATGAGCATTTGGTTGAGTACACTTTATAGGCCTACTATTTGTCATACTTTCTGGTGTATTGAGTAGGCTATGCCTGGGGTTCTATTGGGACAGGAGGATCCAAAAGACAGATATTACCATCAGAATCTGTTGGGACCAACGAAAAACCCAACCCAAAGTAAAATAAATGGAAATATCAAAAATACCCTATATCAAAATTAACACATATGTAGACCTCTTACGTTTAATGAGGGTACTTGGATCTTCGGGAGTGACTGGCTCTGATGAAGTCCCTCCAGGAATTCCCTCAGCCAAAAATGCTGCTGCACTGCTACTGGATGCTATTTAGTTATTTAATATGTCAAATGTTTGTTAAGTCAGGTAGCCTACACCCATGATATGCTCAAGCCTTACCTGATTGAATTATGTTTTTATATTTAAGATATAAACTTCCGGATTTGACCAGACAGACCAGTCTTGGAAGATTTTCATAAAAACTCGTATTTAACCACATAAAAAAATTTTGACTTGCGTTCAACAGCAGAAAACTTCGCCGTTTAATGTCAACATCGGGCAGTGCGTCAGTACCAGTACGTCATGTCAAAAATAAAAGTCGTGTGACCTGTACAGTGTTATTTTTTAGTAAACTTCTATGCTTTGAACATTAGAACAAATTATTATTATTATTATACAAGATAGGCTACCATTGATTCCAAAATTGTATTTTATTTTACTATATCACATTCTTGTGAAAAAATGGTACAAACAAAATGGTAAACAAGTTATAAAAGAAATATGGCACTAATTTAAACTATATATATATATATATATATATATATATATATATAAAAATGCATAAATGGACGTTTGAGTAAAAAACAAAACAAATTAAAGTAACAGTGCCTCATAAGTCGTTTTATTTATATTTATGTTTTGTTTTTTTACTCAAACGTCCATTTATGCATGTCCCAAGTAGTGGATCGTACTATATTAGAATATGTTTCAGTGTATAAAAAAATTTATATATATTTGTGTGTGTGTGTGTGTGTGTGTGTGTGTGTGTGTGTGTGTGTGTGTGTGTGTGAGAGAGAGAGAGTAAGTAAGTAAGTAATATATGTGTAAGTAATATATTGGATGATGTATCATCCTTTACATGCTAAATTCGTATTTAGAGTCAAAACTGATTAGTAAATGTACAATTCTATGAAGGGGGCACGGTACCAGTGTACTCAAAGTGTAGGCTGTTAAAATCTCTGAAGTTTAGTTACATCGATTTTATCTAAATGGCTCTCAATGGCCACTAGATGGCAGCATCACATTAACGCAATCGTAATATCGCGAGGACATGGTCTCTCGCGTCATTATCCGATTCGTGTTTGACATTAGCTTCGCGGATACTGGATAGCATACCGCATGAGAGGTCGCGCCGCTGGGTTCTCCCGAAGGCTTTGTTATATTAATAACATTTCATTTCCATAAAAGGGTACCAGGTAGTGCAGGTATGTAATAACATTTTTTGGTTTAAAAAATGTTTAACTGTTAACGTTTGCTAATACGGCGTCGGAATGTTAATAAGGGTTAAAGAGGGGGAGAGTAACGTTACACGAGCTCACCAGATTTTGTAACCAATCACACTTTCTTCTTTTGTGGTTTGGTGATGTGTTTAAGATCATTACAAGTGTATACGTAATATGATAATCGTTTTAATTACATACTTTTAAATGTATATTTTTACGAATTACGGATTGAGTTCAGTGTGTCCTCGATAAATGTGATTTATTAAGGGGCTACAGACGGGCGATCTGTAGGATACATTTGCAGCGTCTGTTTCAGATGTTCAGTCATTGTTTTATTTTGCTCTTTAAGTAATTTGACATGTCTTGGTAAAGTGTACACTTGGTCTGGGCTCAAATGTTACGTAATATTCTCTATAAAGCATTTGAATTTCGTCATTGTAAATAGAGTCTGGTTAAATAGTGTAAAGATAGTGAACAAAATTAAGTTATTTGAACAGCATGAATAATTTGGGTTTACGCTTTGTTTTAAGGTGTTCTTGTTACAGTGTAATTTTACATTTAGATGCATTATATAAATTAACTACGTGTACTTACTATTGGATTAGAATTTTTTTTTTAAAAGCTTTAATTAACCAGGTTTGTCTCATTGAGATATAGAATCTCTTTTTCTCAAGATACCTGGCCAAGATAGCAGAACAAATTAGATCACACAATCACAAAACTAAAACTTTAGCTGGAAAATAGCATTATTCAAGAACCGCTATAAAGCCAAAACAATCTATGTTACCTTAAAATATGTTTATCTCTAAAGCTTCTTTGATAAAATCTACATTGTTAAAAGTGCTATAAATGAAGATGACAAAACAAACACAAAAGAGGCAAAGACAACTCAAGTGAATTTCAGTTAAATTAAAGTCCCATTAATTAGGCTAAAACATTAGCATGTGTGGATGGGTCAGTATGGGTGGATTTAGGGTCATTTGCATGTTTTTATGCATAATTTACTGGTGCTTCTATTATAAATACATACAACATGTGCAACAAGAACACTGGAAAATAGTGTTACCAGATTCGGTTTGGAAACTTTCACCTATATATGAAGTTGCTTCAGTTTTGGGTTTGATTGTTTGTTTGTTTTTTGGTGGCGTACAGATGTTGCTTTGCTATTTTTGCTCATCTTAATTCTTACTGACACTCATGTTATATTTGTGTACCGAGAGCACTAGATGTTAATGTAATTTTCAAGATTACATAATCTCTAGTGAAATAATAGATAAGTATAAGATAAGTAGTGGTATATTAAATGTCTATTAATCAGTGTTGCCATTGAGATTTTCACTCACTGAACTGTGATACCGGTGAAGTTTGTTTATCAGTCAAACTTTAGATGAAGTGCAAAGGTCATTGTAAGGTGTGATATCAGCATTTTTGAAGCAGTATATTTTAAAAAGACACATCGGCATTTAACCCTCATAACTGAAGTATCATTTCCTTCTTGCACTTTTTGATTCCGCTTAAGACAGAAGTTGCACCATGTTTTTTTTGCACACTTTTGTGTGTTTTGGGGTCGTTTCGAGCCTTCAGTCGCGCGCCCCCGAGAGTGGGCCCCGTGTACGTGCAGAATCCGTCGGCTCATGTGGAGGCCGCGCTGATGACGTGTGCGATGACGCCGCTGACTCGCTGTGGGCCGAGGAAAGGGGCTGGTAGATAAACCGTGAGAACAATTAGACTTTCATCAATTTATAATTCGCTAACTAAGATACACATTTGGATCAAATTGACGTCCGTTGTATATCGCTTGATTGACATGAAGAGGTATGAACCGAATCGATACTTTGACATGACGTTTTAAATGCTTGTGTTTCAGATTGTAAACGAAAGGACTTCTCGTGAACGCCGCTCATGATAACAATATTAGTATTAATAATTGCAAAAGGCCAATTTATAAAATATCCGTATGGTTACTTAGTTACACTAGCCAAAAATAAAGTACCGTTTTGCTTTGTTTTTTGACGTGTTATTAGTACCATGGTATTGTACGTGCTAATTTCAGTAACGTTACCATGATATTACCATCCACTGCTAACACTGAATGCACTTTGGTAGTGCCAGTAGTAGTCATATAAGGGCACGTTATTGTGTTATATTGAAGCCAGAGAGTGTTGTGTCTGTCTGTAATGTAAGACCCTTCAAAAGTGCAATAGTTAAATGAAGTTGTTTTAATCGAGATGCCCAAATATGGTCTTGTTTTCCTTTCCTCTGGTTTCTAATCCAGCATGCTGTCAGAATGGAAAGCTGTAGATCTGTGGACACTGGGCTTTTGTTCTGGCCACTTCATGCTGTGCAGATGGTGCTGCTCTTATGCTACTCAAAGATGTTTGTATTGGCTTTTATTACATAAAATGGTTATAGTTGCACCATCAGTCATTATAATTTTTTAGATAAAAATGATAGTCTGATCTAAGAAATGCGTCTTGAGGTCGACACTAAACAGCTCTTCCTGTTATTTTTATGGGTGTATAAACTGTGTTTTTCCGCCGCTGGGATATGTTTCTTTTGCACGATTGCTCCAGGAATCATACCATATTGCCCTTCAGACACTGTCAGCTGAATATTATTTGACACGTCACATGTAGCTCTAACTTTAGCAGGCTCTTATCATTCCTCTTGACACATAGATGTTTGCAGGATGTCACAGAGGCTTTGAGTTCACAGGAAAAAGGCTACAGCTGAGGTCGACTGATATGGGTTTTTAATAGGGCTGGGCAGTATGATGGATGGTACATATCCTGACCATGGTATGAAGTGTCTATCTTGAGAGATTGTAGTGTATGGTTTATTTCACGGTATTTATATAGTGCGTTTGGTGCTCAAGCACTGACACGTACCTGAAGCGCACGCACAGAAAGCCGCCTCTCAGACAGTAAGCGATCGTTAACTCAATTCTCTTTCATGTCTTATTGCACATGAATGGTCAGATAGACACAATAATGTCAAAATGCCTCTTGTGTGGAGTTTTCACTTAAACATAGTCAATTACGTGTGTTAAAAGAATGTAAACCGTTGGGTGAAAACCCGGTGTGTGTCATCCGATCCGTGCCTTCGGTCTTAAAGGGACAGCAGCATAATAAACTGTTGTCTATCTTGTTAATCAAACGACAAAAGACAAATCACTCACTGCTCTTGCCTGAGTCACTTTTGTGTCTTTAATAAGAGTCCGTTCATATTTGATTCCTACAGTGAAGACTGTTCAGTGTTTTAGTTATACACTTTGATTATTCAATTCCTGTTGTTTTTTACTACGTTAAATAAACCTACTAGCTAAAAAACAGTTTATTTAATTTGTATCTCTGCTCTATTGTGTTTGTCCTACTGTTTGTAATTTGCTTTGTTCTTCATTTTAATAAGTAAAATAAAAATATCTTTATCGAGATGTATATAGTTATTGTGAAATATAAAAATTTCACTTTCTAACTTTAGTTAGTGTGTAAGGTTGCTGTTTGAAGATAAACAACATCTGCAAAGTTATGACGCTCAAAGTAAAGGGAGATATTTTCTTTTTAAGAAAGATTTCCTATAGCTTTTTAAGGACTACAACAAACGGCTGGTAGGGACTACACGACATTCCTCCCGGGTTAGTGACATCATAAACCCCGCCCCTGGAACACAATTTATAGATTATCATGACAGAATATGCTAATCAATTACTAGAAGATAACTACACATCAACTACATAAATTCATCAACTAACCATTCAGAAATGTTGTCTACATGTCACTTCTTGACTCTCTCCATCTTTCTCACCAAATTTTATGTTTTTTTATTTAAACATAAAAGGCTTAACTTTTTTTTTTAAATTTCCAGTGCATGTCTGTGAGTGCAAGCTCTTGAAGCTCCGCCCTTTGTCCTGGAAGCAGCAGCTCATTTGCATTTAAAGGGACAGACACAAAAAACATACATTTTGCTCACCCTCAAAAAGTGACAAGTTTATCATGCTTTATAAAAATGTCTATATAAAACATTTTATTTATAGCTAATGAAATGTGTACAAAAGAATGGACATTGAATGAAACAAGGCTTATCAGACTGATTATCAGTGTTTCTAAGTAAATCAATATGGAACAAATTTGTTCTCAAGGGATGTTTTTTGTTGTTGTTAAAAGCTAAAGTTCACAAATATTGGCACCATTTCTGATCTTAAAATGTCAACAAATTGAAGACTGAAATGCTGTTATGCAATATTTACCTTCTTATGGTCAGATAAAAGGCATAGTTCACCCAAATGCGAATTGTTATTCCAAACCTGTTTGACTAGATTTTATTCTGTGAAATTCAGAAGATATTCTTTAAAAATGGCTGCTTCTTTTTTTTACATCAGTGTTTGGTTAACATTTTACCAGATGACAATTTTAGCAAAGTCACCAAATGTAGTTTTAGATTTTAAAAACCTAATATAGGTTTTTTTTTCCTCACCATGAAAATACCAATTTCATTTTTGGGTGAACTGTCCCTTTAACCAGTGATTTGGAAATAAAAAAGATTGTAATTTGCGTGTTTGTCTTGTGCGCAGCATGTCAGGCGTGGGGCAGAGAGAGACGGCTGCCCTCAGGCAGTGTGTTCAGGCCCGGGCCCAGCTGGAGGAGGCCATCACTGGGGTCATCAAAGCTGAAGTTCAGCTCAAGAGCAACTCCAGAGAGGTGAGACACCCGCTTTCAGCCCTGTGTTTTAAGTGTCATGTAGCATAAGAGATGAAGTACTTAACTTTGAATCTTCTATTTATATATTTAAATCATGCTTGTGTTATTAAAGGCTCAGTGTCCCATGAGTGGGTGTGAACACTGACTTTTCTGAACATTGTGGCTTTCTAATGTGCTTTAAGCTCAGTGCACAATAATAATTTTCTTGTAAACATAAGAAAACATCCATGCATATGACATAATAATTTGTCACCTCAGACAGAGTTGATAATTACTACTTCGATGCAGGTAGTCTAAAAGGAGTAGGGCTTACTAGACCACAGCTAAACAAGTTCAGAAGTATTAACAGTTGAGAAATTGTCTTAAAAATAGTTTGTAGGATTTACGCTCATTCACCTAAGCTCTGTTGAGAAACCTCATTGGGCTTCCTCATAATCTCTCAAAACAGCTGGTTCAGAGTATAATATAATACTGTTTTGAGTGAAGGAACTTGTTTCCATTATTGTAGACCTCAGATCATTGCAGGCTGTCCTTCAGCGTTTAGGAGGTGGGTCGTTTTATCCACCTCAACAGGAGTTTTAAAAGCCGCTCGGTATCTGAGCACTTTCAAGTCAAAGGCAGACACGTCAAGACTCGCACCCGCTTGCATTCACACACGTGTCTGGTTACTCCCAGGTGAAGTCTCAGCTGCACAGCTGTATCAGTAGACATCTGGAGATCCTTCGCTCTCGTGAGGTCTGGCTGCTGGAGCAGATCGATGTGGTGGAGCAGCTCAAAGGAGAAACTTTACATCAGCAGCTACAGCAGCTTCATTTGGTGAGTTTTACATTTATAGTTTGATCATTTGTGCCGTCTGGCATATCGAGTCATTGTGAAAAGTAGGGTTGGACGATAAAATGATAACGATAGTTATCACGATTTAATTTTTCTTGATAAAACGATATCAAGAGTTTGCAGCGCGAGCTCACTAGCAGATGCGTTTACTCTGATCGGCCTCGGTCACGAGATCCAGTGAGAAGCGCTTGAATTCAGCGAAGAACACAAATGTCTCAGTGATTTAAACCAGTTTAAAGGCAGATGAAACGGTGCTGACGAACAGGAGAAACACTGTGCGCAACGATACAGTCAGAAGCTTTTCCGTCTACACATTCCCATCATTTACCACGGATTTACTGTAACGTTAGCTTACTAATATTAACTGCACTATGAAATGTGGGATATACATATTCAATTGTATTATATTATTAATGTAGACAATGTATTAAAGGTCTAATGGAATATAATTACAGTATTTAATAATGTATTTAGGCTATTGTTTTTCATGCAAATACCATAGAAACCATAAAGTAACATTTTGCCATGATAGTGAGGTGCTGTAGGCTATGCCCGGTTTTATCTGTGGTTATCATGATCTAAATACATGATGCTGGATGACCAATGGTTAATTTTAATAAAACTCAAACAGTCAGAATATATCATTTCACCAAATAAAAATTAGCACTTTAGACTAAGAAATAATTCTTTTCTATTTAGATATTCATTTTGTTAAGAAAAAATGACAAATGTTTGAATGTTCTAACTCAGATTTGTCTCAGTGTTTGTTATGATGTGTTCTGACGATAAAGAGTAGTTTAAAACCACAATTAACGCTCTGGTTTCTACAACTTTTACTTAGGAGCAAAAGTCTGCCTTTAAACTCGAAAGAAATAAAGATTTGACATTTATCGTGATAATTATCGATATCGACTGATATAAAAAAAAAAATTTTTGGCCATATCGCCCAGCCCTAGTGGAAAAACTGGTATAGTTTCGTTGGTTTTTTATTTTAGTATCGACTTGGTACTGAAGTAAGGGTAGTTTTTTTAGATCTCTATTATGAAGCAACATTTCTGATAAATGAAATCTATATATTGGCTCTGGATACTGAAACTCACATCTAAAAAAGGAGAAATGAAGCTGTTCTGCTCTAGTTGAGTTTTACTTTAAAGCTGAAATGACATTTGCTCTCTCATGGTTTCTCACAGCTCAAAGGCCAGTTTGACATCCTCATTCATCAGCTGGAGTATTCCAGTAGTAACAATCTTGCTACCCAGCTCACCAACTGCTTGGAGAAGTAAGACACCGGTTGTTGTAAATCTGCTTTAGTGTGCTAAGATGCTGTTTACATGTCAAGCTAGAATCTTTTATAGATTTATTTGATTGTTTTTGTTTGTCTAAGTTTGTTTTAATTGTTATACTTAATATTATGTTGTTAAATATTTAATAGATATCTGCCATGTAATAGCCGGTGATACTGATATGGCAATAAACTCAAATACTACTACATGTCAAGCTAGTCAACAGAGACACTGTAGTGGATTAAATCTCCCATATTCAACGTGAATCTCTGAGGAATGCCTAAGATAAAAGTGGCTCATCTTTTGTTGTTTCAGGTTATCTTTGCTCAATCTGACTCCTGAAGAAACCCCAGAGATGAGTTTCCAAGCAGACGCACGCAGCTTGCGCCAGGCTATCACATCCTTTGGGACCATCTCCTCCCAGGTTTGTGGAATTACTGATATGCACATTTTGGACACCAAGGCTTGTGGTTGATATAGATTAATAGCTCTAAATGCCAAGAAATTCAGAACCCCCAAATCACTTTTTTTTCACTAGACAAAAACATGAAGCATGATGTTTAATCACTTTCATTCATATGCACTGATCAGAAATATTTATCTACACATCTTATTTTATTTTAATACAGATCAGTGTAGACAGCCTAAAGCTTTTGCGATGTGAGATATTTTCTAATAGAACATATGGTCCAATTATTAACATATGATTGAAAGTCTTACTTAAACACTTACGGTTGACAGGATCACAGTGTAAATAATGTCAAAATACTATGTGCTCATACCATTGCTATAAATAGACTTGTGCACCCTTCCACAAAGCACCTGCATTCATAACTCTTCTCTGCTGCAGCAAATGGAGACCTCGTGCTCTTTTGAGAGGCCGTGGCTTCTTCAGGACTGCCCAGTTACTTGCAAGAAACAGGTTTGTTTTTGATAATATATTTGTTTAATCTAAATTTCTGCTCATATGTGCATACAATGTTAAATACCCATCTTGTTTACTTAGAAAGTAGATCCTGAACGGGCCACACCTCTGGCTGAGTGGCTTCTAGGGAGCCGTGCAGTGACCAGCGCTCCTGTAAGAGACCACTTTAGCACAAACCCCCAGGACTGGCTGCTGGTTTCCAAGGAATCTCAGGTAAGCTGAGACTTGAGACCGGCTTGTTAAGAACCGCTGAATTATTCACTTGACTGTAGCTAAAGTGCTACTTCTGTCAAAAGAAAAACAATCCAAGGCACTCAATTAATTCGTTTTTATTTTTTCATGGCTTAGATTTTAAAAACAGGTGACAAGCTACTTCTGTCAAATTGACTTTTAGGAAATTGTACACTGAAGATTTTATTTCCACCATACAGGAAGAGCAACAACTACCTGCCTTTAACTTCCAAAAAGCTTGGGGTCAGCTTCATGACCTGGAGTCGTGGCTGATAAAGGAGAAATTGCCTATCCGTGAGCGAACCAGCAGCGGCAGCTCAACCTTCTCGATCGAGATGATTGAGGAAAGCGACTTAAATCTGGACGAGGTGGAACTGGAAGACCAGCAGGAAAAAGTGGACGACACCTTTGAGGAGGAAGAACTCAGCAATTGGCTTGCCAGTCTGAGCCCAATCAAGCAAGAGAAGACCAGCCAGGTATCAGATGCTGACCGCTTCAATCTGATCATCAAACCCTTCTACGAGAGCTTCTCCTACAGCGATTGGCTACCAAAGTCTGACTGCGGCTCTTGCTGTGCCACACGCACCACAGCCGTGGAAATCGAGAACCTCGGAAAGCTCAAGTGCCTAAAGACTCCACCTTCATCCGCTGCCAGCACTCCCAACACCAACCAAGATCCCATCGAGATGTGGCTTCACAAGACCATCCCTCTCGAGACAACCTGCAAAGCCAATGAGACCTGTGCCAGCTACGCTCAATGTGTCTGTGATGAAAACTGTGGAAAAGAGGCTCTTAGTGCTTGGCTCCTCAAGAAAGAGGGTCGGGATAAGAACGGGGTTCCCGTCAGTAAGAACGCCTCAAACAAAGCCTCCAGCCACCAGCAGGAGCAGGAGCAGAAAGTTCAGGCCATCCTAGAGGCCTGGCTACACCCGAGCAACAGTCCCAAATCCCCGGCCCTGTCGTCCCTCTCTGCCTGGGTGACCCCGCACATCAAATCCTCAGACTCTGAGAGCTTCACCCAGAAGCCTTTGCAGTCGGAGAACTGGCTTCTGCCAGCGATCAAGTCCATTAGCTGTACCACTGAGACGCCAAACAAGCCAGAGAGCGAGAACACAAAACACCTTGAGGAGGACAAATGGCTTCTACGAAAGCGGGCCAGTGCACAGGTGAGGCTGATACCTTTATTTATATAGCGCTTTTTCATACAGATTGTATCAAAGCAGCTTTACAGTGATGACACACAAACGTATTAAAGGGATAGTTCACGCAAAAATGAAAATGGTCATTTTCTCACCCTCATGTCATTCTAAAACCCATAAAACTTGTTAATCTTCGAAACTCAAATGAACTGATTTTTAATGAAACCGAGAGATTTCTAAAAATCTACACAATCAAAACTTTGATGCTCAAGTAGTTCATAAAGAAATTGTAAAAGTAGTCCATATGAATCGAGCAGAAGAGACCCGATCAATTTATTTGATAAAATCCTAAATTAGATCTGTTTATTCACTCATAAGCATTAACGCACACCAAAAGAGCATGTCAAATATGGTAAATGAAAGCTCAACTGCAGTTGCTTGATGTGCGATTGGATTATCGTCTATAAACTGTTTGAAGAGTCAACGTTTTGGTGGAATAAGCTTTCAATGAAGGGACAGACATCACTCGGGTTTCATTAAAGATGAACGAAAGTATTACTGGTTTTGAATGACAATTGATATCTCGTTAAAGAACCATCTTACAATTTCCATCCATAGTAACAGGCTTTGAGAATGCCACTCTAAAATCAGAACTTAAAATTTGGTGATATACATGCATTCATTCCTTACCATGTTTTCCTGTGGTTTGTCCAGGAAAGGCTTGGCCTACCCATAGTATGTGACCTGTTTTCCTGCATGAAGCTCAGTGGGGACAAAGAAAAGTGGCTTCAGCACACAGCTACACAGGTGAGAAACAGTGACTGAAAAGCTTTACTTTAATGCTCATATTTACGAGGAAGTAAAACCATTTTCTTTTCCCTTTTTCAGATATGAAGGCAACATCTAGTGGCTTTTTGAGATTTACACTAGCACCATTTAACCGCTGATTATTGCACAATGCTTTTCTTTCATGCTTTTTAGGGATTCGCTCTCTCATATCTTCTAGAGACTGAAAGATTTTGGTACACCATCACTTGAGGGAGTGTTTATGCAGGGGAATTACTGTATCTTTGCCCTTTTTTTAATTGGCTTAATACAGTTCAATTCCAGTGATCTAGTGGAGACCAATGTGTGTATTATAAATCAGTAATGTGATTTAAAAATCACGAGGAAATGGACCAGACCGGTGCATACAAATACATTTCTTTTTATTTTTCCCCATTAGGGCATAGTGGGAGGGAGGGGTCTTGGGAAGAGCTGAAGTACAAAATAAATCTATATTAATTTTAATCATTCAGTTACAGTTTTTTTTTTTAATTCATGTTTTAAATCTCAGCACATTTGGAGGAAAACATGCTCTAAAGGCAGAGAATTCATCACTTCTTCACTTCTTTAAATATATATTTATATAGAATTATACTATTTTCTCAAGTTTGGAATGAGCATCCCTTGCTGTTCATATTACTTTTTTTATTTGTAATGATTATATTATACACCTCTGTGGCATACAAAACTCGTATGCCAGCTCAGCATAGCAACATTTCCGTTATTGTAACCTCAAAATAACCTCAAAGCAATTCTGATAACTTGTGTAGCATTGCTGTCCATCTCGTTGTAGTTTGCCGTTTCTGCTGTCATGCGTTTGTTCTGTGCTCTTTAAGCTCAACCTGTGGTAAATATTTACCATAGAATAACTATAGCTCTTTTTAAAATGAATCTATCATAAAATGACCCCTGTCTATGCTGTGAAACCCTGTCAACATGTAAAGAAAGAATTCTACTTTGCACATACAGAGCAAAGACAACAGGTGAATTTAAAGCTGGTGCAAAAATTAAGTTTAATTTCACCTCATGTACAAATCTATCATTCAGTAATGGACCAAGGACTTGGTACATAAACGTTAACAATGCTAAAATCGTTGTCAGCATGTGCCAGTGTTTGGGCTACAGAATTACAGATGTACACTTATATGTAGGTTAATCTAAATATTACATAATCTCTTATGCTTTGATTCCTGTCAACTGAATAAATAAAGACAAATGTTTCCGGATGTAACGTGACTCATTTCATGTTTCTATTTCCTGATTCACAAAATTCCAGGTCATGCTAACAGAAAGGAAACTAAACGTTCGTTTATATGGGCTGAAATGCATTCCTCATAAGAATCCGCTGATAATACAACCACGAGAGATGTGAATGTGTTCCTTTAATGTCAAGAATATCAGTACATGAGACTGTCATCTGAGGCCAAACAAACCTCATTTCAACATCTCTACAGTTCAGCGAAACACTCATCCACGCGTGCCAAACAGTCTTTCAGCGACATTTACTGAGTTGCACATGTACATTCACGTGTCTGTTAACAGTGCTAATGGAACGATATGGCAATGTGCCCAAATATCACTTCATGTAATAACATACATTCATAATTACCAAATGTTAGATTTTTTTTGTAAATACTCATTCATTTCTAGTGCAATGTTTAATTTTGTTCTTATTGTTTTGAAAAATCAATAACAGTTGGTCCAATGTTAGACTGCTGAATGTATTGCAAACAAGCAACTTATTTCACTATTTGTTTTCTTCAGCCTATATATACATATATAAATATACACACACACACTCTGTTAAATTTATGGACACTATCAAATCATTAAGTGTAGCTTTTGCTTCATAAAACAATTCAATAGTCTATACATCTTTTTTTAACAACTAGTTGCAAGCATTCCTCAAATCATAAATTGTGAAATTTTTGTAGATTGTCATGAATTTGAAGCCTCAAAGTGTGGTTTCTTGATGACCATCTTAGATGTAAAGTTAATGTACTGCATTTGCAAAGAAGCAATCAATGATGCTTGGTATTTTGAAAAATGTAAGATTTGTTGAGTATCTTAACAGAAGCCTCAGTAGCGTGTAGGAGAGCTTCCCTTCAGACGGTCCCAGTTACTGTAGAGAGCATACAGTCCAGAGAGCGTCAGCCCAACCAGCCCACCCCGCGCTGCCCCCCGCAAACCTCCTGCAACACACACACACACACACACACAACTGAAAGACACCAATCAGCAGTTCTTAATCTAAACGCATCTCTAGATGAGCTTGCGCAACTTCTCCTCTGTAAGTTCATTAAATTGCATAATAACGATGTTTTTTCAAGCAACTTCCTATTAAAAGGATTTTAAATACAGAAATGTTGGCCCAGAAAAGTATTATCATGCATATGTATATAGTTATATATACTAAACATTAGTTTCACCTTTTAATTGGACTTACTGAAATACACAAACTTTTGCACGATATTCTAATTTTTCGAGTTTCACCTCTAAATAGTAAACCTAAATTATAGCAACATTTTTGGCTCGGAACGAAAGCTTTTAATCCCACATTCCCTAGTGAGCAGCACACAACACAGAGTCACTGAGTTTCATCACTGGAGGACATGGAGACGAGCGATAAAGCTTTGAGGAGTGTGAGGACTCACACCCACCACGAGTCGAGGCTTGATAACTACTGATGAGAGCCCACCCATAACAATACAACAACTGCCACACGTCTGCATTCTTGCTCCTGTTAATATTAAACCGAAACAACTGCACAATGCAGTAAAAAATACTGCAACTGTAAACGATTTTACAGCACCATTACGATCAATCAACACTTTCTGTGCTCTTAAAAAAGTAAATATGTTTGATTACATCCTGTGTGACACATGACTGTGAAATGTGATGTGAGATAACAAAAGTTGTGACGGCCTGAAAGGCTTGGGACACACTGAACACAAACTGCATTCATGGCCAAACTCTTCTCTGACACTAAACCCTGCCTTTCAGCCGAGTGGGAAATGTGCAGCATCAACTCAACACCCACAACTTCCCTTAGTGGAATTCTGCAGCAAAGCATGATGGGAAATTACTTTCCCCTATTGTCTTTACAACAAATCTTCTCTTCTAAATACAGAACATTCCCAGTCACGGCTTTAGGAAAACACCTGAAGTGTAATTCGGCACGGTACTTTCCTGTAGAAACAATGACATTTTGTGTTTATAATAACCACCGAATGGCCTTCAACAACCTAAATAGTTGAATATGTTTTAAAATCTAATTTATTCCTGTAATTTATACAAGTAATTTATCAAAGCTGAATTTTCAGCATCCTTCCTTCAGTCTTCAGTGTCACATGATCGTTATTATAATGTTGAAAACAGTTGTCCTGCTTAATGTGTTTTCATGTATTTGATGAATAGAAAGTTCAAATGAACAGCATTTATTTGAAATAGAAATCTTACATTATAAATGTCTTTACTGTCACTTTTGATGAATTTTATGTATCCTTGATGAATAAAATTATTCCTTTAAAAACAAATTTTAGAAAAAGTGTATTTGAATCTAAATGAATATTTTGCAATTATTGTGTTTATAGTTCAGTTCTACATGTCTTATGTTTTATATGAATATATTATTATGTATATATAAGAAATATTGGTAACACTTTACTTGAAGGGGTGTACATAAGACTGACATGACACCTTCATAACCATGACATGACATATGTCATGAATATGAAGTAGGGTTTATGCATGTTTATGACAACTGTCATTAAGTGTCTTTCGCTCAATAATGACATTTTGAATGCAAATATGACATTGTTTGAGATGTCTTTGTCATGACAACTTGACATGAAATTAAGTTAAACTGTCATGTGGTTGGTTTTGACATTGGCTGTCATCAGTCCATTATAACTGTGTCATGAATATTTTTCTTGACCTCAACTACAGTGGTACAAATGTAATTTGTAATTAAACAGTTATAATGGCTTCATGACAGCCAATGTCAAAACCAACCACATGACAGTTTAATGACATGTTAACCCATAAAGCTGAGTGGTTTCTTAAGTTTGATAATTAATCTGCTATTTCCTGTTTATGACAGGTTGTGTTGTCTTAGTAATGTCAAGTTCTCATGACAAAGACACTGACAGGTTATGATGTATTGGTTTATGTCAAGGTGTCATAAGAAAGACATCTTAAACAATGTCATATTTGCATTCAAAATGTCATAATTGAGCGAATGACAATGACAGTTGTCATAAACATGCATAAAACTTCCTTCATATTCATAACATGTGTCATGTCATGATTATGAAGGTGTCATGTTAGTCTTATGCACACCCGTTCAAGTAAAGTGTTATCCTGCCGTTTATAAATATGTAATTCTCAACGCTGTATGGTATTGCAGTTCATTTTCTCATCAAAGGTGCTAAAGAACATGAACTTGCCTTTTTTTCTGAATTATATATTTTTTGTGCTTCAAATCAGATTACAATGCTCGGTTTGGTTCACATTGCGCTTGTACTTCTCCTTTTCCGTCCCGTTCCCCCTGTATCTCCCACTTCGCTTTCTGTCTGTTCTCACTATTGTCCTCTTAAATAAAAGTCCTAGGAGAGAAGATACTTCCCAAACCCATAAAGGCCACTGAAAGAGAGGACATTCTCTGTTGTACTACAGTTACCACATATTCATAAACATGAAACTACACTGTCGAGTAAAATCCTTAATGTTTTAAGTGTCCAAATACTTTTGGGGGCGGTGCATTTGAAAAAACATGAATCAAAACTTCAAACTGTAATGTGAGTTTACATCAGCTAATCGGTTATATATATTGTGATTGTTGTGATTAATATAATGCAGTGATGTCTGTCACCGTTATTAATGAGTTTTATAAAAGTTATCTGGAAAAACGTCCCTTTTCTCCTTAAATAACTCTTCCACAGAAGAGGAAGTGCACAACATTGTGGCGCCTTCCTCTTCTTTTCTCTTTCTTCAAGTCAAGTCAAGTGTATTTATATAGCGCTTTTCACAGTATAAATTGCATCAAAGCAGCTTCACAGTATCAATCAAATAACATAACAATGTTTGTTTCTTAGTGGAAAAAACATCCACGTTTGGTAGGGCTGATCAATGGTATTAATGCTTGGCTAATTAATTTGAATATCCCCAACTGAGCAAGCCAAAGGCAACAGTGGCAAGGAACCGAACAACTTTAAGACAGCACTGTAGGGCTTGTCACACTTGAACTAACCCTGGGTCATTCTAGACCCTGGGTTATCTTGGTTCACGTTTCACACTGCTCATAGTTTAACCGTGAACTCTGGGTATTCATAAGCTACCGTTTCACACTGTACATTCTTAAACCCTGGGTTAATGTGCTTTACATAAAGGCTTTTCACACTGCATTTCACAATATATAATATGAAGAGGATGTGCAATGCTAAAGCCTTTATGTAATCATACTATAGCGCCCGGTGTTCGTCCAATCAACGATACGGACAACACAAATATGCAAATAAGGACGTTAACCCAGGGTTTAGGAATGTACAGTGTGAAACATCTGTGTGTGATTACCCAGGATTGACTGTTAACCCGGGCTAAATTATGAGCAGTGTGACACGGGGGTTTAGAATGAGCCAGGGTTAACTACATTGTCTGGCCAACAAGTCGTTGTTTGGATTTAAATGCGCAATTGCTTATGAGTCAATGGTTGGATCATTATTGCAGTGATTGTTATGTTTCTAGCATGTTATATATTTGGCAACAGTTCTTCTAACCATAATTAATGGAGTCTGTAGCTTTTCATTTCTTAAACATCCATGTATGAAGACTCATCATGGCCATATTCCAGGATGATAATGTCAAGATTCATCAGGCTCAGGTTGTGAAAGAATGGTTGTGAGGAGCATGAAGCTTCATTTTCACACATGAATTGGCAGCTACCCTCACTGAAAGTGTTTGGGATGTGCTGGAGGACGCTTTCCAGAGTGCTGGACTCTTGCACTGACAATACAAGATCTTGAGCAAACCTTGATGCACCTTTTGATGGAAATAACATCACAACCTTTCTTTCCATCAAGAGGTGCATACATTTTGGTCAAGATCTTGTATTGTCAGTGCAAGAGTCCAGCACTCTGTAAAGCGTCCTCCAGCACATCCCAAACACTTTCAGCGAATTTGCATATTTAAATCCGAACAGCACCTTTTTGTTTTAGGCCGGGCAGTGTATTTCAAGTATGAAAAGTCCTATAAAGGCTCTGACATAGTACATTTGCCAGCAATATATAATATGAGGATGTCCAATCAAATTAATCCTGAATGGACTCTTCTTCACCCAATAGACATGTTTTGTCTGGGTCACAGGTGTGAAACGTTCCTTTCGCATCTTAAAGTCGACAGAATGATCATTTAGAATGATAACCCAGGACTGAGCGCAGCGAGAAAAGCCCTAATGTGATAAACATGATGTACCTGGAGATTTATAGAGGACACCAGTCATGGTCCCCGCAACAATGGTGTTGAGGTCGTCCTCTGCGCCTCTGGCTTTCTCTACGATCACCCCAAATGCACTGTACAGCAGAGCTAAACATACAGTTATATATATCATGCGTGGCACAGCATTAATATATGACTTCTGAGTGGAAATAGAAGTTATTTCTGTTTGAGAGGAGTCGACTACAAAGGTTCTGGTGTGAAGGAGGCTGAAACTGGCTCACCTACTGAACCCAAAGTGTTCGCCCATGTGGCACCGTGGCGGGTCACCATATTCAGGATTCTGAGAAGGACAGAGATTAAGAGTTGAAAATAAATCACAACTTACTGACTTCGGTTCTAAATCATCATGCCATTTACAGAAGGAAACGGCTTCAGAGTCTCCAAAATATCACATTAAAAGGCTGTTCTTTCCATAGATTTTCTCTCTACAAATAAACACGCATATCTTTGGTTTATTACGCATGAATCAGTAACTGGTGATTCAGGTTGAATTGTTCACTAACAACTCGCTTGACCTGTGTGAGTGTTTCGGAGATTACATCACGTGAGTGTTCAGCAGACGAGCGGCGGACTTTGAGCCGCTGTTCTTGCACAGATCTGCATGTGAACAGTGTTTAAAGCCGCTCGGATCACATGATGCTTTGGGCCGCACAGCTGTGTACACACATTGATTTAAAACAGCTGTCTAGCTGTCGTTATTGATAACGTATAAAAAGAAAAGTCAATGTCTAGCAGCGCATCACTATATAATTGCATTTAGTACTTTGAAAGAAAATTATTTTTAAATTGAAATGATTTATCCACGCCTGATACCAGCGATAACACAAAAATACACGACACTATATACCAGTCAAAAGGTTTGGATCAGTAAGATTTATAATGTTTTTTAAAAAAAGTCTCTTCTGCTCACCAAGGCTGCATTTATTTGATTAAAAAAAAAAAAGACATAAAATAACAAATAAACAAACAGAAGACCGCTATTTTAATTTATCATAATATTTAACAATATTACCATTTTAAAATATTTTAAAATGTAATTTATTCCTGTGATCAAAGCTGAATCAGCATCATTACTCCAGTCTTCAGTGTCACATGATCCTTCAGAAATCACTCTAATATGATGATTTACTGCTCAAAAACATTCATTATTATTATCAATGTTGAAAACAGTTGTGTACAATTTTTTTCAAGATTCTTTGATGAATAGAAAGTTCAAAAGTATTTATTTGAAATAGAATCTTTTGTAACATTATAAATGTCTTTACCGTAACTATTGATCAATTTAATTCATCCTTGATGAATAAAATTCATTTTATTTCTTTCCCCCCAAAAAATATAATAAAAACTCTTACTGACCCCAAACTTTTGGACGGTAGTGTTTGATGTTACAAAAGCTTTCTATTTCAGATATATATATATATATTGAACTTTCTATTCATCAAAGAATCCTGAAATAAAAATGTAAATATCTGTTTTCAATATTGATAATCAGAAATGTTTCCTGATCATGTGACACTGAAGACTGGAGTAATGATGCTGAAGTTCAGCTTTGATCACAGGAATAAATTACACTTTACTTTATATTCACATAGAAAACAGCTGTTTTAAATTGTAATAATATTTCACAATATTACTGTTTTTTTTTGTGTGCATTTTTTAAAATCAAATAAATGCAGCCTTGGTGAGCAGAAGAGACTTCTGAGGGAACCAACTGTTGTAATATCAGGATTAAATGTGCGTCTCAATCGGCCGTCTTAATTTTTTCAGTTAGGATTGGCTATTATCTAGGGTTTGGTTTTCTTTTCCATTATGTGACATCACAACCAGCGTGTCTATGAATCTCCCCAACTGCCCGCACCAAAAGTGGAACTCAAAGGGAAAGTGCACGTGACTCTGGTTATGTGGCATCATCTTCTTAAAGAAAGAAAAAAAAGACTAGGGGTTTTCTGCAAGTTTAAGATCCTCTATCAAAGTAGATAAGATGAAGGCATTCTTTTTCTTCATTCATTTTAACGATGAGAAGTAATGACACGGTTCCTTATGGAAAACCTAAACGTTTGGAAGTGTTTTCAGGAAATCTATTCTTGTGTAAAAAGAATTTCCCATGAATAATAAATGTGTTAACTGCCAAGTCATGCGTTTCATCTTTCATAAACATACCAAAAATGACATTTTCCTTTGTTAATACAGGTACATCTTCAAATGTAAGAAAATAACCAGTAATGCAAATCCTCCCAAAAGGCACAGGCAAATTTACGATCATAAAACAGCGGTTATGTTGGTTCAACACAAAAAGAGCAACTGTTAATATCAAGACATCTTACAAATTCTCTACATGGATATACTCCAGTAAGTGCACTTCCTTTGCTTTTGGTGCAACTGGAAATTTAAGGTACTTCAACACTGGAAAAATATTGAAAGATTGAATTTTTACTTGAAGAAAAAGGATACAATTCCTTAAAAGATTTCCGAATTGTCGTATTGGGTAAATTGAGGTTAGTGAGAGCTTTGAGATAAGGTGTAAGACATCTGAATGATAGATTCTGGGATTGCTTTGATAATGTTATCATACTGTTTTCTGTCGAGTAAATTACATTTTGAGCAGAAAGTCTGAAAAGACATAATGACTCCGGTATTATCTAATATTTGCATCACAGACCATATTTCTTTCTCCCAGCAATTTTCGTAAAAAAAAGATTTATTCCTAAATACCACATATCCACAATATCTACAGAAAGGGATGTTGTGAGGACTGAAATGATGCTTGTAGATCATTTTCCAGTAAAGTAAAACCTGTTGATGAAACACTGATAACTTAACAGGAAGTTTTTAAGGTTCTAATCACATCTAAGGAAAAGATTGACGCCTCCTAATTTCATAAAGATTTGACTGGGGATATGAAACCAAAACCTATTTTCATTTTTCAAAAAGGATCTTAGCCAATTCGTTTGAACCTTTCCCAGGATTTTTTTTTTCTTTATCTGGGGTCCTACAAACAGCAGTGAACACTGAGGAAACACTGTCCTCTGCTGGTTATTGTGTTGTAATGCAAACTATTAATACGCAGATGTCCATTAACATATCGTTAAGAGTCTTTAAAACAGCGGAAGCCATTTTCCACCACAAAAGAAAAACAAATCTTTAGTAAATCATAATTTGACAAGAATTTTTATGAGAAACTAAGTAAAAAAAAAAATCAGAGATATAAAAAAAGTGAAATTATGACACACTTGTCCAGTTTCACAGACGAGGCTTAAGTCTAGTCCCAGACTAAAATGCATGTTTGAGCTGTTTTAACTGAAAGCAACTTGCACTGAAATATCTTAAAATACGTCAGTGTTATTGTTTTGTCCCAAGATGCACATCAGTAATGTTTTTTTTTTCTTCCAGGGCACGTTTTATAAAAGCTACTTAAATGTCCTAATTAAACTAAGACTTAATCTAAGCCCTGTCTGTGAAACTGGGGGTAAGTCATAATTATTATATAAAACATCAAAACAATATCATAATTATGAGATACGTCAAAACGGATATAGAAATTCATCGTATTAATTCGTATCTAAAAATGTCGACCTTTTATCTTATAATTAATAATTATAAACTAATAATTGACTTTTAATTATGAGACACAAGGTCAAAATGGATGGTAAAATCATAATTTTGAGATCAAAAGTCAATATGACAAAAAGTCGAAGAATTTTAATCTCATAATTTTGACCTTTTATTTCCAAATTAATTTAACTAATAATTGATTTTAAATTATGGACAAGGTCAAGACGAAACTGATAGTAAATCGTAGTTATTATAAGATAAAAAGTTGAAATTATGACACACTAAGACATAATTAGTGAGATAATGTCATAATCATGAGATATGACAGAAATTAGACTCTGGATTATAACTTTGTATTTCATAATTCTAAATTTTTTTCATAAAGTTCTAAAGTAATTTTTCATAATTAATTAATAACTAATAAACGATCAATGTCAAAATTATGAAATGCTCTAATAGCTATGAAAAGGTCGAAATTGACATAGGGAGGCAATTTTTACATCATAATTTTGTCCTTTGATCTCATAATTAAATTATTAACTAATAATTGACGAAATCAAAAACTAAACTATAATCATGAGACAAAAGGTTAAAATTGATAGTGAATGATGAAAAGATGACTTTGACTTTTTACATCATAATTATGATTTACTTAAGCATGTTGTTTTCTTTATGTGCCATTCCATAAGATGCAGTCTTTTAAAGCATATACTTTTTTATTGTAAACTTAACTGACTGGCAGTTCCATGTGTACGGTGCTGCTGCAGTACTCACTGTACATTGCGAGGTTTGGACCAAGCCAGGTTTCTGGTGTCAGACAAGCCCATTCTAAGACCATTCACAGCCCCGAATACTGCACCTGTATGCCAATACATCATAATGAAGTACATAAAAGTCATTTTAAAAATGTGATTCGAAAATAATAACCAACACTTATCAAAAGCAAATACCAAGACATTCTGGCATATTTTTCAGTTTATTCAATTTGTAATGAAATTTTTGTTTATTATTTATATATAATAATATCATATCATGATATTATTTATTATATTTTATTATATCAGACAACAAAAACGGAAGCATTTTGAATCGTAAACTCAGAAGTGTATCTATATGACTGAAGAGACTGTATTATCATGCAGAAGAACCGACATGTGAGGAAGAAGAGATGAAGATACCTGTGATACAGCATCCTCCTATAGTAAAAAAGGCCAGTTCTAAGCGTCCTCTTGTTTTATTTGCTCCAGTGGGTAAAATGAACTCATCTGTATCCTGTGGGAACATGAGAATGACAGCCATATGTTATTAATATATTACATGTACACACAAAGGCAGCTTATGGCCAGATCTCACCTGTAAGAGATACTTGGGGTCCACGTTAAGGTATGGAGAGATTGGGCTCATGCCTGTCACTGTCCAGAGAAGCAACCTTTAGTAAGATGCTGAATATGGATTGATAATAATGATAGTTATGCCAGACTTACATGGCACTCCAGCGAGCTCTGTGTGTGAATACTGCGGGCCAGCAGACCCAAACAGACCGAAGCCTCCTGGACTTCTGGAGCCAGTGCTAGATGATCCTGATGGATCCTTATCCATCTTTAGGTTAAGAGGTTCGTACACCTCAACTACTCATATAAAGATAATTTATAGCAATAGCTTTGCGCAACTACTGTTAGCCAATAATCTGGTCCTTGATGAGCTTTAACTTAGAAGGCAGTAATAAAGTCAGAGAAGAACTCAGTCTAGACTTACATTCATTTAGACAAGTTACATTTCCAATCGGTCATTTTTTCCCCCACGCTCCCCTTGTTTGCCGTAAAGTAAACTGTGGACGGTCATTTAACTACCAATAACAAACAGTTCTCATCCTTCAAACACATGCGTTAAACATTTTTACTATGTTATAATATAAAAAAGCACAGCTGGTGTGGTGATGGGAACAAACTGTGGATATGAAATGGATACTTGCAAAGCTTGTCGAAGCACACCCACGACGGTTTTTTGCGACAGCAAACGATTTCTGGCCAGATCAATAACTGAAACTAAAGCGATTTGGAACAGCTGATACATGATAAAGTTTCATATAACAATTCTTGGATCATTCAATTTAATTGCCTATTATTCGTGATAGTAATTAAAGGAAATACCTTTTCATTTATTTTGCTAGGTAAATATTCCTAGCAATTAAATAGTCATAAAGAGGAAACTAAATATAATTTTACATCTTTGGGAAGTGATGTAATGATGATGCAATTGTCATTGGACAAAAAAGAAAGAAAAAGTAGACTTATACATACATTTTACAGTGATTCATTAAATATAAAATGTTCCCTCCACCGCCCGCTCCTACCCCCCCCCCCCCCCCACACACACATTCATTTTACATATTATGCAAAACAAAAAAACGTATTCTTTGTATACCTGCAAAAGGAAACAGCCTATTACAGCATGTTGTTATTAAAATAATAATAATATGATATGTAAAGCAACACATTTTCTCTTTTTTATTGCTTTTTACATACATTTATTTGTTTTTACATACATTTAACTGGTTATACTTTGCAAAAAAGTATATTTAGAGATTATCTTATATCCATATAATCATAATAAAAAAATAGAGACAAATCAATAAAAATACATATATGAATACAAATTATATTTATTGTCATGAGCATGTAATTTCAAAAAGGAAATGCACTTTTTTTCTGTTACTAGGGAAATATTATATTAATCCGTAATAAAAAAAAAACAATTTCAGTCATTTCCAGGCAGTCCCTTTTAATTATTTTGAGTATATCACACTCTCAGAAAACATACTGTATGTATGATGTTTATCATGTTCACAATGGAATGCGGAAGTCGATCCACGTGTTTTATACATCAACGGTGACGCGTCGAGGCTGAGAGGAAAAAGATGACACCCGTGACGACATCGGGATGAGGTGCGAAGTGGCGGTTTGTTTGTATCTCCAAGAGATATTTTCTTTGCTTTTTTCGTTTGTTTTGGTTTGTTTTGTTTATTTTTATTTGGCGGTTTGGCATAATCTGATTTGTGACTGGGTCTGGATAGTATAATGGAGGAAGATGATGAGAGTGGGGATTGGTTAAAAAGTCAAGAAGATTGGAAAAATCAAGGTTATGTAAACGGTAGAGGGAGAGGAGGAAATTATACTAGGTCTAATGGGGCTGAGGGAATGGGGAAAGGACCATCGAAGAGGAGTATTGAAGATGTATCTGATGAAGTAGGTAGAGGTGTGAGAAGGAAGGTAAGTCAGGAAGATGATTTGAAAGTAATCGTTAAATTTAAAGAGGGGCATGATATAAATGAAATTGGTTTGTTTACATTGACGAGTGGATTGAAAAAGGTAGTAGGAGACATAGAAATGGCAAAAGTGTTACGAGATGGCAGATTATTAATTAAATGCAGGAACATTGAGCAAAGAGAGAAGGCTGAGAGATTACAGTCGGTGTGTAAGAAAGAAGTGAGTGAAGTACGAAGCTTTGTAGGTATAAGAATAAAGGGAGTGATCACAGGTATACCGATTGGGGAAAAATTAGACGAGCTTAAAAAGAACATTAAGGGAGGAACTGTAGTGGACATAAAAAGACTTAAAGCAAACCGTAATGGAGAGAAAGTAGATAGCACTACAGTACTTTTGGAGTTTAAGGAGCAAGTGTTGCCAGATAAAGTGATGGTGGGCTATTTGAGTTTCAGGGTGCGGGAGTACATCCCTCCACCAACTCGATGCTATAAATGCCAAAGGTATGGTCATATAGCAAATGTATGCAAAGGGAAATTAAGATGTGGGAAGTGCGGAGGAGAGCATGAATATGGGAAATGTGGAGAGGGGGTTGAGAGGAGATGTTGTAACTGTGGTGGGGATCATACGGCTGCGTATGGGGGATGTCCTGTAAGTAAAAGGGCAGTGGTGGTACAACAGATACGGACAACAAAAAAAATTACATATGCTGAGGCGGTAAAGGTAGTCAATATGGAAAGGAAAGAGACACAGGAGATAAATGCAACACAAGGTGGTGCTGAATGCAGAAGGCCAAAGGAGGATGTGTTAAGCTCAGAGAAATTGATACTGTTCATTGCGTACGTGGTTAATTGTTCTGATCAAGCTAAAACGAGAACAGAGAAAATAAAAATAATTGTTAAAGCTGCTGCAAAGTTCTTGAATGTGGATAATTTATCGTGGGAAAAAATACAAGCTGATCTTATGCAGGGTGAAACAAATGATCCATCATTAACACCTCTAAGAACTTATTGATTTTACAGTGGAATGCAAGAAGTCTTATAGCAAATGGGCAGGAGTTAAAAGGTTTTATTAATAATTTAGAGGTTAAGCCAGATGTAATTTGCATTCAGGAGACATGGCTTAAACAGTCGTTAGATTTTGTTATAAAGGGGTACATAAGTATAAGAAGGGATAGAGTGGAGGGAAGTGGTGGAGGGTGTGCAACATTTGTTAAAAGAGGGATGCAGTTTAGAGAGGTTAAGAAGGGTGTGGATTTAGAATATATTGTAATAGAAATATGGACAGATAGTGGTAGTATGGGTATCATTAATTTTTACAATCCATGCAGACAACTAGAAGATGAGAATCTGGATGAAATGTGGGATAACTTAAATGGTAAAGGTATTTGGTGTGGTGATTTTAATGCACATAGTACTCTTTGGGGGGATAGGGATGATTCTAATGGAAAAGTTATTGAGGAATATTTGGGTGAGAAGGGGCTAGTATGCTTGAATGATGGATCAGGTACGAGAATAGATATAGCTAGGGGATATGAATCTGCAATAGATCTGACTTTGGTTACAAAGACAGTAGCTGATAAATGTAGCTGGGAAGTATTGAGGGAAAGTAATATAGGCAGTGACCATTTTTTAATTACAATTAAGGTAGGAGTGGAGGTGATAAGAGAGAGTGTAATGAGGGAAGGTAGGTGGATGTTAGAAAGAGCTGATTGGGATACATTTAGAGAGTTGAGTGAATACAGATTGGTGGGTGTAAATAAGGATCAAAGTGTTGAGAATTTATGTAGGGAAATCAGCAGCAGCGTAATAGAAGCAGCAGAAGTAGCTGTACCTAAAACAAAGAATAAAAATGTCATCAAAATTGTTCCTTGGTGGACTAAGGATTGCAGTGAGAGTATAAAGCATAGAAATAGAGCCTTTAGAATTTTGAAAAGATCACACAACTTTCAGAAAATGATTGAATACAAAAGATTGCAAGCAATAGTGAGACAGACAATAAGGAAGGCAAAAAAAATATACTGGGAAAAGTTTTGTGAATCTATTGGTAGAACTACACCAATACAACAAGTGTGGGGTATGATAAAGAAAATGAGGGGTAATGGGAGAGAATATGAATATCCAATAATGTTAGATGATAGTAGGATTATTACTAATAGCAGGGACAAGGCTGAAGTTATAGCAAAGACATTAGTAAAGGTACATAGTGAAGCAAATTTAGATCAGATAGAAAGGGAAGGAAGAGAAGCTACTAAACTAAGATATAGTGCTGAGTTGGGTAATGATAATGAGGAAGGTGGTGTGATGGAGGTTCTATTTACAATGAAGGAACTGAATTGTGCTTTGAAGAAGGTGGGGAAATCTACACCAGGGAATGACAAGGTTTGCTATGCAATGATAGAAAATCTAACTGATAAAGGTAAGGAAGTAATATTGGCTCTTTTTAATAAAATATGGGTAGAAGGGGTAATCCCTTGCAATTGGAAGGAGTCAATTATTATTCCTATTAGGAAACCTGGTAAAGACGCTAAATTGCCTAGTAGTTATAGGCCTATTGCACTGACATCTCAGTTGGGTAAGACCATGGAACGAATGGTAAATGATAGATTAGCATTCTATTTAGAAACTAAAAATGCATTAAGGAATTACCAGAGTGGTTTTAGGAAAGGTAGGGGGACTATGGACCCAACTGTGGTACTTGAAGATGACATCAGAAAAGCTCAGGTAAACAAAGAAACAGTTTTAGCTATATTTTTTGATATAGAGAAAGCATACGACATGATGTGGAAGGAGGGGCTTCTTATCAAATTATATCAGTTGGGAGTAAAGGGGAGAGTGTTAGTGTGGGTAAAATCCTTTTTATCTGGGAGGAAAATTAGAGTTAAAGTAAATGGGGTTTTGAGTGAAGTGTATGAGGTAGACAATGGTACTCCTCAAGGGAGTATTATTAGCCCATTATTTTTTTCAGTAATGATAAATGAGATATTTATAAATGTAGAAAGGTCTATTGGTGTAGCTTTATTTGCAGATGATGGAGCAATGTGGAAAAGGGGAAGAAATATCAATCATATTGTAAATAAGATACAACAAGCAGTGGATACAGTACACACATGGACAATTGAATGGGGATTTAGGATATCTGTGGAAAAAACTAAGGTCATTTTCTTCACAAGGAAGAAAATAAGTCAGGAGTTACAGATTCAAATATCAGGTAAGGAATTGGAAAGAGTAGAGAGCTTTAAATATCTAGGTATATGGTTTGACAAAAGATTAACATGGGCAGTTCATATTCAGAAGATGGTAGAAAAGTGTAAAAAGGTATTGAATGTAATGAGGTGTTTGCATGGGGTGAAATGGGGTGCAACTAGGAGTGCTATGCATACAATATATACTGGACTGATTAGATCAGTTTTTGATTATGGGTGTGTTGTATATGGGTCTGCTGCTAAGACAGCTTTAAATAAACTAGACAGAGTACAGAGTCGAGGTTTAAGATTATGTTGTGGAGCCATGAAGACAACTCCAGTGGCAGCCATCCAAGTAGAGATGGGGGAGCTGCCTTTAGATCTCAGAAGAGACCAGCTTAGCCTGGTTTTTTGGGCAAACCTTAAAGGTCATAGGGAAGACCATTTGAGTCAATCTACATTGGTAGAGTGTCAAGAGAGACAGAATGGTAGAAAAAGTAGTTTTGGGTGGACTATTGGACAGAAAATAAATGAGATGGAAATAGCCTTGTTGGATATAAGTCCCACAGTAGTATTTTCAAGAGTTCCTTTATGGACTCTTGAAGATCTTTCAGTTGATCTCAGTCTTTTGGAGGAAACTAAGAATGGGGATATAGATAGTAATATGGTGCAGGGGTATTTAGTTGAAAGATATGGGGATAGGATTATAATGTACACAGATGGGTCCAAAAGGGATGGGAGAGTGGGGGTGGCTTTTGTTATTCCAAAATTAAAAGTAGCAACTCAAAAAAGAATTAATGATAATTTAGCAGTCTATACAGCAGAACTAATTGCTATTTTAATGGCACTCTCTTGGGCTGTGAGTAACAGGCCAAGAAGTTTAGTAATTGCTTCAGACTCAGCGTCAGCTCTGATGAGTATTCAGAACATAAATTCACAATCTAGACAAGACATTGTTGTAGAAATTGTCCAAATGGCTAGTACATTAATTAAAACTGGAGTCAATGTTGGACTTGTATGGGTACCTGCCCACAAAGGAGTAATAGGGAATGAGTTGGCGGATAAGTATGCAAAAAAGGCAACAGAAATGGAGTATATAAGTTTAAACATTAAGTATAGTAAAGAAGAGGTGAAATCAATCATTAAAAGAAAGATAAAGGAGAAGTGGCAAGTGTTGTGGGATAATGGTCAGACTGGTAGGAGACTATATAATATCCAAAAAAGAGTGGGGGTGAGTAGAAGTACTTGCAGAAATACACAGGAGGAGAACATTATTTCAAGAATGAGACTTGGGCATACAGGCTTAAACAGTACATTATTTTTAATGGAAAAACATGCTGATGGGAGGTGTAGTGTATGTAACACACAGGATACCATAGAACATGCTATTGAAGAATGTACTAGATATAGTAATGAGAGACAACAGTTAATCCAGCAGTTAGAAGATGAAGAGATACCTTTGAAAGTAAGGGATATTTTGCTAAGGAATTCGGGAGATTTTTGTTTTGGGTTTTTATTTTCCTTTTTTAGAAGAACAGGTTTAATAAAGATAATTTAAGTGTAGGGAAATAATTTATCCAGACCTACACTCCATTTCAGAAGGTGGCGGTAATGCAACCAGACGTTATTTGCCAACCGCCATAAAAACAAGAAGAAGAAGAAGAAGAAGACATCGGGATGATCTGACAGAGGTGCGGCAGAGCCGAACCGATTTCCATCGACCAAACTGCACATTAAATGCTTGGTAATTACTTTAAAATACATTTTTAACTGCCTTAGCTGATTGCAAAATGTTTGAACAGTGGATGCTTCTGGTTAATCAATCACAATGCAGTGCAGTCATGGGGACAGGAAGACGCGCTGTGATAATATTACAGTGGTTCTTAGTGACTGTATTGAGGAATTTAAATACAACAGATCATACAGTCACACCGGCCCTATGTCACTATTCTCGGAGTCTTTATAATACCTTTGGCTCCTTCTGAAGCGTATTGTATTGTTATTTCTCTAATTGAAGCATCCGTTTCTTACGAATAACCGATCAAAATGTATTTTAAGCACCGAATGGGCTCACGGATTATCTGTTTTCTCTCAGGTCGAAATGGTCAGAGATTGCAATATTTATTCTTGAGCAACCGTAAGTGCGAGTTATTTCAGCACTAGCTGGCAGTAGTACAGAAAGTACAGCTTGTACACATCGTATTCAGTTTCATTATGTGTGTATCTGGGCCTCGGTGTGAGATATACGCGTAGATCGTCTGTCTGTAATGCTGAATATATGTGCGATTTTATGGCGGGCCGATTGAATCCTGGCGTTATAATATGTGTACATGCAGGCATTGCCGAACGCCTCTTCAGTGCCATTACAAGGTCAGAGTGAATCATGGCACAGTTCTTGTCTATATTTTAGTGTCGAGACCTTAAAACGTTCTTGACGTGTACAACTTGAACACGACCCGAGCGACATTAAATGCTCTTAAAAGAAAAAATATAGTTGGACACTCGGTTGCAGCCCCATTTAATCCCTTCCCACAATGCACCGTGTCGATTGTGTTTCCTGTTTACCGTTGTAACGCGTTTGTTTGCCTGCTTTTCTTTTTTGTCGCTGGTTTAAAGACATCGTTTTGCATGTCTTTTGCCACGACTGATCAGAGAAGGTGAGTTTATAAATAAATAAGCCCCACGTAAACACGCGAAAACGCGAGGTCGGCGGCTTCGCGACATCCCGCTGATGAGGAAATACCCTGGCGCGAACCTCCGCTTTCATTTTACAGATCATCGACATGTTAACGCGTTCCGACCGATTTGACAGATTTCGCACGAATTGCAGATTCGACTCTCCTGGATATCAGAGCGATTCTTCTGAACGGTCTCTAAATGTCAGAATGATTCTTCAGAACGTTCTGTCAAAATCATGGTTCTAAACGTTCTTTAAATGTCAGAATGATTTCATGGAATGTTCGCTAAAGATCAGAATGACGTTATTTTAAACGTCAGAGTGATTCTTTAGAGTGTTCTGTTAATGTCAGAATGATTCTTCAGAACATGCTGTAAATGTCAGTGTAGAACTTTCTCCAAATGTACGACTGATTCTTCTGAACGTTATCGTTCTGGATCTCTCAAATGACAGTCGAGGAATAGTCTACTTGGCTGTTAATGGTGCAGACTTTAAAACCATCTAAGAGGAAGTAAAATACCTTGCATAGATCATGAGTCTCCACGCAGCCTATACTTTTTCTTTTTCTTTCTAGCAGTCGACTTGCATGGTTCTTCAGTGGCTAAGAGTGATATATAATGCTGATATAAATGTAGTGAAATATTATATCATGACCATAAAAAAAAATATCTACAGTAGTCAACATTTGAAGTGGATCAAAACCTTTCATCAAAGTTATACATGAATTTTGAACAATACCTTTTCTTGTTTTAGGACAACTTTGATGAACTTTTTTGATCCACTTCAAATGTTGACTATCAACCTTCTACAGACACACTGAAGCTTGAGTTGCCATTGGCTACTCCTTTTTTATTTTACTTGCCAGACTTTATAAATGTAGATGCAAATTTAAAAAGAAAAATCGACATAAATATAAAACAAAATAAACATTTCAAACACTATTAAAGACAAGTGAACAGTGTAATAAAATAAGAACAAATAATCAGACTACAAGCAATAGCACAAATAAACAAAATAGACAAATAAAATAAACAGTGCTTTTCAGGTAAATCTAACAGTAGTTATACAGATTAGGTACAGAAATGTAATAATCAATTGTAAAACAAAACTGAATAGTCTTTACTGTAAAAAAATAAATATAGATGGATCCTTATTAAAGTTATAAAATTATGAAGTCGAAAGCAGTGAGTCTTTTGTTTGATTAATGTTAACAGAAATATTAGGCTGCTGTCGCTTTAAGACCTAAAGCAAGGATCCAATATACTGTTACTGTTGCACATGCGTTTTCTTTCTCGACTGTTTACGTTCGTACTGTTACGTGCGCTTTCTTGGCATGTGCTTCAGATGTGCAAGTTATTTTCGCATCTTCTTCAATGTAGTGTTGTCAAAAGTTTTGTAATTTGAAATTTTAAGCGACAGAGGGCGTTTCATCCAAGTGACGGTGTGTAAAGCTCAGCAGACAATGATATTGTATCGGAAAAAATGACTTTTTTCCTCTAACTCAATCACAGTGGACTGAGATCATACAATTTACTACCCATTGGCTAATTAAAGTAATTTTTTAGTCGCCCAGTGTGAAATTTGGTCACATATGCGAGTGATTTACTCACATTGTAGAGGGTTGTCAATATCAACTCAAAATTAACAGAAATAGTTACATTGCAAAATAAATATATTGACAAACCTGTTAGAATTTACACAAGAGGGAGGGGATAATAATTTGTCAGGCTGACAAATTATCAGATAGCCAAATATTGTTTGATGTATGTTATTATTGCTTGTGCTGTTTAATCAAACTCAAACACTTTTTTTTTTGTTTCCTACTAGGGTTTGCTGAGGTGTAAATTAAGGCTGGAATAGGCACTGCTCCCCAGTGAGAAAGCGACAGAAGGGCCGTGAAAATCAGCCCTAATGGAAGAGATAGAAACAGAGCTGACCTGCTCCGAGCAGGACGCTTTAGGAGCAGACTTCATCACGGTCGAGCTTGACACCCAACCCATCGAATATGTGGTCAAGTGGGCTGAGGTGGGCTCAAAATTCACTATAGCCTGTGTCAAAAAGGATTTGGATGAGGCTGGTTGCTTCACCTCCGATCAGATAGTGAAAGTGGAACCGGATGAGACGTTCTTTGTCCCTTACGAATCGGTGTACCCAGAATGCGAGGAAGTAGATGCAAATCTGATCCCGACGCACGAGGAGGAGGTGGGAAGTGAATCAGACTCGGACGACAACACGGAACCGGAGAATAGCCAGCTGTGCGAAGCCGAGGACGTTTCTGATATTTCCTGGGAGAAGGAGGTGTCTCACACTAGAACCTATAAGTGCCACTTCTGTGGCAAGATCTACAGCCATTCCTCCAGTCTTGCTCGCCATCTGCACGTTCACTCGGATAGATCGGCCCTCACTTCCTCGAAGGGTTTCAGCAAGTTAGGCGACAGCAAAAAGTCTCTCCAGTGCAATCTGTGCGGGGTAAGGTGCAACGGCAAGCGGCTTTTGGCGATTCACAAGAAATGCCACAAAACCAAGAGACTGCACACGTGCAACACCTGTGGCAAAACATTCAATCACAGCTCCAGTCTGTCGCGGCATCGATTAATCCACAAAAAAGGCTTGGATAAAACCGTTAGGCCGTTGTACCCAGCGCCAACCCCGGCGCCCATCATGACCCAGCACAATTTCCAATCCAGCCACAGCACGAATAAACGAATGCCGGTCTCATCGGGCGAGCGAGAGAAGCAATATCAGTGCGCCCAGTGCGACAGAGTCTTCAGCCACTCCGCCGGCCTCTCCAAACACCAGGTGGCTCACGTGCGACAGCTTCTCAACTCGTACACGCACGGCAAAGACTCGCTTGACAAGTCCTCGGACCTCAAGATCCGCCTGAAGCTGTGCTCCCGCGACAAGCCCAACTACTATACCCTGTGCAAGAAGAACAAGCACAGTAAAGGAGGCAAGAAGAGGTTGTGTTTGCCGAACGAGGAGCGGCCGTACCCTTGCCGCATGTGCGACAAGCGCTTCAGCCACACCACCAGCCTGTCCCGACACGAGCACACACACGCCAGTGACAAGTGCTACACCTGCAACGTGTGCAAGAAGACCTTCATCCGCCTGTCCAACCTCAAGCAGCACCAGCAAACGCACGCGTCGGGAAAGCTCTACGAATGCCCGCAGTGTGGGAAGACTTTCGTTCACTCCTCCAGCTTCTCGCGCCATAAGAAGGTCCACGCGGGCATGAAGCTGTCGCCGACACTGGAAGACATTAAGTGCGAAGAGGAACTGGTCATCGATGAGGTGGCCCCACTGGAATACGAGTCGGACTGAGAAGGATTGAGATTGTTCAATTCGATGTTCTGGAACAGTTGAGGCTCCACAGATGGGGGGAGGGTTAGTGTTGTTGTGTTTTTGCTGTTTTTTTTGGTTTACCCCTCATTCTTATTTCACGGCATCCCTGATTGTGTGGCTTCATTCTAATTGTCTTTTAATTATTATAACCCTTTTCGGCCACATTATAGGGGATATAGTAGCAATCTTTGTTAATGAAAACATTTATTTTTTGTTTTGGTTGACATTCCCTTTTGTTTTGTTCGTTCAGTTTACTGGGAAGTTAATTCTTTGCAAGCCAAATTGTGTAATTAGTTTATGTCCCCTTTTTTAGGTGTCTACATGAAAAACAACAGAGAAAAGCAGATGGCATTGGCAATGCAGGTGTTATTTATTTTTCGCGCTTGCACTAAACCTGTGAACCCAAAATAAAGTACTTATTGAGGTGTGGGTTGGAGTAGAAGGAGCAAAGGCAAGGAAAGTTTTGTATGCAAGAAGTAAATTTTATATGCAATTTACTTGAACGTTGTTCCTTTAAGTTTCTTAGACCAACACATTTTCTCACTTGAAGTCTGGACACACAAAAACAGGTTTTGCTGTTTGGTTTTATGGGATATTATAAGTGTAATTCAAAACTGCTGGATGAGAGGAAACGGGAGTGTTTTGGGGTGATTGGATTGTTCTAGGTTTGACTCTCTGGATTTGACTAGTTTCCTCAACATGTTGTCTTTGGTACTTCTTTCCCTTTTCGATGTTCATTTGTCAAAATATGAAATCCATTGTGTCCATGGATGGTGCATTTTATGCTTATTGGACATGGAAATGTACAGATGCACTTAAAATGTTGTTCATATAGATTTGTGTGCACTTGATGAATACGAGAAAAGAATATACTCGCAAAGTGTGTGCTTTTTACTTCTGCTGTATATGTGTAAAAAGTTGCAGTTGCAAAAAAAAGATGTTCTATCTGATTTATTTTTCTGTATCTTCATAAGTTATGGAATAGCCAAGGGATTTCATATTTTAACAAGCATTGCACTATTGTATTTATAGATGGAAGCACTACATATTTAGGAAATTGGAACGCGACTTTGGATCTCCCGGTCAAGACCTTAAATGAGCGAGGCGCTGAAATATCTTCCATGCATTTTTAAAAATCGATCAAGTGCCCTCAGCTACTTTATGTAAGACCAAAGCTCTTCGATGCACCACGGATCAGCTCATCAAGCGTGTTTTATCATCTCCTGTTCGATGGTCATACGCGTCTGGACTTTTGCTCACCATTTACTGTCTGAATTGAAATTGATAAGCAATTACTAACCCATTTATGGTGTTGAAGAATGAGACTTTGAGAAGAGTTGAAATGCGCGTATGAAGCACAGATGACACTGTTGCACCTGGAATGATGTTATCAAAAAAAAAAAGAAAAGAAAAGAAAATGCTCTTGGTACTCTATGTAGTTGTTGGTAGTTTTAATATATTTCCTTTGTCTTGCCATTGTTTTCAATTCTTTCCAATAATATAAGGTTTATCCGCTCTCCTGTCCACACTCCTCACGGTTTGATTTATGTTTGTCATTCTCTTTGTTTTCAATTGCTGTAGCTATTTCATCTCTCAATGCAGCAGACCTACATCTTATATAAAAGATGTATGTTTTTGTATTGTGTTTGCCATTAGATTATAGTTTAAGAGTTCTGTCTTGCATTTTTGTAATAAATAATTGGTTCATGAATCAGCAGTCTATCTGTATCAGTCTGTTGAAGCTTAGCAGGACCAGTATGGTTCAGTAGTTAAGTCCACATAAGAGACTAGTCCAGTTTGATTAATCAGTTTACTAGTCAGACTTGATGCATACTTCACTTGTGCCCATCTCATTGTCTCAATAACTGAAACCAGCACGGACCAGTCTTACAAGTTAGTCATTATTTTTTTCTTCTTCATAAGACTGTTCATAACTTTTTTAAGTCAATTACATAAATACTTAGAATGGTCTAATTTGATACCAAACAGTAAGACTGATTACTACTAGTTCTTAAAATACTGGCTATGTTTATGCAACTGTTAAAACAAGTCCTTGGTGAAAATGTTGTTCTGTCCTGTAGTTCTGTCATCGGCCAAAAGATGTCAGCACAAGACTAGCGTGGAAAGGTAATATTCCCACAAAAAAGAACACTTCAGCAAATATTGAATGACATTCGCTGCGTCCCAATTCGTCTACTTATAGTACGCGCTAAAAGTATGTACTCCTTTTGTGATGAAAAAGTACACACTTTTGAGTGTGTAGCAAAAGAGTAGGAAGCTAATTGGGACATACTACTTCGTCATCTTTAACGGACAGACCTGTCGCGTGCATCCTGTCACCGTAAACTGTCCTGTCAATCATCTTGTGCAGTTAAATCCTCCATTCAATCTAATTTAATTTCCTACTGTTTCGGAGAGAAATGCACGTTCATCTGCCAGTCGTGGGTCTTTCATGCGGAGACTCTCCTCATGTGTTTGCAATTTAAAAAGTTAATGGCTAAACGTATCTTTACAAAAGTTCACACTGCTGCTGCAGATGCAATATAATGTGGACAACATTGAATAAATACATTTTCGTCTGGTAAGATACTAATAATTAATCACTCAAACCATTTAATCTAAACCTCTACATAACCTCCATGTCAGTAGTTTTTTCAACACTTTTCACTGGTGTTTGTAGTTCTAACCGAATCCTTGTGCAACGCGCGATGAGTTGTGAGTAATATTCATAGACAGTAAAAGAAAGGTAATATTAGCCGTCAGTGCGCACGCTTATTTTCTGACCGGAAATAGCAGACCATCCGGGTATCTTTGGAACACTCATTTCAACATACTAGGCTACTAATTCTATTTTCGAATACTATTTAGGACGGATAGTATGCAAATCGGACGCAGCAATAGTGTTTCTACAAAACAACATAAAAAACTCTCAAAAAGGGAACTTTCATTACTAAACCTATTTTTCCCCCAATATGATTTCTACTGTCAACCGCCTGCTTCAATACCAATTTCAGTGGTGACTAAAATGTCAAAAAATCACACAGAAATGGGTTACATTTTAGACATTCTAAATGCCTATTTAGAAATAGGAAGATACATTTCCATATTTCAATGATACACTTTATCCACTCTACTAACTATAAGTAACTTTGCAACTATATGTCAACTTTAACCCTCATTAAAGTATTAGTAGGCCTAGACTGTTGTTCGGGTTATAGAACAAGTTGACATGTATTTGCAAAGTTACTTATAGTTAGTAGAGTGTCTGTTGAGCATCAAAATAAAATGTTTTCAAATTAATAAGCAGACAGTCTACTAATATTATAGTATACTTGTTATTGTAATAACAATAACTGGGTAATAACTAACCCTCTAATTAGAGTTAGTCAACATGTAGTTGCAAAGTTACTTATAGTTAGTAGTGTCTCAAGTGGACCAATGAAATAGAAACGTATCTTCCTATTTCTAAAGCTTTTTCCAGGAAGTCCAGGGAAAAAATCACAATCAACAAACCATTTTATTGGGTCTTTATTGAAGCATGGTAAGATAATTGTAATGCACACCCTGAAAATAACAGTAGCACTTTGTTGTACAGTCTTCCTCCTCTTACACACCTGCTCTTCCTCATCCTCTTCCTCCTCTTACACACACACTCTTCCTCCTCTTACACACCTGCTCTTCCTCATCCTCTTCCTCCTCTTACACACACACTCTTCCTCCTCTTACGCACCTGCTCTTCCTCATCCTCTTCCTCCTCTTACACACACACTCTTCCTCCTCTTACGCACCTGCTCTTCCTCATCCTCTTCCTCCTCTTACACACACACTCTTCCTCCTCTTACACACCTGCTCTTCCTCATCCTCTTCCTCCTCTTACACACACACTCTTCCTCCTCTTACGCACCTGCTCTTCCTCATCTTTCTTACACACACACTCTTCCTCCTCTTACTCACCTGCTCTTCCTCATCCTCTTCCTCCTCTTACACACACACTCTTCCTCCTCTTACTCACCTGCTCTTCCTCATCCTCTTCCTCCTCTTACACACACACTCTTCCTCCTCTTACACACCTGCTCTTCCTCATCCTCTTCCTCCTCTTACACACACACTCTTCCTCCTCTTACACACCTGCTCTTCCTCATCCTCTTCCTCCTCTTACACACACACTCTTCCTCCTCTTACGCACCTGCTCTTCCTCATCCTTCTTACACACACACTCTTCCTCCTCTTACACACCTGCTCTTCCTCATCCTCTTCCTCCTCTTACACACACACTCTTCCTCCTCTTACGCACCTGCTCTTCCTCATCCTTCTTACACACACTCTTCCTCCTCTTACACACCTGCTCTTCCTCATCCTCCTCCTCTTACACACCTGCTCTTCCTCATCCTTCTTACACACACACTCTTCCTCCTCTTACACACCTGCTCTTCCTCATCCTTCTTACACACACACTCTTCCTCCTCTTACACACCTGCTCTTCCTCATCCTTCTTACACACACACTCTTCCTCCTCTTACACACCTGCTCTTCCTCATCCTTCTTACACACACACTCTTCCTCCTCTTACACACCTGCTCTTCCTCATCCTCTTCCCCCTCTTACACACACACTCTTCCTCCTCTTACACACCTGCTCTTCCTCATCCTCATCCTTCTTACACACACACTCTTCCTCCTCTTACACACACACTCTTCCTCCTCTTACACACACACTCTTCCTCCTCTTACACACCTGCTCTTCCTCATCCTTCTTACACACACACTCTTCCTCCTCTTACACACACACTCTTCCTCCTCTTACACACACACTCTTCCTCCTCTTACACACCTGCTCTTCCTCATCCTTCTTACACACACACTCTTCCTCATCCTCTTCCTCCTCTTACACACCTGCTCTTCCTCATCCTTCTTACACACACACTCTTCCTCCTCTTACACACCTGCTCTTCCTCATCCTCTTCCTCCTCTTACACACACACTCTTCCTCCTCTTACACACCTGCTCTTCCTCATCCTTCTTACAAACACACTCTTCCTCCTCTTACACACCTGCTCTTCCTCATCCTTCTTACACACACACTCTTCCTCCTCTTACACACCTGCTCTTCCTCATCCTCTTCCTCCTCTTACACACACACTCTTCCTCCTCTTACACACCTGCTCTTCCTCATCCTTCTTACACACACACTCTTCCTCCTCTTACACACCTGCTCTTCCTCATCCTTCTTACACACACACTCTTCCTCCTCTTACACACCTGCTCTTCCTCATCCTCTTCCTCCTCTTACACACACACTCTTCCTCCTCTTACACACCTGCTCTTCCTCATCCTCTTCCTCCTCTTACACACACACTCTTCCTCCTCTTACTCACCTGCTCTTCCTCATCCTCTTCCTCCTCTTACACACACACTCTTCCTCCTCTTACACACCTGCTCTTCCTCATCCTTCTTACACACACACTCTTCCTCCTCTTACACACCTGCTCTTCCTCATCCTCTTCCTCCTCTTACACACCTGCTCTTCCTCATCCTTCTTACACACACACTCTTCCTCCTCTTACACACCTGCTCTTCCTCATCCTCTTCCTCCTCTTACACACCTGCTCTTCCTCATCCTCTTCCTCCTCTTACACACCTGCTCTTCCTCATCCTCTTCCTCCTCTTACACACCTGCTCTTCCTCATCCTTCTTACACACACACTCTTCCTCCTCTTACACACCTGCTCTTCCTCATCCTCTTACACACGGTACAGTGTTACCATGTCCACATTGAACCAAGGCCGAATCCTGTTGTGAAACCGGGCCATGAAGTTTTATCCTTCTTTGATCAGTTCTTTGATTAATTTTGTCTATAATTCTGAAATTGAGAAAATGTGAATGCTGCCATATGGTAACCCTGTTCGGCAGTAATACATCATTTTTATGCAGACTCCACACAGGAAGACCTCCTGACTCAGCCGGGACTCAAACCTTCTTGCTGTGAGGTGACAGTGTTACCCACTGAGCCACCGTACCGCCCTAATCCCTTTTAATTAGGGTGGCTCAACTTCCCCCTTTTAATTAGGGTGCTCAGTGGGTAACACTGGTGCCTCACAGCAAGAAGGTCCCCGGTTTGAGTCCCGGCGGAGCCAGGAATCCTTTCTGAGTGAATTCTGCGTGTTCTCCCCATGTCAGTGTGTTTCCTCCGGTTCATACACAGTCCAAGGACATGCAGGTTAGGTGGACTGAATATGCCAGATTGTGTGTGAGTGTGAATGTGTGTGTGAAGCGGCTCCTATAAAAATGAGTAGGAATAACGCTAATGGAATGGATTTAGGTGTAAAAATGACTTCTTCTCTGACCTTGCACTCTACAACCGACAGGGGGCGCTCTAACATCAGACACAGATCTGAGAAAGACTCTCCCTGAAATATGTCAGGGTCGGTCAGGCGGCCATGGGATCCCATCAGATGAAGAGATGAGGAAATAAATTTGTGTGAACACAGAGAGGTGGGGCTGCGAGAGAAAGAAACATGCAGAACAGAGAAAACAAGTTCCCATTTGAATTCTGGTGCTCCAGCTGGGAGTTCTTGGGCCATCGAAGTGAGGCAATCAAGTTTGCCATTGTTGGCAACCTTGCGGGCTCAGGCTTCCTGGTAACCCTAAAGTGAATTAGCTGAGCTTTTCTCCAAGCCTAGAACAGCTCCTCTGTTCCTCAACAAAAAGCCCATTGAGATGAAGGGAGCGCTGGCCTCCCCAGGCTCTCGGAAAGCCAAACCCGGGGCCGATGAATGAAGCTCCAGCTCCCATTAAGACACTGGCCACTGTGGGAAATGCTGGTGATGTCATTATCAATGCATTTCTTACTGTTTTTGTTGCTTTTTCACAGCTTCGGCCCGCAGTCTCCCCCTTCCCCGCTAGTGTTCCCTTCCTGTTCCCTTTAGACCCCATTATGAGATGCCTCTCCGTGCAAAACAAAAAAAAAAGGGACGAAAACACAGCGAAGCTCGGTTGCTATGGAAACGTGGAAACAGAACAGCGAATGGGAGGGGAGGGGGTGTTCCTCTTTGAAATCGGTCAGTATGAGAGAGAGAGAGAGAGAGAGAGAGAGAGAGAGAGAGAGAGAGAGAGAGAGAGAGAGAGAGAGAGAGAGAGAGAGAGAGAGAGACCCACAAGAATTACACCTCAGAAACAAATCTGCAATTCTTCATGGTCCAGCCGCTCACCCAGACAAAGAGTCTGAATGTTCAATTGAGTTTTGTGATCTCACAGTGTCCTGTATCTACTGAACTTTATAATCCGTGTTCTGAATGAAGTCAAAATGATAAAGAGTAAAGAAGCCCCTCATGCGTAATTTATTTCAGCACTACGGATCCCAGTGAAATCTGTGGGGAATTTCAATTCAAAATCAAAAGAAAATAAAACTTTTGTTTCACATGAAAGAAAATGTAACAAAACTAAATAAAACTAAAATAACACTTTGCTAATCCCCGCCTTAAAAAGTGACTGACCAATCATAGCTTTCTGACAGACTATTGTCTGAAATCACACACTCTTTTGAATAGGTGCTTATTTTGAACAAGTGAAAGTATGCCATATAGTATGACTGTAATCCGGACGTACTACATTCGCCATGTTGTCATTATCATGTGACTTTCCAGCGTCAGTTGTGTCGCTTCACTGCCAATCCTCTCCCGTGGCCTCATGGGCCTTTATGAGGACTGTGAATTCAGACATACGTCTTTTGTCACATACATTTTTCCGACTACTGTTTTAGGGGCGTATGCGATTTCGGACGCAGCCAAGCACTTACTCTTTTCTAATTTAAGCTGCTCCTGTGTGCTTCAGTGTTGTTATTGGTAACTAAAGCTCAAACTAAAACTATTACAAAATAGTTTTCAGCAACTGAAATAAAATATAAATATTGGATGAAAAAACAACTAACATATGACCATTAGAAATGTTTAAACAAGTGCTAAAATGACTACAACTGAAACTGAAATAAAAATAAATGAAAGCTAACAGAAATATATAAAAATAAAAACTATTACAAAGACATAACATAAAAATAATAACAAAATCAAAACTGAAAAAATAAAGGTAATTCAAAATATGAATGAATACTAATAGCACATTACGTCTTTAAAAGTCATGTATGTTTCAGTCACTTTTTGTGAAAGTCTTGTATGTGTCAGCAAAAGAAATATCACTTTCTTTGGCCACTGTTGATAGACAGGATTCACATGTTTTTTTTGTGTTAAAACCAGAAGTGCGTATACGTGACCGTGACATGATTCCACTTCACCCCTGAAGCATCAAGAATAACAGAAAAAGGAAAAACCACCCCAAAGGCTCGGAGAAGGAGATTACATTTTTTAAATAACAGATTTCGTTTTCACCATCACTCTACAATGTGAAAAATGCCCTTTGACAAGTGGTAAAAGTACAAAATGTTTTTAACACATTGAGATTCATTTATTTAGCATACACTGTTCAAGGTGACTTAGAAATGAGGAAAAATCATTTATAGACAATGGATAAATTATATGGAGTCAACAGTTGCAGCAGACCTTGTGGCAAGTCTTTTAAACGCTAGACGTTCAGAATGACAAAATGTAAGAAAATAGTTTTCAAATGCATGTAAATAAAGATATACCTTTCGAAAAAGTTAATTTAAACATTTTTGAGAGAAAAGTGTAAGTTTGATTAGACCCCTGTTGAGAACAACTGGTGCAGAAAATCTAGCGTGTGCTAACATATTGATCATATTTCATATTGATTCATGTAGTAAAGGCGTTAGTAACAGTAACAGCGGTTGCTGTAGAGTTTTTAATCATGCAACTGCAAAAAGAAAGAAAATCTCATGCTTGAAATGTAGGTCAACAATTCTTTCATATGGGATGTTCAGTAAAGGGGCGGGGCTTGTCGAAGGGTCGGGGGAGGTGCTTAATGGTCATGTAAGTAATAACTTAATGCAATATATATATATATATATATATATATATATATATATATATATATATATATATATATATATATATATATATATAAATATATAAATATATATACAAACAAACAGGCTTCAATTCATTTTCGCAAAATACACAATTTTGGAAAAAGTAGTTTTATGAAAAAGAGGTGTTTCTTTTGGTTTTAGGTGAAATGTGAGCCTGACATGTTTTCGTGAGATTCGCATTAGATTGAATCAGTTTTGCAAAAATCTCTTTCTTTGGCACAAACTCATCTCCAATGAGCGGAAGCTTGCTTACTTCTTTGAGGGGGTGACGAGCATTGTGAGCTGGAGAAGTTCTCACGATGCTTTGTAAAGACGGTCCTCCGGCTGGTTTGGCGACCTGCCTCGGTCACTTCAGGCCAACTCTCCGCGTCACCATGGGGCTTTTTTGTTGGATGCTAAATGGTGAAAATAAGCATTTAGGACCCAACTCATTCACTGTGTTCTCACAGGGAGAATTAGCATATGAAATAAACATACTCGGAAACATTCTTTCCCGGGAAAAGAGCGAGGGAATAAACGTCCTCATTTCCAGGTCTCTGCTGCAAATACACCCACTGAGTGATTTAGCGGTGAAGTGTTTGAACGGTGTGTCTCTGCTGCATACAGTGGAAGTGATTTGTAGTGGGAGCTATTTGCATAAATCGGAACTGAATGAGGACGCGTTCCGACGCAAAATTCCTTTCACACGATCCCTGATTTCATCGCAATTACTAGCGAATCAGAAAACCTCTATGATATCTCCCGAGAACCAAAAGAAAGTGTGACATCCACTCAAACATCTCTCATTATTGTTTGACTTTGACTTCGGGCAAATGGAGAGTTATTGTCACATCTAGAATGAGATCCACGGCGCGCCATTCAATAGTTGTGCACGGATTCGTCATCCCGAGGCTTCACGGAAAGCAAAAGCTCTTTTTCAGCGGCCTTTGATTTTCAAAAGCAAAAAAGAAGCTTGTTTTTAATGCAAACTTATTTATTTGATTTTTCTTCTCTAATCCCTCCCTCTGGCATCTCCGCATCACGAGGTCTTGCAGAAACATTACACCGATGTGTGTTTCAAAACTCGTCAGAAATGGGCATTACACTATGTCAGCTGCTGATAAGGCTGCGGTTTAATGGGGATGAAATTCAACTAGTGCCAAAGGGCAGAATAAGCAGATAAGCAGAAGCTAATTACTCCACTTTTACAATAGAGCGGAGCTGCTGTTCGCTCGGTGATGTTTCTAATGCACAGCCTCGCCTCAGGCCGGCTAACTGAAAGCAGAAGTGCTGCGCCGGAACGTGCGAAACTTTGCAGCCCCACCGCGCCGTTTCATGATAACACTGCTCATTATTGTGTTGACTATTTGCAAAACACTCATTATAGGAACATCAGGTGAAAACAATGCGAAGCGTCTGGGAGGTCAATGGAAAAACACTGCTGTTCTTTTTTTTTGTTGCAGTTTGCTACCCATTTTGTTTCTGTAATTGGACTTTTTTTTCTTTTCTTTTTTTTCAAGTGAAAGTTATCAAATAAGGAAAATAAGGAAAATGTAGGATGGGACTTGATTTTAACGACTGGGAATTGATTCGATTGTAAAAAGTTGTTATATTCCAGAACAGACTTGGGTGGTTGAAAATAAATATAGGCCTAGGTGAATATATTGTGTAGGTGATTAGCAAAATCTATACAAAAACTTTTTCTTTTTTGGAAAAAAAAAAAGTAGGCTATATCAAGATGTTGATCCCAAGTTTCTACATTGGAGGCCCATGTACAGTAAGTGTTTTTTTTTTAAATATAAGTTTCTCATATCTGCGTTGAAATCCTCCAAAAATCGTCCGCATTCACTTCCGTTGTAAGAGCTTTAACATAACCTTGATTTTTGGATTATATAAAGAAAGAGAGAGACATTATGTCACAAATGATGTCAACTGATATTGAACCCAGAATTTAACTTTCAATCACTTTCCTGCATGGTGTTATTATGTATGATTCATCAGTTCAAGTTATTCCAAATGATATTTAACATCCTAAATAAAATTGAATGTAGTTTGTGTTAAGTGTTGTCTTCTTGTATTAGGCCTAGGCTATATGGATGTTTATTACTGTTACATGTATGTTGCATATAATAAAATTGGGTTACACTTTACTTTAAGGTGTCAGTTTTACATTGTATTTATATATTTAAGTACTGTGTAATATTAATTAACAACATACTATGGTTAGGGTAGGATTAGGGTTTGGTTTAGGGTTAGTTATGCATATTAATTATGCATACATTACTGTTATTACTATAGTAAGTACTTGTAACATATGAAACAAAGACACTGTAAAATAAAGTGTTACCTAAAATTGATGTGTTTTAAAATTAATAAAAAGTTGATCAGAATCACTTGATAAAACATTAAATATTTTTCTGTTAAAATTAACATTTTATTTTAATTGCAATGGCATTTTCACATTCTTAGGCATTGCATTGCCAAGTCGATTCAATTCACATTTATTAATATTGTGCTTTATACAATACAGCTGGTTTCAAAGCAGCTTTGAAGTAAACAGAGAATATGTGTTAATTTGTTTAATTTATCAATTGTAAAACAAATTCAATTTCAGCTCTACTATAGACAATATTGTCATTATTCAGCTAAATTTAGTTCAATGTTGTTTTAATTCAGTTCAATAACCGTGTAAAGTTCATCACTTATGAAATAAATTCAATTCAGCTGTAAAGCAGCTCTACAAAAGGGAATAGTGTTATCATTCAGCTCAAGTCAGTTCAAAAGTTTGTTCTTACACACAAAAAAATCACTCATTGTCATGTATCGGTTTTAAATTCTGAAATAACTTTAAAAGGTTAGTATATTTCAATCTATCTAATGTGGCAGCCCACGAACAACATCTACTTTGAGCCTCAAACACTGTTGTAGCTGAGACTGGAAGCGTTTGGTTCATGTTGTCACTTGTTGAGAAGACGCTGTTTTCCACTTTGCTGCACTTCAATTGAATGAGGACTCGCACTGGAATTGACATGTTAAAACCTACGCCATCCTTCATATCACTGTGTATCAAGTGCTGAGGAAGAGCTGGAGCTGAAATTCAGATATGATAATGGGTGTTTGGTTTCCAACACGCACTGGAAGCAGTCGACCAATCACAGTCCAAACAGTCTGGACCATCTGACCAATCAGAGCAGAGTAGGCTCATGGAAAGGGAGGGGTTTAGAGACACTGAATCCTTGCTTGAACCGTTTCAGACGTGAGAGAAGAAGTGATGCAGCAATGTATATTATGAGAAGATCATGAGAAGTGGGGTTTTTTTTCGTTTTTTTTTTTTTTTTTTACCTTGGGTGCATGTAGACCTATTGCAGTAGACCTCCAAAAGAAATTAGGAACCTTTAAAAGAGGTGTAGCTGGTGTTTTAGTGATTTTTAGATAGATGAAGTCAGTTCTCCTGAAGTTGACGCAGGAGAGGCATAGAGACAGGTGTAGAGAACAACTATATATGAACATGATCCAGTAATGTTTGACATGTATTGTAATTAAGATCTTTTTGTCAAATTTTCTGTTGTAAAGTGTGCGTGTCTTTCTTTAATATAAATGCCATAGTGTTGAAAATTTGTTAATGCAAACATATACTTTTCATGGCTGCTGTACCTCTGCATCCCAGCTGTAACGTACATTCGTTACCCTTCTTGTGAGCAACAATTTGTCCCGACTGGAGTCAGCAGGGCCTGACCGCATGTCCCGTTCTGCAGTGAAGCACGGCTCCCTGTCACCAGAAAGCTGAGCCGGAGCGTCCCGCTCGGACATGAAGGTCAGCGGTGCTCTGCTCAGTTAAGACGATCCTTCCTGCTCCTGTTAAACAGCCCCTCAGGGCTCTTTCTCTCACCCAGGACATCTCATCTTTCCCTCCTCTGGCCTATCAAACGCTCTTTCAGCTCTCACTGGCACAATTACCCTCTCATTAGCCTCCACCCCCACCTCATCACCTTCTCCCAGACTCACTGCTTTGTGTTACACTCCACATTAGGGAGGCGTCCTGGCTTCTAAGTGTAGGGAATGAGTTTGCCGATTCAGTAGGAATGTGATACCACCTTCACATGCTAATGCAGTCCGAAAAGGGACCCACTCTTTCTAGCTCTTTCTGTCTCTGAATTAAATTCAGCTTCTAATCGGCAGACTTTTGTTGAGTTGATTTTTAAGTATTGGTTATGATTTGGCTTGTGCTCTTATACAGCCTTTTTACACCTGGTGTCTGTATTTTTATTCTGTTATAATAATACAAATGCCACTGTTATGCGCTTCACTGCAGCCACAAATACCCTGACACACACACACACACACACACACACACACACACACATAAATGTGTGTGTATGTGTGTGTGTGTGTGTGTGTCAGGGTATTTGTGGCACTGAAGCGCATAATGGTGAATAATTCAACTAGAACAATCTTTAATTTATAAGCTGAAATAAAATATGAATAGTAAACCTAAAACTTAAATGACTAAAAGTAAAATGAAAAAGTATAAAAATCTAATTCAAAATATTAACCCTAAAATGTATGGCTAACCTCCCCACCAGAATACATACATGGATCCAATTGATCTTTTCTTTGCATATTCATAAAATGCATGTTGTTTATAACACTATGTTATTGTCTGGGTTCATTTCTGTTTAGGGTGGGTTTGCTATGTGTTTTGTTCTGTGTCCTAGTTTTCAGCTTGTTGCTATGGTTTCTCATTGATTTGGTTATGTATCATACCTGTTGTTAATTTCGTTGATTTGTTCACCTGTGTATTTAAGCCCTGTGTTTCTTTCAGTTCATTGTCAGTTATTGTGCCTTTACATTTGGCTGTTCTGTTCCTGTCTATAGTCCTGAGTTCTTTTCTGTATAAACTGCTCCATTTAGATCCCTTCAATCCTCGTTATTTGCAACCATCTGTGACCGAAGAACTAACCTTGAAGAAATGGATCTAGCGGCAGTTCAGATCCTCCTCTTCTCTCAGGGGGGCAGCTCCTATGAGAGACACAAGCAGGCGTTCCTGCCACCTTGTCCACTAAGACAATGATAGCCTGTGTGTGCAGGCTTAAATGCGGAGACGAGAGCGCGCCTGCCTGGAGACAGACCTCAAGGAAGCTTTCAAGAAATTCTGGGTCTTATTTCACTGCAGGTCCCGCTTTACCATCTGCGAAATGGAGCAGGGTCAAACTACCAAAAGTTCACACCACACATGCCGCCACCGTCCCAATGGACAATACGACTGAGCCCACTGCCGACACGGACCCTAAACCTGCCAAGAGCGGAAGCCAGAAGTATACATCGACCTGGAGCCTGAGCCCAACGAGTCTGACCAGGTGCTTGAGCCGGCTACATCATCTGTTAAAGAGGCATTACTGGTGGAGTATAAGGGAATGGAGTGGAGCCTGTCCCCTTTCACTATGACGAGTGTGGAAGGGCAGAACTCTGAGCACCTTATTGATTGGGAGAGTGATTGTATCCTGGCTGTTTCGTCACCCAGCACCGAGTTGATATCTTTGTTCCAGCCCTGTTCTCACTCCTACCTCCACTACCTCTTCAGAGTTGGTCAAGAGAGCCGTTCATGAAATGTCTGCCTGTTTGCATCGACCAAGAGGGTTGTTCCAGAAATGTCTGCCTGCTCTGAATTGGCCAAGAAGGCCATTCCTGAGATTGAATCGGCAGGGAAAGCCGTTTGTGAAACCCATGCCTGCACTGCCCAGTCCTTTAGCCCTGGCTGCACCGCCTCTCTCCAGCCCTTCGTCTCCTGCTTAGTGCTTTATAAATCTGCCTCGGGCTGGTTGTCTGCCAGCTCAGCCCAGGATTATTGATCCATTTGCTCCACCCAGAACCTTAGCCAGTTGTCCTGTCAGCTCCACTGTGGGTCCTCGCACCCTCGGCTCCACCTGGGACCATCATCCGTCCGGCTCCATCTGGCTTCCTCGTCCCTCCGGCTCCGCCTTGGTCAGTCGTTGCTCTGCCTGTGCGTCTGCCCGCGCAGTTCCAGTTTTAGCAGACCGAGCAAGTCGCTTTGGTCAGTTACCATTTTATTCACATTTGAGCTTTTCTATTGTAAATCGACATATTTACTCTCTTTGTCGGGGTTATGTTTAACCCTGTTCTTAGTTCTGTCGATTACTCTATCTGTGTATTTAAACTCTTAGTTTCCTCTGTTCAGTGTTCCGTGTCGTTTTAGTATAATGTGGTTGTGTTATTATGTTCTCCTGTGTATTCTGTCTTGGAATATTATTAAAAGATTGTTTAATTTGTACTTTGTGTTTGTGCGTTCATTACAGTCACACACTGTGACTGAAACACAGAAGCTAAAGAACAGAAAGAATGTCAGGAGTGTGGACAGCAGTCCGTCTGCTCTGCCTAGAGTAGGAGCAGTGTAACATCGAGGACCACACCAAGGACTTCCTAGATCCGGTTTGCCTCACGCACTACCCAGATTGCTCGCTTTGCATTTTTACTATAATGGCGCAGGCTTTTGTGTTTTATCTACAGAAGACATAGGACACCAAAAACAAAGTACAAACACATGGTCAAACAAAAAAAGTATACAATAAGACGAATATACAAATTATATACCCAGTGCTTTAATCTCAGTAATGTCTACTGACATTATTGTGCAGGTGAGCAATATGCCCATATTATTTTAGATGTGCATAACATACATGTTTGATTTGTTTTGTTAAAGCATTGCTTTTTATTTTGCTATTAATATTTATGTTACATTTCAAAATATAAAGCAATATTAATTATGTTCTAAATATTTTTTTTTCCCATTTTTTTTTTTTATATAACAAAAAGAACCGATAAGAATACCGTTAAAGTACACCGGATCGATAAGCAGTGTGCACACACACACACACACACGCACATTGTTGCAACAGCATTATGAGGACTCTCCATAGGCGTAATGGTTTTTATACTGTACAAACTGTATATTCTATCCACTTACACTGACCCTATCCCTAAACCTACCAATCACAGGAGACATTCTGCATTTTTACATTTTTAATAAAAAATTGTTTTTTATGTTTTTTAAGCTATTTGAATTATGAGGACTTTTGAAATGTCCTCATAAACCACCTATAAGTTGTAATACCAGTGTAATACACGTCATTATACAAATTTGTGTCCTCATAAATCACATAACCCCCCCCCCCCCCCCACACACACACACTCTCTCTCTCTCTCTTTAGCAAAAATGCATCACAGACAAATGGTTCAATATGTAGAAGTGGCTGGCGAGATTAAATGAGCAAGATAATGTCTTTATAGCAATAATAAATAGCACGTGTACTTTCGTAATTTCTCAAGTACCGACAGCAGAACCGATAACGTCCGAGCTTATTGATCCAGCGGTCTTTCAAAATTAAGCACCGGGGCCCATTTAATACCGGGTTAGTACCCATCCCTAACGGAGTCTATGCCGGAGCCCATCGCAGACAGAAAACCTGAGCGTGCCATGATGCCTAAACCAGAGCTGACCAGGTGCGTGAGCCGGCAACACCGTCCGTCCCAGTGGGTGTGCTAGTGGAGTACATGGGCATGGAGGAAAGCCCTGTCCACACTCTTGCCGCTGAGGTTGAGCTATACCTGGCCTCTAAGAATTATTATAAGGAAGCAGAACAAGATATTTCCCTGAGTCCCCCGTCCCCGCTGGTCCCACCCAGCTCCATGTCTGCTGCGTCTCTGCTGGTCCTGTCCCACCCAGCCTCCCTCTCACACCTCCTCTACCAAAGACAGCAAGTTATTTGGCCCAGTCTTAGCTGGCTCCCTTCAGTCCTTTTGCTTCCTCTCTCCACTCTGTTGTGTGGATATGCCTGGGGGCTTCTGGTCTCCAGCACCGACATGGCAAGTGGATCCCCTGGCTCTGCCTCCAGCCGCCGAGCCCATCATTCCACCTCAGCTTGTCGACCAGTTTGCTCCACCTGGGGCCATCGTTTTTATGGCTCAAGGGTCTCCTTCCTCCCTCCACCCTTTCAGCACGTCAGGCTATGCCTTTCTCAGCCCCCTGTCGGCCTCCAGGGCCCCCACCCTCCCTCCTCAGTTGGACTGTTATTGCAGTGCGAGGACAGACCTTCATGGAGGGTGGAGTTTGAAGGGGCTTGTTTTAAGCTTGTTTAGTTTTATTATGCTATGGTTTCATTTTTCCTGTTCCCATTTTGCCTGTGTTTCTGGACGTTATTAGTTTCCATAGTTATTCATTAGTTCCTCGCCTGTTCTTAGCTTGATGCGGTTGTGTTATTCTGTTCTCCTGGGTGTTTCCTCTTGGAATTAGTATTAAAAGACTGTTGATATTGGGCTCCATCTCCGTGCGCTCGTTACAGCCACACAATGTGACACCGTGTAATTCCATATATAATAATATTGAAGTGATTCTACTATGACAACAGGCAGTGGAAGCACATGAAGTTATCATGGCAACTAGATACATTGCATGCGGATTACTTGTAAGAGCTGTGCTGAGTCTGTTTTGCCGAGATAAACTTAGCAATAAACATGTTGAAAATGCACTATAAACACTATATTTTAAAAATAGGCTTTTATTAAGCAAGTAAAGGAGTGAAAAATTACCGACCCTCTATTTTAAAACAAACATCTGTTGGGCCAAAATGCAGATTTATCACGTAATAACTTGTCACACAAATGAGATTGGCGGAGATGTTTGAAAGTTTGATTGGATTTATGAATTTCTTGACAAAATAACAATTCAAAATGTATTAAAATATCTACATTATATGTATATTTGCTTTCAAGATGAAAATATAATTGTTTTGTAAAGTTATATAGAAGCATCTTCCAGTCACTAGGGGCCTGACCTCCCGCAGCCTACACCCCCGGGTAAAGCTGAGAGAAGTTTTGGCCTATGTCTCATGAATCAACTGTTTTTATAGTCTTAACTTTAAAACAGCTTGTTTTGTGAACTAATAATGAGAGCAAACAGTGCTTTAATTATCCGTCTGTTGGTTTGTGTTGTATGCTGTGGTGTGGAAATGAAAAGTCGCTCCCTCCGACGGCTTCCTTCAATGCACCATCACTGTTTTAATTACCAGAGTAAGCAACTCGCTTTACCCCTCATCCTCCCATCTCAGCACAGTGGGATGCAGAGCCTTGTACGCTGAACATCCTCTCCTCCAACCACGGAATAATTGACACCCACTCTGCCTTCAAGCTGAGAGAGAAACCAGAGTGAGGGAACGAGAGCAAAGAAAAGAGTGGGAAAAGCTGGAGTCAAGGAGAGAGCGGGTGTCCCGCGGCCCAATTGTGAGATCCAGGGAGCAGAGTCGCTTTCTCTCCTCCTTGCACAAACAAACACTTTCATGGCTCAAAACCCAACGGCGACTCAAGATGCGATTTCTATGAGCAAACAGCCGACGGGCCCCTGGCATGTCTTATCAGCTCAGAGCAGAGGGCCGCAGAGGCCAGGCAATTTGAGCCCTGTGATAAACTTCACAATTCCACTCAACGGCCCTGGATTGGTCCAAGAAGACGGGGAGAAAGAGAATGTAGGGAAAAGACAAGGGCGAAAGAGAGGAATGAAGGAGGACTGAGAGTGGGGTGTTTATGAACTTTCTTGTTTTGAGCAGTTACAGAAATTAAGATGAAATGGAAACCCTTGGTGTTGTCTGATGGGATGTTTGGTGCAGGAGCCCATGTTGTTCGGCTTTAAAAGATTTTAAAGGGAGAGCCAAATAAAGCACATTAAAAACCTCTCCTGACATTAAAAACCTCTCCTTTTCCTTTAAATCCCTTCTTATCTGGCTTATGCTACTCCGAGCAATATCTGAACTTTGTATTCTGAGCACTTCTTGCGTTGTTTTTGTCTCTTCACGATGACTCGTTTGGTTCAGTCCTCAGTTGTAAGTCGCTAACAGCGGATAAAAGCGTCTGCTAAATGACTAAATGTAAATGTAAATGTAAAGCCACTATAGGCCACCCATTCATGTGCATATACCATGGTAAATGGGAATTGTTAGGAAGTGGAGGGCTTTAAACCAGCGTTTATGTAATAGTGCTATTCATTAATATTTTGAATTTGCTTTTATTTTCTAAATTTCAGTTTTATTTTAAATTTTAATTTTAGTTTACAGGTACAGTATGTAACTATTTGTTCTAAATAGTTTTGTCAATACATCATCAATCCTTTCAAAATGTGTTTTTGTCTTTATTCACTATATATACATATATACACTATATACTGTATATATTCAATATACCCTTATTCACTATGACAAGCCTATTATAACATGTTACAAAATGTCGTTTTAGGGATGTCAAGGTTAACTTGAACTCACTATATTCATGTAATATGTTTAATGTAATGATTTTTTTTAACATTACCAAATTTGATAATGTGACAATTTAAGTCTAAAGAATACATTTTAAAACTTTTTTAATTGATACTTTTAAAGTAAAAAAATCTGCATGTAGTTATATTTTACCAATTTGTTTAGAGCAATGGAATATGACAGGCAATTATTATTATTTTTTTAGAAACAATCATATAATTCTCATAAAGTGTAGGCTTATATGTGTTTTTAACATACAAATAAATAGTGGACTTGGACAGTTTTGGAAGGCGTTCATGAGATCAACACATTTGGAGGGGTTTTTCATTTGAAAAGGCTTGACCTGAACATGGTAACATCACAGCCTCTGCTTCCTTTAAGAAAATGTTGGCAACAACAATATGATTAAAGACACCAACGGTCCTTGAATTATTAGATTTTATTTTCAGTAATAATCACAATAAACAATTCTTCCACTAAGTATCGTTCATAATTACGCGACTCTCTGGAACAATCGCATCAGTCGAATATTTTGCTATAATGAGTGCTTTTTATAATGACTTTCAATGCAGTTAATCCAATGAAGAGGTGGATTTAAATGTACAAAATCGTATTACCATAATGCCATTTCTGTAGCTAATGTTGCAGTTCCAGCAGATTTAATCAGTAAAAGTCTGACATCTGGCAATACTGACCATGGCAAAACCCAATAATGTGGCAGTGTATTGTGTTGAGGTGCTATTGACGCTGTATTGATTTCTGTGGTCAAGGTCACGAGCAAAGAGAAGCATCTCTTCTGAGTACACTTCACTGATTGATTGTCTATTAGGGAAGAGCGTTAAATATCCCCTGCATTATGTAGCTTTACAAAGCCAGCCTGCGCATGACTTATTAAGGCCAGGATGAAATAGAGATCCAGCAATTGTGAAAGTGCTTTCTTGGCACAGGTCAGAGCTGACGCATAGCCCAGTCTCCAGCCACAAAACTCCACCAAGGACCTTGTTTAGTCACATCAGCAAATAACCATATGATAAATCAGTGCTGGATAATGGTATGCAATATTACTTGCTTATGATAAAACACCGTGATGTGCTATCGGCTTTTAATGAGCGAAAAGCACTATGATTCATGTGAAACTCCATGAAGACCTCTTTTCATCTAGTCAGGATACAGAGACAAGGCATTTAATGTTGTTTATTAGATACATATAAAATAAGATAGAAAAATACATTATAAACCTGTAACAATGGCTGTTAAAACAGACATGTCTTCTCATAGGCAATACTTGGGCAGGGAACACACACGTTTGGGACTGAAAGACCGCATGTCGTACACACATATCCACATGTATGATAAAAGACATTCACAGGATCAAACTTGATTCTTAAAGCCAAAATGTGTAATTTAGTTGATGTTAAAATACTTTTTATTTATTATCCCAGTTTCACGTGCAGAAACAACTTTAAAGTAAGTTGAAAAACACAAGTGGATATGTTGTCATTTGGCTTAACCAATGGTACGGGTCAGGAGGCGGGGCTTCCTGTTGGACTGACCATGCTTGGAAAATCATTATTTTTTATCAGTCCTTTTGGTGTCAGAATTACACACTTCACTGTTCAACTTAAAAACCAGGACTAATCAGAATAATATACTTTTAATTGCTATTGAGTGTGAGACATCATGCTTTATCAATTACTGTATAACTCACCTCTGATCTTTCTTATTATTAGTATTTTATTTATTTTTAAAAATCAAATGATTGTATTCCCCCCAAAAAACGCCTTTCAATACATAGATCATTCACATTTTATACTCCAAAGCATTTTCAAACGCATCAGACCTTGATATCAGTACCTTCGTTGATATCATAATATTGTTATGGCACTGGAGAATCATAAGTGAAAACGAAGGGAAATGCAGACACAACAGGAAGACATGTTTGATGTCACAGAGACTCCCCTCAAGAGGCCATTGTGTTGCATAGTAAAGAAAGAGTTTCGAGGGGGACGAACGTGACAGTACACACAGCTTACCCACCGCTTTCCTCCCATCACCAACTACATGCGGTTTCAAATCCACTAAATATCAGTCTTTAATCAGTATTTGTTTTGTTTCCAAAAAAGGTTGAAGCATGTTCACTTCAGAGGCAAACTTATACAATCTCAAAACTTGCTGGCAGAGAATATCTCTTGAATTAAAATTGATTATTCTCACTCAACTGGAAACATTTATTTATTCATTTGATGAGATTTATGCTTAAAGGGAAAAGGAAAAACAATCTATATATTCTCTCAAAACTCTTTTTTTTACTTCCTTATTGCAGTTTTTTTTATTGTTAACTCAAGCTCAAAACATCAAAACACTCATTGCTGGACATAAAATCAACATTAACTGACATTACTCAATATATTTATAATTTTCATTTAGTTTAACTTGATTTTAAGTAGAGGTGAAACTAAAAATGAAATAAAAAATCAATAAAAGCTATATAGACAAATTCGGGGGGGGGGGGGGGGTTAAGAGAAAACTAAAAAAGGACAAAAAAAGACAAACAATTTACCTCAAATTTATTCCAAATATTCATGAAAAGGTATTTTTAGTCTCTAAATGTTACTATAATAACACCGTAAAACTGTTTTAACTGTAAAACAAAACACAAATACTGATTAAACATTTTTTTTTTGGTTACACTTTATTTGGTAACACTTTGTTCCCTTTCGAGGGAACTCAACACTGCGTCGAGAATCGACACTTTGGGGACGCTCCCTTAGCGTGCGCCTCTGAAGTATGAATGAAACTAATCCAATCCTGATTGGTGCTGCGTCATGACGTGGCATATGTGACGGCATATAAAAGGGACGCCGGCACACACACACATTAGCTTTCGCTCTTCAGCAAGCGTTTCAAGTGTTGAAACTGTCTCTGTCTATTTGGTGTTGTTTGTCTGATTTAGATAGATATTTATTATGGCGAGTGAACAGTTTGTGAGATGTGTGCACCCCTGCCCAAGATTTATCACGGGTGGGGACACACATCAACTTTGTGTGAACTGTTTGGGAGCGCAGCACGCACAGGCAGCTCTTGAGAGATCTGCCTGTGAACACTGTGAAGCACTATCTTTGAGAGTGCTGCGCTCCCGCTTGGCTATTTTTAATGAAGATGGCCAAGCTCACGATCCATGCGGTTCAGGTCCCGCGTCCGTTGAGGCGACGTGGAGGCTTAAATCGTGGGGATCGCAAAAGGGTCTTGCAGATGAGAACAAGACTGCTGAGGCACTTTCTCGTTCATCATCTGGGGATTCAATAACGCCCGTTCATGGTGGAGAAGCCCGCACTGCGGCTTCTTCTGCCCGTGACGAGTGCCCGGTGTTGGAACTATCCGCTTCTGAGGAAGTGGATGTTCTCAGCATCGGGAGCGAGGAACATGAGTATAACTCGCCAGCTCATGTTCCTGCATATGTTGGGAGTTGGTGGAGGTTGTGACTCGTGCTGTGGCCAGACTTAACATCAGCTGGCCACAAGATAAGCAGGAAGATTCTCGTCACAGTAAATTAGATGAGAGATTCCTGCAGCACAGGTCACAGCCTCAGCGCCGGGGTTTGCCATTTTTCCCAGATCTTCATAAAGAGATCTCTAGATCTTGGGAAAAACCCCACTCTTCTCGCATCTCATCTCACACATCGTGTGATTATAGTAATGTGGTGGGTGCGAGGGAGGCAGGGTATGGCAAGATGCCGCAGATGGAGGAAGCTTTAGCTAGTTATCTTTCTCCTGAAGCGGCATCTTCGCTTAAAACCCCGGCGCTGCCCAGCAAGCCATGCAGAGAAACATCAGCATTGGTTTGCAGGGCATATATGGCGGCTGGTCGGGCTGGTGCGTCTCTGCATTCGATGGCTATCTTGCAGGCGTACCAGGCCGGTCTCCTTAAGGATTTGGACGAAGGCGAAGGTCCCACTCCATCAGATATTGCGGAGTTAAGGAGGGCCACAGATTTATCTCTCCGGGCCACTAGAGAAACGGCACGTTCTATCGGCCGTTCTATGGCAGCTATGGTGGCTACGGAGAGGCATCTGTGGCTCAACTTATCGGGAATTAAGGTTAAGGATAGATCCTTTCTGATGGATGCGCCGCTTTCGCCTTCTGGCCTGTTCGGCGACGCAGTGTCTACTGTCGTCGACAGGTTTCAGGAGGCGAAGAAGCAATCTGCGGCGTTCCATCAGTTCCTCCCTCGCCGCTCTAAGTCTTCTAGGAGGGCTGGTCCAAGTGGCCAGCCACAGCCGTCAACCAGCTCCTCATATCGGCAAGGGCAAAAAGAGAGCGTTGCCTCTAGAGCCCCTCCCTTGGGAGCTTGGCAACAGAGGAAACGCTCTCAGCCGAAACCCGCCGGCCAGAAAGGCGACCTGAGGGCCGTCATTCAGGCTAAGAGAGCGGGGAAGAGGTCCTAACCGAAGTGGTAGGACCTCAGAGGGCTGTCCCTCCCGCTGTGAGGCAACCGAGGTTGTTTTCACAGCGGAGCCCTCTGGAAAAAGATGTTATCCCGCCATCTCTGATGCTTCGGGCCACATCAATTTCCAGCGAACACCCACTAGGTTCAGAGGGCACAATATTCCACCCCCGTCCGGAAATGTGGAATCTGTGGGTCTGGCCCCTGAGGGGGCTCAGTACTTAGATGCTGGACTATCAGTAGGAGTAGTTGAAACCATACTTAGCTCTAGGGCTCCATCCACCAGGAGATTGTATGGCCTCAAGTGGAATGTGTTCTCTAATCTGTGTAGAGAACATAATGTAGATCCAGTCAACTGCCAGGTGGCTTCAGTTCTGGAATTTCTTCAAGACCGCTTTTCTGCAGGTCTCTCCCCATCCACTTTAAAAGTATACGTGGCTGCCATTGCGGCTTTCCATGCACCTTTAAATGATGGGCCTTTGGGGAGGCACCAACTGGTCATACGGTTTCTCCGTGGTACGTGGAGGATGAGACCGACAACCAGATCCAGGGTTCCTTCCTGGGATTTTGCAGTGGTTCTCGAAGGGTTATCCCTGGCCCCCATCGAACCACTTCAGTCGGCTTCACCAAAGGACTTGACTTTTAAAATGGCTTTTCTGTTAGCTATTACCTCTATAAAAAGAGTGGGAGATCTCCAAGCCCTGGCAGTAACACCGGCTTGCTTGGAGTTTGCCCCTGGCGGAGTAAAGGCTATTTTACATCCTAGGCCTGGTTATGTGCCTAAGGTGCCATCTAATGTGGCACAGTCTACAGTTCTTCAGGCTTTTCACCCTCCACCGCATGTGTCGGCGGAAGAGGAAAGGCTCCATTTGCTCTGTCCTGTCAGAGCTTTGAGAGTTTACCTTGAGAGGTCCTCTTCCTGGAGGAGGTCGGACCAACTTCTAGTGTGCTTTGGGTCATCTAGAAAGGGATTACCTGCTTCCAAACAAACTATTACCAACTGGATAGTCCAGGCTATTATTTTGGCCTATAGGGTGCGTGATTTACCTTCACCCTTGGCTGTTAGGGCTCACTCTACTAGAGGTATAGCATCCTCTAGGGCCCTTCATGTAGGAGTCCCCATTCATGAAATCTGTGAGGCGGCTGGTTCGGCCTCTCCTCACACTTTCATTAGATTCTATAGTCTGCACCTCCCTAGTACGCCCGGCGCACAAGTGCTCTCGTCCTAGCTAGTGCCTGAGATCAGTTTCACTCTAGGGCAGGCCTGTTTTCAGTGCGTGGCCTAGTGGGCATTCGTTCCCCAAAGTGTCGATTCTCGACGCAGTGTTGAGTTCCCTCGAAAGGGAACGTCTCGGGTTATGACTATAACCCTTGTTCCCTGAGAAAGGAACGAGACACTGCGTCATTCTGCCACGCCCCTCGAGGCCTGAGAGCGTCTTGCTTCATCGCTAGGTTAATGTGTGTGTGTGCCGGCGTCCCTTTTATATGCCGTCACATATGCCACGTCATGACGCAGCACCAATCAGGATTGGATTAGTTTCATTCATACTTCAGAGGCGCACGCTAAGGGAGCGTCCCCAAAGTGTCGATTCTCGACGCAGTGTCTCGTTCCCTTCTCAGGGAACAAGGGTTATAGTCATAACCCGAGACGTTTTACAGTGTCCTTGTTACATGTTACATGTACTTACTATAGTAATATCAGTAAATTATGCATAATTACAAGTAACTAACCCTCAACCAAACCCTAATCCTAAATCTAACAATATAGTAAGTGCATGTAGTTCATTATTATTACTCAGCACTTAAATGCATAATCACACGGTAACACTGACACCTTAAAATAAACACTTTAAATTGACGTAGTTACATTCTACTATTAGTACTGAGTAATAGTTAACTACATGTACTCACAATAGAGTTATGGTTAGGGTTAGTTACTTGTAATTATGCATAATTTACTGTTGATTCATACAGTACATGTTGTAACGTGTAACCACGTCACCTTAAAATAAAGTGTTACCAAGCCATTTTTTTTGCAGTGACTGTATCGTACCATACTGATATAACAGTGCACGAAACTTCAACATAATGTGCAAATTATTTCATTCAAGTACTGCGAGCAAAATACCTACAATTCTGAAGGATGTGTCAAGACTGAAGGCAACTAATACACTTTGACTCCCCGAGTCTGTTTGACAGTGTGATACTGGGAAACAGGAAGGCAGGTATAGGCTGGTGATCCGTCATTTATGTGGTTTCAGAAGGGAAAGCTGTGTGTACTGACCCGGGCCGGGTTTCCCAAAAGCATTGCAAGTCTAAGTAGATCATAGAGACCATTATAGTTCCGCAACAGCTTGAGGCTCTTACTAATCCATTATTCCTTTGTGTCAGAAATACGTCAGAAATAGATCAGGGCATCGGGATTTGTCATGTCGTGTCACATGTAGTTTAGACAGCATCGCTTTTTATAATGGGTTCTACTGACTTTTATCGCATCGCTTTGCGCCGCTCGAGTCCGGCGTAGACACAATGCTTTCTGGGAAATACAGCCCTGGTCTGATCATTCACCACTGACGATGACATTCATATTGAACATGAATCATGAGAACTATGATAAGGCACTTGAATGATATTTCCCTACCAGCCTCATTGGTACAACGAGAGGGTTGTTTTGGTCATCCACGTCTGCATCCAGTCACAGAAAACTGGATTGTTTTCACTTCATAAAGGGTTCAGTATTGTTCTGTTTTTTTTTTTTGTTCTCTTCACAATATTCGACAGTATAAAATATTGAGTATTAAAAATATACGTTCTCTGGAGGATAATAAAAGTGTTGTTTCTGTACATGTTTTCTTTTGTCACTCTTTAAACTGTTATCTACACATTTCATACATTTGTACAGCAGATAGGCAAGCATGGCTTATACATCCTCAGAGAGGCTTGTTCACTGAAGGTGTCGGATTGTTCCGGGAGGGACATAGTCTTCTTCTTCTTCCGTGATTTCAGCCGTCTCACTGAAATCACTTCTCAAACGGTGTACTGGGTTGCGATGATGCGACACAGAGGTGCATGCACCATTCACACCGTCATGCGTTACATTCAGACTCATTACCGTAACCGCAGGATCACTGGAGCGGTCCGTTTCCTCAGTGCTGTCGTGGAGCTGTAGGGTTTTGACAGCGAACTGGGATCGCTGAAGGTCTGGCTTTGATTTAGAGGGAGCGGGGCAAATCATTATTGCTTATTGCTTACAAAGAGTGCAGATCTACTGCGGCAGGAGCGTCTCCGTGTCCAACGAGTGCAAGCTGTATATCCACTGCCTGGGACAGCTCTTAGATACTCTTTTTTTTGTCTTTCATTCATTCATTTTAGGGCAGAGATGTGATCTGCAGGCAGGTAATGGGCAGGTCATCATTGGGTGAAGAGGTCAGGAGGTCAGGGGTTAGTTGCCACTGGTGGCTGAGTGGGTTAGAGAGACAAACAAACAGAAAAGGGGGAGGGAAACAAGGAAAGGAGGAAGGAAACAAAAGATAGAGGAGATTAGTTTCAGCTAGTGAAAGCAGGATGACAATATGAAAAGCATTTATAAACCGATCACAAGTATAGGCTCTTGATTCAGTCGGGTCTCCCCACAGCACAGCTTTATAGGCCGGGACGTTTTTGAGCGATGGTCAGCTTATTTTTATCCGGTCTAGTCAGATGCTGTCGGATGATTCAGCATGTTAAGTCGCTGTCGGTGAGATGGAGAACTCTGATTGGCTGTTCAGTTTAGCGAACGAGTCAGTGCACGAGAATAAACGCGACAGTAATGAAAGCGAGGAAAGAAGTCAAGATGGTGCGGACAGAAGCCTGTTGTAATTTTACGCCAATTTACCTGAGCATTACGAATATTTTCATAATAACATGAGACGACTGGAATGAAAAAAGTGATCAGCGTGATTGATATATAAAATGGTAAGCTAGCAATGCTTTGTTTATGGTTTGTATCTGCAGCCCTAGTTTCACTTTCACTTTTTGAATGATGAAAATAGACTATTGATATCTGATGCTGATATGGACAGATATTTACTAGTTGAAAGCCGCCTTTAGTCAGTTTGGTGTGTTCAAGCGCAAGCTTTGGCCGAGAGGCGACAGCACAGTCAGCTTTCCTCGCCGCTAGTTCTTTGACGTCAGCTTGGTGTGTCCCGGGCTTTATATCTCAGTGCTAGACATAAAGCGGTTAAATGTGTTATTATTCAGATAGCTATGCTAAATTTAAGTGTAGTTTTATATGAAAACATTCAACATTCTTAATCATTCTTAATATGTTTATTCAATATGTAAGTACACCAATTATAGGTTTCCTGTACTATCGCACAGCTCTCTACATAAAGTTGAATATATATTAAATCCAACTTTATCTGCATACATCCAGTACAGTCACGTAAAGCAATCCATACTATATAGCAAATCTCAACCGCGTGATTGCTTGTAAATAAACCCGTTGGAAAACCAACGTTTTGTGGTGCTAGTTGCGAAGAAATGCCTTCAGCTTTAACTAATTTGATCATTAATTGCACGAAACCAAGCTTGTGTAAATGACGACTGTTGCTGTGGGCTGACTGAATGTGAGAGCCGTGGAAGAACTGTTGGTCTTCATCTTTGTTATATAATAAAATTATGAGGTAAAAGCATGATTTTACACTCAGCATGAGAAACAGCCTATATCCTGACAGGTCACGTGTTAAGAAGGAAGAAATCAAGAGAGAAAACACTCAGAAAATACAAAAGAATCCAACAGTGATAAATGTGTCTAATGGTTAGTAGCAGTCACGTGAATGGACAGACTGAAGGAGCGGTCACACTAGGCTTAAGCGTGACAGGATGATGTCATTAATCCCTTTCAATTTCATTTTTGATTTATCCAGGAGAGATTCAAGTTCACATGTTGGCTTTGGATCTGGAGTGCATAATCTCAAACCAATGAATTGTTAATAAATAATAATAGAGTTGTTTGAGCCAAGAGATCAATCCAACATTAGGTCCTCTATCTTTTGGCCATATGACTTCAAACCTGAACTTCGGTCCACAGTGAAACACAGATGTTCAGAGCATATGCTCCCGGGGGCACGCGTATGAGTCTAGTGTGAGCGCTCATGACAGAAGAAGCTGCTGGTGAAATGAGAGGAATCTGAAGACAGCCGGTGAAGGACACTTGAGCATGAAGACGGCAGTTATGATGGAGATGGAAGATCAATGCTTTCTTGTTACGAATCATATTTAGTCAGAAATAATTTAGGTCCAAAACAACCGCTGGTGCCTTTTTTTTAATTCAATAAAACTTTTTATTGCCTTTTCAAATTCCTTTTTGTTCTATGTACAACAACATAAAAATCTTGGCCTTAATGATACAAAGCAACACTACAAGGTATTTTCTAGCATAATAGCCATGGAAATTCAAGCTGTGGGACTTTTAGCCTTTACCCTCAGACTATCACAGGACACATAATATAAAATGCTTTTGCATATAAACATTGAAAAAGTCTTATCATTCATATATAAAGCCCTAACATATATCCAAAAATATAGGAAATTTTCTAACATGGTGCTATAAAGCTGCTATGATGCATATTTTTCTTTCCTACAAATAGCCCTCTATAATACCATTACTATCTCTTCCAAAATACAAGTAAAATTTGACAATTCATATACATTCCTGCTTTATATATTTTTTTTAGATATATATTTTTATATATATTTTAAAAGCCACAAGTAAATACTATTTTCTTTCAAACAACAAAAAAATAAACAGAAGCTTACAGTAAAAGATAAAAAATGTATCAAGTGGATTTTTCTTTTCTTTTCTTAAATGCATTTCTACTCTCACACATCCGCGGAGTGGCGCTGACACGAACGTCCACTCGCAGCGGTCAACCGTGACACTCGACAGATTCACTTCAGTTTCGGGCTCTGAGGTGTGGTGTAGCTTTCACTTTTCAAAAGGAGATGAATGTTTCTGATGTATTCAGTGCAAAATAAAAGGCTTGTGCCACATAGAAACACTTTATCAAATGAGGCAAATATCGACAGATGGAAATAATAATAACAATAAAAATAAGTAAACAGCTGAAATAAAAAAGTGATTCGTGTGGTCCAGTACAAATGCACAGATTGGAAATCTGAAGTTCTGTGCAAATGGGTTCTCAAAAGTAGATTTTCTTCAAAGCAGTAGTTCCATTATATAAAAACACTTATAGCACAAAAAGGATATGAAAAACAGAACATTAAAAGAGAGGAAGCAACCTCAGTCTCTGATCTGCTTGATAACTGTGGTCATTTGCCAGCTTAAGCGAACAAAACATCTGTGTCGGGATTTCACCAAGAGCCACATGTTTCTGGAACAACATTCCAGTCAGCCAATCAGATTTGAGGGACGAGTTTGCAGTTTTTGCAGCCAGGGTGAGGTGTTTCTACATCAGAGTTATTCACCTATCATTTCTCTGATTTTAGGGATAAGTTGTGGGCAGGGTTAGGGTTAGGACTAAATATTCGGACAGGAATGTTGTTCCAGGATTAAATACATTGACCCAGGAACATGTCTTACTTGGCAAAATCACTGTGAACTCACACACACACACACACACACACACACACGCTGTCTAACCTGCGCCGACTGAATTTTAGGTAATTAGATGCATGTGAACAGGGAAATTTCAGAGTTTGTGGAAATGCTGAGATAGACTTGATTTTGTAATTGTTTCACAGTGCTGAGGTGATTATTGTCTAATCATTATCCACCGTAATGAATGGACTAATACAGTTTTTATATGATTAATGTAATTGTTTTAAACATGCAGTGGGGTCCAAATTGAACTAAAATTCAAAACCACTTTAAGCCTGGAAATAAACAAAGACTTATGATTAATATTAAGATTTATGATAAACGTTATGAAGCACTGAAGCTTGAGATGCTCTTCTTTCTCGCTGCTCACAAACCAAATATTATGACGGTATTAAATTAATGTTATATTCTACTAACATTAAACTCAAAATGTTACTCTGAATACTTAAGTTGTATATTTTATTAAATAAAAATATTTGGGGATGGTTGTCTAAGACTTTTGGAACTATACAGTACATGTTTATTGCCACTATTTTTTTTTGTAAAGAATTTAATCATTCAAAAACTAATAATTGTGTATATATTTTAAGATTGACAAAATGGCACACTTCAGCTTTAAGGTTTTCATAATAGTGTCATTTTTCTGTTTGTTCTGAAAGCCTGTAACCTATTGAAAGCGGACACGGATTTCAACGCATTATTGCTATCGCTGCGAATTCTATTGTAGTACATGTACTTATAAACAACCACTTCAGCTCATTTGGAAAGGACAAGTTCATGATGAGATCTCCATCTATTCAAATGGCGTCCAAATGTTTCAAGAGTCAACATATATAAAAGCTGATGTACTGTTTGCATAACTAGAGAAAACTAGAAATGCTGAGCGTAATTGGGTGAATAAAGCCCATGTTCACATGAAAAGATCCATTATTTGTCATCAACATCATGCTGAAATCATAAGGTCATCAAAATAATGGAATGAAGTCAACCACTCCACCTGCGCAGGAAAGACCACATGAGTGTGTGTGTGTGTGTGTGCGCGCACAGGAACTGAAGGGTTCAGAACAAACACACCTTATTAAATGGCACATCTTTTAACATGCTCAAACTGCACATGCTTCACAACAGATCAGGACCAACAGTGAGCGGCTACTGTAATGAAGAGAAGCACATGAACTAAACTAACCTCTGTCTGCGGTCACTACCCTTTGGTAAGGATGGACGCGCAGTTCGTGCCTTCGAACTTTAGCTGTCACCGCACCTGCTTGGATTGCAATAACATCACCAGAAAACACATCAACATCAGATCAGTCAAGCCTCAGCCTCCACCAGATCAGTCAAATCACACGCGTTGACGAATGCAAATCATTTAAATTATACAAGTCAAGGCACAAATAATACTTTTGTAAATCTCCAAACACGTGTTTGTACAAAATTCAAACATGGTTTCATTTATCCCCAGTGGATCGGTGGGTTTTTGCGTGGACACAGGATCACAGACATCACTCTCACAGGGAAGCTTTACTACTCACGTAATCTTGCGCAGGAGCGACAGTGTTTTTAAATATAATACTGATAAAGGCCCTCTCTGAGATAAGGCACGGAGAGAACAACATTTAGGCACATCTGCTGGAGTACAAAACAAAAAAAAATAGGAGAATAGAAATGTACGGCAATGAATTAAGTGATTAGTAAAGCAGAACAATCGATTTTTTCTCTCTCCTTCCATTCCACAGAAAAGCGTAGCAGTCAGCGGCACAGTCCCGGGGAAACGTGTGAGCGTGAAGGCATATGTATGGCATTACAAGTACAGTCTCTGTGGGCTCTGGGAATAGCCAGTGTAAACGAACAGGAGTGTGTCGGACTGACTGCTAGGCCAGATTCATGCTTGAGAACAAACACCACTCAAAACCAACAAGGCAGCTGTGAAAGAAAGCGTGTGAATGTTAACACTCGGATGGGATGAGGGGCTCAGTGAGGATCCTGGGAAACGCATTTAGCCTTTCGTGGGGAAAAACACACCTAAAGAATGAAGGAAGGGAAAGGGAAATTAGTGGCGGGAAACAACACACACCACAGTCTGACGGAGCGCGCTCTAGGACAGTTTGTGAGACGATGGCAGTCAATCTCAGTAAAACCAGGTCATACACCACTGTTCAACTGTACTGGGGTCAGTGTCAATCTCAGTAAAACCAGGTCATACACCACTGTTCAACTGTACTGGGGTCAGTGTCAATCTCAGTAAAACCAGGTCATACACCACTGTTCAACTGTACTGGGGTCAGTGTCAATCTCAGTAAAACCAGGTCATACACCACTGTTCAACTGTACTGGGGTCAGTGTCAATCTCAATAAAACCAGGTCATACACCACTGTTCAACTGTACTGGGGTCAGTGTCAATCTCAGTAAAACCAGGTCATACACCACTGTTCAACTGTACTGGGGTCAGTGTCAATCTCAGTAAAACCAGGTCATACACCACTGTTCAACTGTACTGGGGTCAGTGTCAATCTCAGTAAAACCAGGTCATACACCACTGTTCAACTGTACTGGGGTCAGTGTCAATCTCAGTAAAACCAGGTCATACACCACTGTTCAACTGTACTGGGGTCAGTGTCAATCTCAGTAAAACCAGGTCATACACCACTGTTCAACTGTACTGGGGTCAGTGTCAATCTCAGTAAAACCAGGTCATACACCACTGTTCAACTGTACTGGGGTCAGTGTCAATCTCAGTAAAACCAGGTCATACACCACTGTTCAACTGTACTGGGGTCAGTGTCAATCTCAGTAAAACCAGGTCATACACCACTGTTCAACTGTACTGGGATCAGTACTATTTTTTTAAATGTTTTGAAAAAAGACTTTTACGGTCAACAAGGCTGCATTTATTTGATCAAAAATACTATAAAAACAGCAATATTGTGAAATATTATTACAATTTAAAGTTTTCTGCTGTAATATATTTTAATATGTCATTTATTCCTGTGAGAAAAGCTGCATTTTCAGCATCAGTACTATTATTATCAATGTTGACATTTTTTTTGTTGTGGAAACTGCATATTTTTTCCAGGATTCTTCAATAGAAAGTTCAAAAGAACGACATTTGTTTGACTTTTTACTGTCTTTTTTTGATTCAATGCGCTCCTTGCAAAATAGTTGATCATATTACTATTATTTAATATTTAATAACAGTCATTTCTTTAAAAGAACCCTTTTGAACAGCAGTGTATATCTGCGTCATACTTCAACCAAACAAATAATAATCTGACTTTAAAAAAATATATATATTTTGCATTGTGACATAAGTCAAATAAGAACATGTACTTGCATATTGTCATTACTATAATGCATCTGGGTGTTTTGCTTTAGATTTTTTGCTAACACTTTACAATAAGGTTTCATAAGTTAAGATTGGCTAACTACTTTAGTTAACATGAACTGATAATGAACTGCATGTTTACAGCATTTATTAATAATGTATTTTTATTTTTATTTACTAATACATTATTATATCAAACATTGTATTTGGTAACATTAGTTAATGGACTGTGAACTAACATAAACAATGAACATCTGGATTTTTAACTAACATTAACAAAGATGAATACTGTAACAAATGTTTGTTAATTTTTAGCTCATGTTAGTTAATACATTAACTGATGTTAACTAATGAAACCTTATTAAGTTACTGATTTTTTTAAAATAATCCTCATAATTTTGATTCACAATAGATAACAACTATTGAACTAAAACTGTAATACTGTAGTAACTAGTAACTAATACTACAATGATGTGTAAATACTTTATAAATTCAGCTGAAATGGTCTACTTAAGCATGTGGTTTGAAACAGTGATAAGACAAAAGTCACAAAAAAATGTTACAATGCAAAAAAAAATATTTTTCTTAACGCCAAACAATTTTGTGGTAAACTATGCCCCTGACACTTTATTAGCAGGCTTAACAAGGGTTTATAAGCTGGAAATGTCCTTGTGGTGTGAGTACATATTGTAACTATGTCACTTTTGATCTGAAGCCACCTCACCACAGTGTGTTCAACTGTCCTAAAACTGCTCTGTGAACAGCCGGGCTTCAACAGATGCCCATTCTCAAATCTCCCCTCACAATTTGAGCAGCCCCCATCGACCCCTACTGTCCCCTCACCATCCTCATGTTGCCCCTCCTGATGCCCCTCACCCTGATGTGTCCCGCTCAGACTGAGGGATGGGGGTCATCCAGAAAGGCTTGTGCAGCAGTTTGGGGCTCAGTGCTTTGTCTCCCTCATCATTGTACACACACACACACACACACAAAAAAAACCTAAAACATCACATTACAGATAAAAAACAAAAGTACAAAACCAAACACAGAAAAACAAAAACCATGATTTAAAGAAACAGACAGAATGAAAGAGGCCGGGGAGTCCAGCCAGTCCGATAACAGGAGGCGGGGCAGGGGGCGGGGCGGGTCTGCGATGTGGGGGCGGGGCTTGTCGGAGGGGGCGGGGCAAAGAGGGGCACTTTAAAAGGGAGGCCGACCGGTTGGCTCTCCGCGCTGGACTGTGATGGGAATGTGACAGGTCTGAAAGCCCAGGTAGAGGGGCAGCTCTTCGGCCTTTGAGGACGCTGTATAGGTCACACAAGAAAGAAGACAGGGTGAAAACCTCCCCAAAAACACCCTTCCATCTCTTATGAGGCGTTCACACATACAGACATTATACACTCTTACTACCGCTCTTATGGTTCTGGTGGGCTGTTCATAGCTTTCAAAAGCAATATGCAGGCCGTGAAAACATGTCGCCGTTTTAATCTGACAAGGAATCGGTCACTAAGAATATTCTTACATGAGAATTTCAGCAGTACATTATAAAAGTTGAACGATTATCTATGTATGAATCAAACCTAGAATGCCAATCATTTCTGAGATGGTTTCTGACATGCCTGATATTTGTTTTGTAAACAAATCATTTTTAATTTTATGTTTAATAAAAATAGATATATTTACATAATTTTGTATGTATTTATCTACAACTAAAATCAAAGCATAAACATTTTCATTACTTGAAATGAAATAACATTAACTGCAATAAAAAAACATTTGATTTCAGATTTCAGATTTCAGATTTTTATTTAGTTTGAATGAAGTACTAAATAAATAAAACTACATAAACTAATAAAACTATATAGACATATTGTTAAAACTTTAAAATGATTAGTTAACATTAATGTATTAGCTAACATGAACTAACAATGAGCAATACATTTATTGATGTATTTATTAATCTTTGTTAACATTACTTAATAAAAATCCAGTTGTTCATTGTTTGTTCGTGTTAGTTCACAGTGCATTAACTAATGTTAACAAATGCAACTTTTGATTTTAATAATGTATTAGTAAATGTTGAAATGAACATTAACTAAGATTAATAAAAAGAAGTGCAGTTCATTATTAGTTCATGTTAACTAATGAAACCTTATTGTTAAGTGTTATTTAAATATAAAAACTAATAAAAATGACAAAAGACACCACTAAATTACAAACAATTTAACTCAAATTAAATCAAATAAAAAATTATAATATTAACCAAAAACTATAATAGTTGATCAATGCTACACAACTCCCAATTGTGTTATTTCATCGTGATGACATTTATGTCTCTCTCTTTTGGCATTGCATCACTGCTCATTTGCATAAATGTTTTTTTTTTGCTCAACCTTGCTGCATCACTGGACACGCCCACACAGGCCACGCCCACACGTGGGTTACGCCCACACTGGTTACTGGAAATCAGCAAATTAAAATGTCTGACTTCCAGCTGTCAAGTTATTGCAAAATCGCTGTATATGTGAACGGCCCGTCCTTCCCTCCCGCACACACAGTAACGCTGAGACTGTCCTATAAGGACCGTGCTGTGAACCATCCTGCCTAAGACCGCCTCAATAAACATGCTTATTGGACAGTAGCTCAACCCTCCTTCATCTGCTTTAATTGGACACGCTGCTCTTGGCATTGGGACGGGCTATTTGTCGCTTCTCAACTTAACACGGAGCCTTTGGGAGAAGCCAGTGTTAAACTGGCAGAATGCTGTTGGTAACATGATATTCATAATCGGCTTTTCTCAAGTGCTTTAATGAAGCCATACAGCTTGTGTGGAGTGGAGAGGACAGGGCTTTTGAGAGAGAGCGCTCTCATTATTCATATAAAGCCAGTAGAGCACTTAAAAGCCAAATCATTTATGCTAACATTTCTTAAAAGGATTTTTTCTTCCTTTTTTGTGATGAGCGAGGATTTTTTATGACGCTAAATGGATTAAGTGGAAAAGGCTTGATCCATTGTTGTTTTTGTTGGTATATTATTGCCTATTACGCCCTTCTGCGAGGTGCTGGTGGCCTTAATGCGGGAGACGAGAGGCTTGGGCCGGTGCAGGAGGGCAGGTTTTGGGTGTATTTAGGGAAGGGGTGGGCGGTATGATCAAATCTTACATCACAGTATGACACGTTATATCACGGTTAGCATTATATCACAATATACATCCTCTTGTTTATATATTTCATTTTTATATGGAATGTCATGGACACAAAGGGGCCGAATTCACAAAACATTTATAAGAATAAAATTATTCTTAATGCCTATTTTCTTCTTAAACTGTAAAAATGTTTTTTTTTCTTCACATTACTGGAGAAAATGTCAGTCTTTCTACTTTAAAATGTCATGTATACTTCAATGTGTTACTTGCCATTTCTTTGTAATTAAATATGAAATTTACAAGACATTTCTAAGTGAAAAGGGGAATAATAATCCAACACCAAGGATTACATTTGAAAATGGTTATTTTTGCGGCTGATCTTATTGCATATGCATGAGTTTTCCTTTCAGATGCTGTAATCTGCACCATTATTTACTGCCCAAAAAAAGCATGTTTTACACCAGGCGCTAGTCTGCGCTGCTCTTGGTAGATTGTGTTGGTCATTATGGAAATGATCCGGCTAACCTCTTAAGGTTAATTATTTTATCAACAATAGTATGCACACTTATTATGATTATTATGATGATTTGCAGGCAGCGGCAAAAGACGTTCTTTGGGGTGTTTTTCATTGAGTCTTCAGAAAGAAATGCCATAAAATCTGAACATTTTCTTCTCAAGATGTTCTTCAGAAAATATTTGAAAACTTATTAAGCATTTTTCAAGAACGACCCTAAGCAAGAAATTTCTTAACCTCTAATTTTTAAAAGATTTTTGTGAATTCGGCCCCAGATTATTCATTAAATTTGGCACTGGAATTTTTTTAATCCACTCAGAATGTAAAAGCAATATTATAAAATGGGTAGTTCAGACCAAAGAAGTCACAAGTTTTTCGCTAAGTTGAGATGTTGATCGGCAACCGTAAACAATCAAAATTGCTTCAAATTGAGCTTTGTATTTTCACATGTTTATCCCATATTTATCTATGGTACATGTAAATAAGGAAAAACAAATATATTTACAGTGGAATAGCAAAATGTCACATGCTAAATATCATCATACCGCCCATCCCTATCGTACGGCCATAGTAGACACGGGAGACCATCAGGGCTTGACATTAACTTTTTGTGTCTATTGTGGATAATGGGTTTATAAAAGTTACTTGCCTCACAGCATTTACATTGGCCACATGGGGAAAATCGACTCGGTTACTAACGTAACCTCGGTTCCCTGAGAGGAGGGAACGAGTATTGCGTAAGTAGCTTACGCTATGGGAAAACTCTTTTCTCGAGAAATATTGAAGTCTTTATGTAAAACGCATTGCAGCTGCACAGCATACAGCAATGAGCGAGACAGCTCGGTCATTGGCTGTGCTGCGGCAACTGCACGAACCTATGACGGGGCGACTCTGAACACGCTTCCAATGAGCGTGCTTCGCGCCCGCGCGCGTCAGAGCCCGCCAAGATGGGCGTGGCCAAGGGTATATATTGGGCGCCCCGTCGTCTGAGTTCTTTAGGTTCAATCGACTGAAGCGAACTGACCAGGCACAAGCACGGCAGCTTACGCAATACTCGTTCCCTCCTCTCAGGGAACCGAGGTTACGTTAGTAACCGAGTCGTTCCCTTTCGAGAGGTCTCTCCTATTGCGTAAGTAGCTTACGCTATGGGAACACCATGTAAAACGCCGTGCGTGCTGACTTCGCTCTATTCTAGCCAGAGGCAGAAGCCTGAGCCTTCAAGCAAAGTCATTATCCAACGAGCCGGCCGAAGGCGGGCTTTATAAGGGATAATGTAGAACGGCCCAATGGGCGTTCAGTGGAAAAAACACACAAGCACATTCTATGTACTGATATGCATAAAAAACCCCTCTAAGTCAGTCAGAGACGGACCCTATAAGGGAGGAGATAATGCTCAGCATATACACACTCCAGCCTATACATAGTTAGACCGACAGTATGTTGGAATGCAATGAGGGGACCTGTAGGTTATAAAACCTGATAAATGTTGACGGTGAGGCCCAGCCTGCCGCCGCACAAATATCTTGAATGGGTATCCCACTTGACCACGCCCACGAGGAGGCCATGCCTCTCGTAGAGTGAGCTCTGATGCCCAAGGGGCACTGGAGGCCCTTGGTTTCATAAGCCAGCGCTATGGCATCAACTATCCAGCGCGATATTCTCTGCTTTGAAACAGCGAAACCTTTGGTGCGGCCGCCAAAGCATACAAATAATTGCTCTGTCTGTCTGAACAGGGCAGAACGTTCCAAATATACTCTGAGCGCCCTGACTGGGCAGAGTAAATTGGCGTCGCTTTCGTCTGCTGGAGACGATAGCGCGTCCAGGGATATCACCTGTGCTCTGAATGGTGTAGAGAGCACCTTAGGAATATACCCGTGTCTTGGCTTAAGGACAACTCTGCTGTCGTTAGGTCCAAATTCCAGGCAGGCAGCGCTTGATGACAGCGCGTGCAGATCGCCCACTCTCTTGACTGAGGCGAGAGCCAGCAAGAGAGCAGTTTTGAGCGAGAGCTGTTTAAGGTGCACAGTTCGTAGAGGTTCGAACGGGGCACTCTTGAGTGCGTTCAGGACCATGGCCAGGTCCCAGATCGGCACTGAGGGGGGGCGTGGGGGATTCATCCTCCTGGCGCCTCTCAGGAAACGAACAACTAGGTTGTTTTTCCCTAGTGTGCGTCCTTCCACAGGATCGTGTGACGCCGCTATGGCAGCCACATATACTTTGAGTGTGGAGGGAGTGCGGCCTGCCTCCAACAGCTCTTGTAAGAAAACGAGCACGCTCGGTACTTCGCATGTCTCGGGATTCAAGTTCCTGGTTTTACACCAGTCACTGAACCCTTTCCATTTCTGGGCATATAAGCGCCTTGTAGAGGGCGCTCGTGCCTCAGTGATGGTTCTCAATACTCCACTGGGGAGGTTCCCGGGAACCCGTTGAGGGGCCATGCATGGAGGGCCCACAGATCGGGGCGGGGATGAAGGATCATCCCGTTGGCCTGCCTGAGGAGATCTAGCCTCAGCGGAATCGGCCATGGGGCAGATTGCATCATCTGCATTAATTCTGGAAACCACGTCTGGTTCTTCCAGAGTGGGGCTACCAGGAGCACTGCACATTTCTCCTCCTTGACCCGACTGATGACCTGAGGTAGCATCGCGATCGGGGGAAAGGCATACAATGGACGGCTCGGCCAGACCTGGGCGAGCGCGTCTGTGCTCTTTGAAAAGAAGAGAGGGCAGTGTGCATTTTCCTTGGAGGCAAAGAGGTCGACCTCTGCTCTGCCAAAGGTTTGCCACAACCACTGAATCGTCAGGGGGTGGAGAGACCATTCTCCTGGGAGAACTTTGTTTCTGGACAGCATGTCCGCTCCCTGGTTCAGGACACCTGGCACGTGAGCTGCTCTCAGCGAGCGCAGGTTGCACTGGGACCATAGGATGAGTTCCCTGGCCATCGAGTGCAGGGAGCTCGACCTGAGTCCACCTTGGCGATTTATGTATGAGACTACCGTCATGTTGTCCGTTCGGACCAGGACGTGCTCGTCTCTTAGGTACGGAAGCAGGGCTCTGAGCGCCAAGGCAACCGCTTTCAATTCCAGACAGTTTATATGTAGGCGCTTCTCCGGGTTCGACCACAAGCCGGAGACAGGCCTGCCCTCGTAAAGGGCCCCCCAACCTATTTTGGAGGCATCTGTCGTGATCATTTTTCTCCTTGTGTTCACGCCCAAACTCACGCCGGACTGATACCAGTCGACCGCTTTCCAGGGCGTCAGGGCTTTTATGCAGCCGTGATTCGCTCTGATTAGAAAATGGCCCGAGCGCCACGCATGAGTGGGAACACGGCTTTTTAGCCAGCGTTGGAGAGGACGCATGTGCAACAATCCTAGCTGGAGTACAGCTGATGCCGAGGCCATGAGACCGAGCATCCTTTGAAATCGTTTGACGGGGCGCGCGCGCCCGCTCTGAACGATGCTGCCAGGCGCCGAATAGTGAGCGCGCGCTCTGATGAGAGGCGCGCCGTCATCTGCACTGAGTCTAGCACTATTCCCAGAAAAGAAATATTCTGGCTGGGAGACAGCATGCTCTTTGCAAAATTGATTCTTAGGCCCAGGCACTTTAGATGGCTGGTAATCCAAGACCTGTGTGTCATTAACTGACTCTCTGATTGTGCTAGGACTAGCCAATCGTCGAGATAATTCAATATTCGCACTCCCCGCTGTCTCAGGGGGGAAAGTGCTGCATCCATACATTTCGTAAATGTACGGGGTGCCAGTGATAGGCCGAATGGTAGTACTGTGTACTGGTATGACTGTCCCTCGAAAGCGAATCTCAGAAATGGCCTGTGATGAGGCGCTATCGGAATGTGAAAGTAAGCGTCTTTCAGATCCACTGATAGAAACCAATCCCCCGGGCGAACTTGCGCGAGGATGTTTTTGGTTGTTAACATTCTGAACGAGCGAATCATTAAAGCTTTGTTCAGATGTCTGAGATCTAGGATGGGGCGGAGACCACCATCCTTCTTCGGGACGAGAAAATAGCGGCTGTAAAAACCCGCCTCGCTCATAGAGGGAGGGACAGTTTCCACAGCGCCCTTCTCTATTAGTTTGAGCACTTCGGTGCGTAGAACATGTGACACATCTTTTCTCACTTTCGTCTCGACCACCGCTGAGAAGCGGGGTGGTCTGCGAGCGAATTGAAGCGAGTAACCGTGTTTTATTATGTTCAACACCCACTTCGGCATGTCGGGGATACTTTCCCAAGCTTTCGCTCGCACAGATATGGGCTGAATGCTGGCTGGGGGCGTGTCGCGGTGACGTATGGCTCCCGCCGGCGAATCGCTCCGTGCTAATACTGAGCTTACAGCTCTCAGAGGCGCGGACGCGCGCTGAGCAGCTTCGTTGAGTGCCGAGTGCAGGGGTGCGTGTGGGATTACAGGCACGCTCGCCACATCTGTAATGCTCACGGTGTGGGCTGGAGAAATGTTTAAGACTGTATGGACAGTGTTTATGGGCGGGGGTGCATAAACTGTAGTAGGCACGCGCGCCGCCTTCATAAAACTTCCCGCTCGTGGCGTGAGGTTTTTGGCCATGTAAACAGTGTTTGCGAGTAGGGGTGCGTGCATGACAGCGGGCACACGCGCTACTCTGATAGAATTTCCCGCTTTTACCGGGGAAGTGTTTATAACTGTGGGGACAGTGCTTATGTGTAGTGGTGCATACATGACAGTGGGCACACGATCTACATTTATGGGGCGTCCAGCCTGAGCTGGGAAAGCATTTGGCACTGCTTTGACAGTTTTGATATGTGGGAATGCGCACTTCAGTGTGGACACGTGACCCTTTGATGACACAGGCAGAAAATGACTCTTTATGTGATTTCTGTGTGTCGCCGTTAAAACGGCGTTTGTTTGCAGGTGAGCGAGCTGTGCGGCTGGCCCATTGACTGCTGTACAGACATTTCCAGCCGCCTGTAAGGGGACTGGGTAATGTTTTAAACGTTTTGGAGAGTGGTCCGGCTTTTGCGAGACACGCGCTCTCTCTTTTCCTTCCTATAGCTAGGAAGACTTACGAGGCTCCGGGTTCAGCACAATCTTGGGCCGAGGTCCCCGTCGCTCGGGCGGTTGCTTCCTGTTGGCGGAGCGCGAGCGGTGTCGGAATTCAGTTTCAGGTCTAGGCTGAGAGACGGGAGGTGCCGTCTTGGCTCGCTGCTGCTGAGGCGGCTTTTGGCGGCTCTGCGACGAGCTGGAGCGCTTGGGCAGGAAGTGACGCATAGCCTGCGAATCCTTCCGGGCTTCGGTGAAGCGCTCAGCGAATTCCTTTACCGCTGGTCCGAACAGGCCGCTTTGAGAGATAGGTGCATCGAGGAACGGCGCCTTGTCTGCATCTTTCATCTCCGTTAGCGTCAGCCACAGATGGCGCTCAAGGACAGTCAGGTTGGCCATAGCACGACCGATGGATTGGGCGGTGGCTTTCGTGGCTCGCAGAGCTATGTCAGTGGCGCTGCGCAGGTCCTTAAACGCCTCAGGATCAGGTCCAGACTCGTCCATGGTGCGGAGAAGTTTGGCTTGATAAACCTGGAGGACAGCCATTGAGTGAAGCGCTGACGCAGCTTGGCCGGCGGCGGCGTATGCGCGACCGGCGAGAGCTGAGGTAGATCGGCAGGGCTTCGAGGGATGAGAAGTTTTGGCTTTCCATCCAGTGGTGGAGGGTGGGCACAGGTGGTTGGCCACAGCCTCTTCGAGGGGCGGAGTTCCCTCGTAGCCTCTTTCTTTCGCGCCGTCCACAGATGAGAGCGATGAAGAGAAAGAAGGCTTCAGGCGAGCGGAGTGAGGGGCTTTCCAAGATTTAGTGAGTTCGTCGTGAACTTCCGGGAAGAAAGGGGAGGGCCTTTGTCGAGGGGCCTGCCGGCGCCCCTGCAGGAACCACTCGTCCAGTCGGCTGCGGGCGGGTTCTTCCGGGGAAGACCAATCGAGCCCGAGGTCTTCCACGGCCTTGGACAGGATGCGGACGATCTCCGAGTCCATGCTGGAGCCCACACTCGTGCCCGCTAACGTCGATGGCGCGGGGTCGAAGGACGAGCCCGGCCAGTCGTCGGATGCAGCGTCAAGAGAAAAGCTGTCATCCTTTCCGTCGTCATCCCCTGACGCGCCAAATGAGACGAGACCCAACGCTCCGCTGGGGGGGTTTTGGTCTGCCTGTGTGAAGTGAACTGGCGGCGGGGAGTCCTCGGGTGGCGGTGAGGCACGCGGGGACTGGCCCGGCGTGACGTCACTAAAATCCGCGTGCTCTGGCGGCCTCTGTGAGCGGCGCTTCTTCTTGCGCGGCTCAACTAGAGGGAACGGTGGCACGGTGGTAGCAGGCTCCTTCGCGGCGAAAGCGGCGAGGCGAGCGCGCAGCTCGGTGAGGCCCAGGGAGTCACACTCGGGGCATCCGCCTCGAGTAAGGGCAGCCTCTGCATGGTCCGGACCCAGGCAGCGAGAGCAGATGATGTGACGATCCCCGTCCGGAAGAAGGCCTCGACACGAGGCGCAGGAAGGCATTTGGAACAACGCCTTAATTTGCTCTTTTCAGAAGTGTTTGCTAGGAGCGAACACTGAATTAGCTTTGAAAGGATATAAGATGATGATGCGCGCCGGATGGCTTAGCAGAAGGCGTTCGAAGGCGGCTGAAGGCGCCGGCGTCCTCGTAGCAGTCCTGCTGTAGGCTTGTCGACGGCGGCGAAAAAGACTCCAATAATCCGGAGGATTCAGCGAAGAGAAGGTCTTTGCTGAAGGAGATTAAATCTAAAGAACTCAGACGACGGGGCGCCCAATATATACCCTTGGCCACGCCCATCTTGGCGGGCTCTGACGCGCGCGGGCGCGAAGCACGCTCATTGGAAGCGTGTTCAGAGTCGCCCCGTCATAGGTTCGTGCAGTTGCCGCAGCACAGCCAATGACCGAGCTGTCTCGCTCATTGCTGTATGCTGTGCAGCTGCAATGCGTTTTACATAAAGACTTCAATATTTCTCGAGAAAAGAGTTTTCCCATAGCGTAAGCTACTTACGCAATAGGAGAGACCTCTCGAAAGGGAACTACCATATGGATATTTTTAATATTATTTTTAAATTGGCAGCATTAGGCTGCTGTCACTTTAAGACCTGACGCAGGGATTCATTATACTGTTACACATGCGTTTTCTTTCTCTGTTTACGTTCACTTAAAACATAACTGACTGAGTTATGTGAATACTTGCCAGGCATTTTGATATTTTTCTGTGTATTTGACTGTTTAGGCGCAATAAACAGCAAAAAAGAACTACATTTAGTACTGAGAGGAGGCTTTACGTCCACGCACTTTGGGTGTGGGAATGCCGAAATTCAAGCCCTGTAGCACCAACAATATTTATCTGGAGTGAGTGAGGGGAGGTGGGTTTGTGTGTCACTCGCTGACGGAGAGATGAGAGAGACAGAAAGAGAGAGAAATGAGTATTTCAGATATTTCGATATCGATTTTTATCGAAAAATCTATATTTTTGACAAAACTACATTGCACTTAGTTTATTATTTCAGACGCCTTTTTAAAAGACTACAACTGAAAAGTGTTTATAGGCCGATTATACATAAAATTCAACCCACCAAAATGGCTAGTAGGACTGACTGCATTACAATCCATTGCTGAAATCCACCAGCATTCGGCAGGTTGGTGAGTGTTAATGTCAAGCCCTGGAGTCCACGGGCCATGCTGAAAGGGTCTGGTTGTGGTGAGACATTGGCGAGTGTGGCTATGCTTACCTAACACCCCGCTGGAGTCGATGGGATACTCCAGAATGGAGGTGGCGGGGCCCAGTGTGTAGGGGTAATCGTAGGGCGTGGCGTAAATCAGGCCTGACTCTGGACCGGACTGCATTAGGGTGGCGCCTGCCGGGTGGGTGGAGCCGTTGGGCATGACGGTCTGGATCTGGCGGATGAGGGGCATGAGGGTCGGCCCTGCGGGCGTAGGCGTGCGCAAGGCTGTGGGCGGCAGGACAGGAGCTGGGCCGGTGATGATCCGAGGCGCCTGGGCGCTCGCTGCAAGAGAGAACGCAAGGGCAGCTGCGGTGAGCAGAAAAGTGCGAGGGTGGGGGTGGATGAAGACGGGTGGGGTCGGGACAAAAAAGACAAAAACAGTTAGAACCATACACAGGCAAACACTGGACACAGAGCATGACAGCGATGCTAAAGCTGTTTAGCTATTCATTAGTAAACAATGCCAGCGGACTCGAGCCTTAGTACCAATATCGCACTCCTGCAGTTCTACAGCTTCAGTATTATTTACTCAAGCAGCAAAGCGAGGAGGAGGGTGTCACAACATCCAGTAAATTGAGGAAACATTGTTTTCACAGATAGTAGTGCATGTTCTCAATTCTTTCAGTTCATTAGCTGCTCTTTGGATGTAGGCGCTAATTCTGGATCACAATACTGAGACACTTGTCAGAGGATTTATCAGGGAATCAGGGTTACTTGGATTACTGATTCCTGAGAGCCGCACTTACAAAGGCTTCACACAATACTGTGTCTGTTTGCTAGCAGAGGAAGTGGAAGCTTACGTGATTTGATATTGGCATCTCTGTAGGTGCCGTTGAGAATGGCCAGTTCCATCAGTTGCATCTTCTTCAGACTGTCCTCTCCTTCGGCCTGTCGGCATAAAGAAACGCAAAGAGGTCAAGAACATAAGCATACTCTTTGCTACTGCTAGTATTCACGCTGCAGCTGAAAGCATTATCTAGTAGAACTTTATTTTACAGTCCTGTTCCCCACATACATACTTTATTATAGTAATTACAAAAACTGTGTAATAACTAGGTACTAACCCTGAACCTACCCCTAAATCTAACCTTTACCCATATAGGTGCCCTATACTAAAGGATTAGTTCACTTTAAAAAAAAACTTTTGCTGATAATTTACTCACCCCCAAGTCATCCAAAATGTCTATGTCTTTCTTTCTTTAGTCGAAAAGAAATTAAGGTTTTTGATGAAAACATTCCAGGAATTTTCTCCATATAATGGACTTCAATGGGCCCCAAACGGTTCAAGGTCCAAATGAGGGTATGGAACGGAACAGAGCAAGGCGAGCGTTTGTGCTTATAAAACTTTAACTTTTTTATTTATTTTTGAAATGACGGATCGTTTGCTAGATAAGACCCTTATTCATCGTCTGGTGTCGTTTAAAGCCCTTTGAAGCTGCACTGAAACGGTCATTTGGACCTTGAACCGTTTGGGGCCCATTGAAGTCCATTATATGGAGAAAAATCCTGGAATGTTTTCATCAAAAACCAAATATCTTTTCGACTGAGTAAATAATCAGCAAAAGTTTTTTTTAAAAGTGAACTAATCCTTTAACCAGTACTTTCTTAGGTAAGTACACTGTAAATAAAGTGCAACAATTCTTTCTCTTCAAATGTAACAAAATCTCTTGTACAAAATCTCACATATGTTTATCTAATGCTTAGTACATTTGAAGTTCATATTTAATATGCGTTCTTCCTCTGCTTCGGCGGTAATAAACCTCAGTACTCCAGGATCGAGTTTCCTTCAAAAGGATGTGTCATTAAAGCATGTGTTCAGGTAGCTAGATATAAACATTTCAAGAGTTGAAATATCTCTCAACGACCTGCATTAATTCCTGAAATAAGCAGGGCTTGACATCAACACCAGCCAACCAGCAAAATGCGGAAAGATTTCAGCAGTGAAATATTTTATATATAATATATAATATATATATATACATTATTCAATAGTAGCCTTTTAAAAAATCATCTGAATAATAAACTAAGTGCAATGTAGTGCTGTCAAAAATATTGATTTTTCGATACATGTCAAATCAATACTGAAATATCCAAAACTTCAAACACTTCCAATACAAATTTTCCGCAGAAGAGATACATGATACCAGCTGCGCTTTCTCTTTCTCTCATCTCTCCAACAGCGAGTTACACACAAACCCCCCTCCGCTCACTCACTCATTACATTTGCTCTGGATGAATTGTCATTCCCGCAGACTTTGAGCTAACACCCAATGTGTACACACAAAATAATGTCACAATGCCGGTCTTGTTTTAAGTGAACATAACCAGTTGATAAGGAAAACGCATGTGTAACATTATAATGGATCTGTGCATTAGGTCTTAAAGTGACAGCAGCCTGATATACCTGCTGCCAAATTATGATACTATGGTATCAATGTTAAAATTGTGGCCAGTGAAAATGTTTTTCTTTTTCTTTGGAAAACCACTAGCCACAGTGGCTGGTGAGCAAAAAAAGTAAAATTCAGATTCAGAGTATGGTTTACCATCCTTGGTCTTCGCATGTCATTTTCACTTTTATTATGAACTGCGTCCAGACACATTTTTGGAACGTAAATGTGAAATCGAGTTTTCGAAAAAATACTGTAGCTTTTCCAGCTATTTTCACTCATCACTCCATTCCAGATCTCCCAGGACAGTATTTGACGGCATCTTTTTAGAAGATTTGTATACTTTTTCAGCGTATTAATTGTTTTCTATTGTATATCTCCTCAATTTTACATGTTTTTCTGTACGATATATTAAAAAAAAAAGAAAGAAAGAAAGAGAAACTTTGTTTGGCCCAACACTGACAAAAGAAAATGGGGTAACAGTCCTTAGTCTTTGTTACACACGTTACATGTAGTTGCTTTAGTAATTACTATAAATAGTGCTTAATTACATGCAACTTACCCTAAACCACACCCTAATCCTGACCTAAACCAACATGTAGCTCATTATAAATACTCAGCACTTAAATGTATAATCACACTGTACCACTGACACCTTAACATAAAGGGTTACACTTTATTTTAAGGTGTCATTGTTACAGTGTAATTATATATTTAAGTACTTATTGTAATGTAATGTACTTAGGGTTAGGTATAGGATTAGGATTTGGTTTAGGGTTAGTTGCATGCAATTATGCATAATTTACTGTTATTACTTTGGTAAGTACATGCAACATATGTAACAAGGACCCTGTAAAATAAAGTGTTACCCTAATAAAGTGTAACTGAAAATGGCAATGGTTATTTGCACAGCCCCGTCCCTGACATCATGCCTGAGGGTCTCTGAGAGATCAGTGCTGCTCACTCCCTCGGTGTGTGTTTGTGGCGTGTGGAGATGAGCTACAGTAAGAGAGATGTATTTACTGCCCTGCAGCGCCCGGTCCCCTGCGCTGAAACACTGCCCGCTCACTCCCTGTGCATCTAAATATCAATACTTTATTAAGTCAAGAGCCCGCTGATGAATAGAGTGGGACAGAGCTGTTATAAATCACTCTCTGTCTTTATTTAATCAGCCTAATGTGCTCTGTCCTTGAGAGGCTGGCCTCTGAGAGCACACATTCACTTATGAGAGCCTGAGAAACTCTTTTCAGAGATGGCCTACATAGCAGAACTTAAGAAAGTTGTGTTCTGAAGTTATGAAATATATATGTTATTTCTTCCTGTGTTGTTGTTTTGATCTATGCTACATCGTCCTGGTGAGTAGACATGCTTTATTAGTGATGACAGATGACGGGACCGCAGGAGGCTACATCTCTTGTTTCGAAAGCTTCAGGAGGGTGAATTGAGCTTGGTCTTATGGATAAAAGAGAGTATTCAATGGCTACGTATATGTGGAGAGGAATATTAGCAAGCAGCTCACAGATCTCTGCAGGACAGCTGACTCATTTACAAAGGGTTTTGGTTAGTTTTGTGGTAATCGATCAAATAGTGAGTAAAGAGAGATTTGTGGTAACACTTAACATGAATTAAGAATGAACAGCATGTATTTATCTAAATTAATGTTAATTTCAACATTTACTAATACATTATTAAAATCAAAAGTTGTATTTGTTCACATTAGTTTGTGCACTCTGAACTAACATGAACAATCAATGAAATACTGGATCTTTATATTAACTTACATTAACAAAGATTAATAAATACTGTAACAAATGTATTTCTCATAGTTAGTTCATGTTAGCTAATACATTAACTAATGTTAACCAATGAAACCTTATCGTAAAGTGTTATCGAGATTTAAAAAAAATAAAAAATACAGTAAAAACTATAATATTGTCAAAAATAACTGTTTTCTATTTTAATACACATATTTTATTTTCATTATTTTAAAAACCAGTGTTGGGTTAGTTACTCTAAAAAAAGTAATTAATTACTAGCTACTAATGAAATCTTTAACAGTGTAATTAGATTACTGTACTAATTACTCTCTCTAAAAGAATATTGCATTACTTATTACTAATTGCTTCATTACTTATTACTCATTGCTTTCTAAATCCCTTATCATTCTCAACCAGTTAAACAATACAAAGATAGACATGAAACTGCTCTTTTCAAATAAATTATATAATGTTTGCATAAATAATTCTTGAACTGATCAAAGTATTTAAATGGAGAAGGTTACATAATTTTTTTTATGTTAAATCCATTTTAATAAATTGTTCTATACAGTTTTAATACAATTACTTCAGAAGTAACTGTGTTTAAATTACAGAAAAATTAAGAGTAATCCCTTACTTTACTTTCTCAAATGAAAAGTTGATTGTCACCCTGTTAAAATCCGTTCTGCTGCTTAATATTTTTGTGGAAGCCATGATACATTTTTTTAAGGTTTCTTTGAATGTTCAAAAGAATAGCAATTATTTGTGACATGAATGTCTTTATTGTCACTTTTGATCACAATCTGTCCTTGCTAAATAAACATATTATTTTTTTGAAGCAAAAAACAAAACAAAAAAGACAAAACCCAAATCATGCCCAAACATCTCAACAGTAGTAGCCAAAATGTGCAGTATAAAACCTAAACACATTTCAAGGAGCACTGTATCCCACAATGCAATGCACTCGACTTCCGTGATGAATGAACCACATATTATAACTGATTTTTAACAACTTTTTGTGAACTCATTTGATTGGAATGACAAAATTTAGGATATTTTTTCACATCTTTACAAGATGATGCATTAAACAAATCAAAACAATCATAGCATAATGAGCATAAATACTTTTTTTAACATTTCTGTCGTATATTTGATCTTGCGTCAGATAATATTTCTATAAAACAGCAGGCAGCACACAGTGTCTACTGTACAGCACATTCCCATCACAAGCAATGCTCAAAGCCTGCAGTTCCACTATGAGCCAGTGAGAGGTGCTGTGATGTCATTAAAGCGCTCTGTGAAGGTCGGAGGGATGCTAACTTTCCCAGACAGTCATTTAAAATCCAGTTTGTATCATGTTCAGCGCTACATATTGTGAATTTTTCTGCCATGCTTTGGCTGGCCATCCATTTTTCAACCTACAAATCAAAAACAGCTTTCTGCCTTTGCGGGGTTCAATATTGATGACATCACCCGGGTTTTCACACTTGCCGGTAATGTATTACAGCACATCTGACAATCTCCCTCTTTCTGCTCTCAGTCACAACCGTTTCTTTCCCTGGCCTCTTCCTCTCCACTGTCCTTCTTTCATCCACATCTCTCGCCCTCCTTCTATGACAGCGTAGCCGAGGGCTTTTCCTGCTCGCGCAGTGAGACCGAGACACACTGACAGAACAAAGCCTCTCTCTGCGGCAGAGCTGATGGTTAATGCGCGAGGATCTGCGTGAGAGCGCTCCAAGCCAACGCCTCTGGTCCTGATTTCACTTTAATATATAGAGGACTCTGGGGTGGCTAAATCAAATTCTCGCCAATTGGCCACCGGGTTATGACTAATTTCTGACTGATCTCTCCCATTCGCTTGTGGCCCTTCTGCTCTTCTTATACTGTCTCTGTTACACTGAAGGATCTGACCTTCACGTGGTCTTTGACTGCATGTTCATGCAAGTCATCCTGAGCATATTCTGGCAGGTCTTGTTTGCTGCTATTCCACGTTTTTAAATTGCTGTCTTTTCAGGCCGTATATGTAACTGGTAAAATGTAAAACCTTTGTTTTGGAACAGTGATTGTATGCAGAGGTATCTTGTTATCGGATCTTGCTTGACTACTTCCAAATGTGGTTTGAGTGATCCAATCAAAAACTTTGGTAACACTTTAGTTTAAGGTCCAATTCTTAATATTAACTAACTAGTTGTTTATTAGCATGCTTGTTACTAGGATATTGACTGTTTATTTATACTTATAAAGCACATATAAATGCTTTATTCTGCATGATCATATTCTACATTCCAAGACCTAAACTTAACAACTAGCTAACTAACCGTAGCAGTAATTAGGAGTTTTTTGAGTAGTTAAATGTTGTTTTATTAACAAAGTTCGGGAGAAGCACGTTCAGATCATTAACACGGGTGGAGAGCACTCAGCAATCATGATTAAAACGTGTATATATAGACTCAGCAGTCTCACCTCATTCCTCCGACAGTTTAGCAGCGTCCCTCCACCACCCCTTCTCCACTCTTCTAGTCCTAAACCACCTTACATACAGGGGGGAGTGCTCTGGGTTCGGGCCGAATTCCTCGGAGCCCTCCCCCCGGACAGCACGCCAAAAACGCATTTTACTTCATTCCCTTTAATTGTATGTAAGTGTGAACTCGTGAATAATGAGAGTAGGACCCAGTGGCGGCTCCTGCAAAATCTCTCAGGGGGGGCAAATGTTTGGATGATTGATAAGGATAAGGTCCACCCATGCAATGAATAATTTAACAGCTTAAGCATGTAAAGGCAACTTCACTACTTTAATATTAATGAAAAATAATGACTCTTACAATAAATCTCATTGTTTGTTTCTATACTAACTATTATTGAACTGTTTACGTCACATTACTCGCTTAATACACTGCGTTCGCCATGACGTTGTTCAAGTTCAACTGGCCTCCACTCGCGGGATGTCCCAACAGTCTCTCTCGCTTTCGTTCTCTCTTTTTTTTTAAATCACATTTGATAAAGATATTAAAGTAGTGTTTCATTTGTTCTTGTTGTTCAAATTCAAAATTGTTTTCAAATATTATTTGTCAATCTTAAAGATTTTTAATAGTGTATGTTTGTTCCCACCAATCGCTGCACAAGTTAAGGATACGTATGATGACGTAAGCACGTTAGTGCGAGCTCTCCCGGAACGCATAGAGAATTTATTGCTGTGCCTCCAGTTCGAAAAAAAACAATCTTTGAATGTAAGTCTATGGGAACACTGGGCGATTCTCAGCCAGAGTGAAATCGCACAAAAAGAGGCGGTACTCCCCAGAACATGACATGACGCTGATTGGACTATATCCAGACAGTGACGGCTAGCGTAACTCTGTTGTTGAATGAGATTGTGAATGTAATTGAAAAAGTCCCTTTTCATTCACACTTTGGTGGTGCGTCGCCCAATCGCCCTAATGAAGAAACCGCCCCTGGTTAGACCCTAATCTAAAGTGTGATAAAAATGTTTACTACCGTTCAACAGTTTGGGGTCAGTAAGATTAAAAAAAAAAAAAAAAAAGACGTTTCTTATGCTCACAAAGACTGCATTTATTTGACCAAAAATACAGTTAAACAGTAATATTGTGAAACATAATTACAATTGAAAGTTACTGTTTTCTATTTGAATGCGTTTAAAAATGTAATTTATTCCTGTGATCAAAGCTACATTTTTAGCGTCATTACTTTAGTGTCACATGATCCTTCAGAAATCATTCTAATATTTCTTATTATGAATATTAAAAACAGTGCTGCTTCATATTTTTGATTTAAACAACAGGATTCTTTAATGAGAAGAAAGACCAAAAGAAGAGCATTTAATATAATAGAAATATTTTGCAACTTTACAAATGTTTTTACTGTCAGTTTTGATCAATTTAGAGTACGTTTACACGACAATGATGTACTAAAAACGGAAATGTTTTTCCTTCACATTTTTCATGTACAGATGATAACATTGTCAAAATGATCACAGTGCTAAAAGTGCTATGATACCGGCTCCAGCATTCAGCTTAGAGAGACTAGAAGAGTGTGCGTTGAGGTCCGGCAATGTAAAAGGCTTTTAAAGTCCGCTTGCATAAAGAGGAATCACTCTGGAGCTACAGTATTCAGACTGGGATCACGGTGACCTTTAGAACACAATGCCTGCAAGCCTACAACTTTCCATCATGGCCTGTCAGGTCTGCACCTCTCTCTCTCTCTCTCTCTCTCTCTCTCTCTCTCTCTCTCTCTCTCTCTACAGTCTCCATAGGCATCTGCCTTCTGAAGGGTTGGTCACATTGACAGTGAATAAACCACTGGAGGTCATTGTGTGTGTGTGCTCTTGGTTGCTACTCAACTACATCAGTGTATTAACAGTATCACCGTTCACTTGCATCAAGTTGAACTCAACTTTGTTTAACTTTGTTGCATCGCCAACGGTCGTTGTCGCTCATCTCACTGGAAATCCTGAACTCATTAAAACTTAATGACAGCAGGTTGCTCTGTCATAGCAAGTCAATGGCAGCGTGAACGCCTGTTGATGCCTGCTAGACGGTGATTTCAGCAATCCTATAAGATCATTACAAACCACACTGTATGACATCGATCTAATAAACTTGGATACGGCATGTATGTGAACTGTATGATGATGACACCTATTGAATCATATACGCAAGTTAGTATAGAAGAATAAAACGTCATCAGCATGTGCTAGTGGTAAACAAATAGAGCAAGATTTTATTTTTTAACGTGCACTGAAAGAAAGAGGAGGAAGTGAAAGAGTCTAGTCAGTAGACGTAGGTCGTAGCAGCAAACACATGTTACATTTATGACACTGTCAGAAAAGGATCACAGGCTATCTTTGGTCTCAAGACCGTGACAACGGCCATCTTTAAACCTCTCTCAGTGTAGGACCACCGTTTAGGAGCCACGACCACAGAAATCACCACAAATGGTCATCTTTTGTCCGGGACAGCCCCAAATCGTACAATGTGAACAGGGCATTAGGTGGCATCCTAACTGAAATGTATCGTCTTAAGTGACGGATATAGAGCGTTCTACATAGGAAACAACTCAACACAACACTCAAACACAGTGAAGCGCACTGGAGACTCAACCCACAGTTGATTCCAACACAATGTTGATCAGTTTACAGTGTGATACTCTAAAAGGCATACAAAGATGTAGCACTTACACATATTGAGTCAAATAGTCCATTTTAAACAGTTAAAGTTAAAAAGTAAAGAAAGTTAAAAAGAACGACATTTATTTTAAATATTTTTTTGTAACACTGTACAGTAAAAGTCTTGACTGTCACTTCAGTTCAATTTAACGCATTCATGTTGAATAAAAGTATGACTTAAAAAAACAAACACTTACTGACCCTAAACTTTTGAATGGGAGTGTGTGTATATATTATAAACAAATAATTTTGTAAATATATCTTTTACATATAATCGCCATTCCTCCTGTTTGGTCTGCCATGCATTCTGGGATTGCATGCAATACTGACTCAAGGCCTGACTTAAATGCTCACGTTCTTTAAAGTCTGGTGGATTCTGATTGGCTGTCATTGGTTTTATAGTTCAACTGGGAAAAAAATGGTTTGAAAGTGATTCTTTTACATTTAGGATGTTTTTTTATAAATATCTTTATCATTATAGTCATCGTCCTTGGTGTGAATTGTGTCTATAGAATTATATTGCTTCCTGCATTTCGAAAAGAGTTTTTATGTCTGGAGTGCACATATGACACCTTAGAAAGTTGTCTCGATAGGCAGCTATATCTTACTGAATCTCTCTTTTCCTCATTCACCCTCTTCCTCTACATGCGTTTGCAACTGCTTTTCTTCCTGAACTTAGACTGATGGAACTGTTTTGTGTTTATTGGCTTAAGAGTAGCTCTTTTTGAAGGTCCTTCTGCCTTTTACTTTATTTTTTTTTAGATGTCATTGCGTCTTTTCTCTTCTTTGTTGCTACAGGGTGGACTCGCATCACACTCAATCCACTTAAGTGATTGCTTTCTCTCTAACAACACAAAATATGATCCAATTTTATACTTTCCAGTGCTTTATTCAATTACACGCTTTATCTTATTAGTAGCAATTTATCAAGGCCAAGGACATAAACCGAACCTGTCAAACGTGGATCAGACTGTCATTGGTCGAGCGGGAAGACTGAAGGACAGAGGGATGCTACAACTGGCCGAATGAGGACGGGAGGACCTGACGAGCGGAAACCGGAGCGCGTCCCAATCGCGGCGCACAGCTGCTCTCTTACAACACACAAACACGAACGCCTGGCTTCCAGCCACACCTCATCCTCTCCACGGCCCTTCCTCCACGACACACCAGATTTATCTCTCCATCCCTCAGCACTACGACTCTTCCTCAGAGACTCTTTCCACAGTTTCTTTACATGTATATCATACTAGAAAACTATCAAAAATCAGTGCCTTTAAGCATTTACATGCAAATTAATTAACCAACTAATCCACAACAAAACAATGAAATTCTGAAATAATAATGATCTTGATGTTAAAACCTACATTGACATGTTTACACTGAATAAGTTTCCCCTGCCTTTCATTGGTCGGTCAAACAGATAGCCCCGCCCCAATCTCATTGCATTGGCTTAGTCAATGCTGGTCAGGGGTGCGTTTCCCAAACAACGATGTAACTCGCTGCTTAACTACCGTTGTGCGATGCATCGTTGAAGAAATCAACGACTGTTTCCCGAAACTGTATTGTCGCAAATTGGTCGTTCAACCACGTTGGTAAATAATGTCACTCACATGGTGGAGTTATAACTACTTTTAATGAATTCGTTTGAGATCAAATTAATGCTAGATGTTTTGCTATAAATTACAGACATGGCATCTGAGGACTAATTCTAATTTTTATGAGTTATTTTGCTTTTTTTCCAAATTAAATCATAGGCTCGTTCTTACATAGTAGAGCTTATACGCACATGTGCACTCTTCAAAACCCCTGCTCTAAATCTCTTGACAAACTAAAAGACGTAAATGACATTTGTATGTATTCTAAATAAAAGATATAGATTGCACTGAATGTCAGCTTGCTTATTTCGCTCAAGATAAGGATTTCTTGAGTCCACATGTCATGTAAACAAGACAAGCTTCTAACCACAGGTGGAGATCTGTCGTTTAGACACAACTGTGTGATGCTGTTTGCCAATGTTCGTTGGAACGATGGTTTCGGGAAACACAGACTCATTAAGCTACGCTGATAACGATGGAACTTGCGACCATAGTTGACTAACAATGCTTTCGGGAAACACAACCCTGGATGATTTGGGCTGTTGTTCAGTAAAATGCTGCCTGGCATTGATGTCAAACACACATACAAAAAAAAAAAAAAAAAAAAAACGAGCTGTGATTTTGACTGTTTCACTGACCCTCCCCATAGAAACATAAGGACAACCAGAGCTACATTCATTGAGAAATAACACATATTTTCTGTTTGCTTTCACACGCTCACACACACACACTCACAGACACTACTTACAGTCATTGTGAAGATTAAAACTGCTTTATGAGAATAATTCCAGCTTAATCCAAAATTATGTCGAGCCTACTTGCCGTACCTCTTGTAATTGGCTTGTCGAATATGATGAGCACTTATTAATTTAGAAGGAAAATAACTGAGAACATCATATACTGACAAGACAGAAGAACATGAGTCTGTCGGTTACCATATTTATATACCATGGTATTTATATTGTTCTCAAAGGAACCACTAGAATACTCATGGCACATATCTAAAAAATATTTGGTACTACATAGGAACCACTTACAAAAAGTACCATAAAGTACCATGGTACTACCAAGTTTTGACATGGTACAGTGGAGTATTACCATGTGAAACCATCATTGTACAACAGAATTGCCACAGTATTTTTTTCAGAACAAAGCACTATGCATTACCATGATAATATATCCAAAAACATGGTATTTCTACATACATTCACTGTCATTTTAAAGTTTGGGATCAGTACGATTTTTCGCAATATATTAATACCTTTATTCAGTAAGGATTAAAATTGACAGTGACGACTTTTACAATGTAACAAAAAAAAATTCAATAAATGCTCTTCTTATGAACTTTATATTTGTCAAAGAATCTTGATGCATAGAAAATGTCTCGGTTACGTATGTTAACCCTCGTTCCCTGAGGAGGGAACGGAGACGTCTCGTCGGAGGAGTTTCCAACGAATTGGGATCACGCTAGGGAGACCAATCGACTTCGAGTGAACTAAAACGAGCCAATAAACATTGGCATGCAAGATTTGCATTCCGCGACCCGCCTACCAGTGCGGGTATAAAAGCGGAAGCAAGCACATACACAAACGTTTTTCGCTGAGGAGCCAAACGGTGTCCAGTTCTCTGCGAAGGTACAGCAAGCAATGCGACAAGACGAGACGTCTCCGTTCCCTCCTCAGGGAACGAGGGTTACCATACGTAACCGAGAAGTTCCCTTTCGTTCTGGAACTCCTACGTCTCGTCGGAGGAGTTTCCAACGAATTGGGATCCCTAACAAAACGCCATGGTGCTGACCCCTTCCAGCGCCCAGCTTAGCTCCCGGCATAGCAGTTTCTTACTTATATGAGGGGAGCTAGCTAGGAAGAATCACACTGCTGTTCCGCAAGACCCGCTCAGTGGATTGGATAACACTGGGAAAGCGTGCCCACCCCGTAGGAGGGAACGCTGCGTAGACCCTGCCCGCCCGAAGGGAGGCACTGGAATACACGTATGTACTAACCCGTAGGGTAGTGAAACATACGGCAGTCCTTGAGGTAGTCCCAGCCCGAGGGGTGGGAGCGTACTCAGCAAGGACGACAGAACGGGTCTGTCGAGGGGAAGACACGGTGCTAACCCGGAGGGTAGCTGCACAATAGCATCCACTAACCAGTGGGCTAACCTCTGCTTGGAGACAGCCTTCCCCTTCTGCTGGCCTCCGTAACAAACAAAGAGCTGATCTGAGGTCCTGAAGCTTTGCATTCTGTCCACATAAACCCGCAAAGAGCGGACGGGACAGAGAAAAGCTAGGGCTGGGTCTGCCTCCTCCAAGGGCAGCGCTTGCAGGCTCACTACCTGGTCCACGAACGGAGTGGTAGGAACCTTGGGCACATATCCGAGCCGGGGTCTCAGAATAACATGAAAAAGGCCCGGACCGAACTCTAGGCACGATTCGTCGACCGAAAAAGCCTGCAGATCCCCTACCCTCTTAAAAGAAGCCAAAGCCAACAGGAGAGCTGTCTTCATAGACAAGATATTCAACTCCACCGAAGGTAAAGGCTCAAAAGGGGGACTCTGGAGATAAGTCCCAAGAGGGTACGGGGTGCAAATTACGAGGAGGATTTAGTCTCCTGGCACCCTTAAGGAATCTGATGACCAGGTCGTGCTTCCCCAATGACTTACCTTCAACTGCATCGTGATGAGCGGCTATTGCGGCAACATACACTTTGAGGATGGAGGGAGACAGCCTTCGCTCCAACCCATCTTGCAGGAAGGAAAGCACGACTCTGACCGGGCAAGTTCGGGGGTCTACCCGGCGGGAAGAACACCAATCGACGAACAGGTTCCACTTCAACGCATAGAGGCGCCTCGTAGAGGGGGCTCTAGCGGAAGTGATGGTGTCTACCACAGCCTGTCGTAGGCCACCTAGAACCTCCGCGTCCCGTCTAGGGACCAAACATGGAGTCTCCAGAGGTCTGGACGCGGGTGCCACAGGGTGCCCCGTCTCTGGGAAAGGAGGTCCTTCCTCAGAGGAATCGGCCAAGGAGGGGCTGTCGCGAGGAGCACGAACCAAGTCCGGGTGGGCCAATACGGCGCAACGAGCAGGACCTGCTCCTCGTCCTCCCTGACCTTGCACAAAGTCTGTGCAAGAAGGCTCACTGGGGGAAACGCATACTTGCGAAGGCCCTGGGGCCAGCTGTGCGCCAGTGCATCTGTGCCGAGAGATCCTTCGGTCAGAGAATAAAACCACTGGCAATGGGTCGTGTCCGGAGAGGCAAACAGATCTACCTGGGCGGCTCCGAAGATTCCCCAAATCAGCTGGACCACCTGGGGATGGAGTCGCCATTCTCCCGGAAGAGGCGGCTGCCGTGAGAGCTCGTCGGCCGCACGGTTGAGGACACCCGGGATGTGAATGGCCCGAAGCGACCTCAGATGCTTCTGACTCCATAGGAGGAGATGGCGGGCGAGTCGCGACATACGACGGGAGCGCAGACCACCTTGACGGTTGATGTATGCAACGGTCGCAGTGCTGTCCGTACGGACCAGTACATGTCTGTGCAGAAGAAGCCCCCTGAAGCGGCACAGAGCTAAGCGTACTGCTTGCAACTCTAGGCAGTCGATGTGCCAATGCAGTTGAGGCCCCGTCCACAGACCTGAAACTACATGCCCGTTGTACGTGGCCCCCCATCCGCTGGCAGAGGCATCTGTAAAAACCACAGCATGCCTGGACACCTGGACTAAGGGAACTCCGGCCCGTAGAAACGCAGGGTCCGACCAGGGACTGAAGGTTTGGCCACAGTGCGGGGTAATGTTGAACCGGAACGTGCCGCTCTGCCACGCCCATCTCGGGACTCGATCGTGAAGCCAGCGCTGAAGCGGTCTCATATGAAGCAAGCCGAGCGGCGTTACTGCGGCTGCCATATGCCCCAGGAGTCTCTGAAACTGTTTCAGTGGAACCGCTGACCTGCCTTGAAAGGACTTGAGGCAGTTGAGCACTGACTGGACGCACTCCTCTGTGAGTCTGACCGACCGAGTCCAACTCCATACCGAGATAAGAGATCCTCTGCGTGGGGCAGAGTTTGCTCTTGTCCCAGTTGACCTGAAGACCCAAACGGCTGAGGTATCGGCACCAAGTCCCTGTGTTCGCACAACAGATCTCGCTAGTGAGCTATTATGAGCCAGTCGTCGAGATAGTTGAGAATGCAAACGCCATGTTCTCTCATGGGAACAATGGCCGCCTCCACGACTTTCGTGAAAACACGGGGCGACAGGGCCAGGCCGAAGGGTAGGACTTTGTACTGAAATGCTCGACCCTCGAACGCAAACCGAAGAAAGGGTCTGTGTCGAGGAAGAATCGAAACATGAAAGTACGCGTCCTTCAGGTCGATCGCTGCAAACCAATCCCGGGGACGGATGCATTCGAAGATGCGCTTCTGCGTGAGCATTTTGAACGGGAGCTTGTGCAGGGCCCGATTCAAAACACGCAGGTCCAGGATCGGTCGTAACCCACCGCCTTTCTTGGGTACAATGAAGTAGGGGCTGTAGAACCCAGACTTCATCTCGGCTGGAGGGACCAGCCCGATCGCGTCCTTCGCCAGCAGGACGTCGATCTCTTTCCTCAAGACGGGCATCGACGCCCCGCACACGAGTGAAGCGGATACCCCTGTACTTGGAAGGCCGGCAAGCAAACTGAATTGCATAGCCGAGCCGAATGGTACGGATGAGCCAGCGGGACGGCCTCGGAAGCGCTAACCAGGCTTCGAGAGACCGTACCAACGAGCCCACCAGGACCAGCGGCGCACCCGCGGAGGGGCAGCGAAGTGGAAGGCAGGGACTAGACTCCGGAGGCACTACTGCGGCCGAGAGAGAGGTCTGGGTGTGCAGGGCAACACCTACCTGCTTCCACCGAGGGGCAGACGGCAGGGAAGGCCCGGAGGCGTTCAACTGCTGGCTGTCCCGAGGCGAAGGAAGGAGGGGAAATGAGGAGCGAGGCCTGGGAGCGTCGGGTCCAGGTTTCAGCGCCTCCTTGCCCAGCGAGGGACGAGAGTGACGAGGCCGTGGCGGCGTCACTGACGTCTGAGCGCTGGGGCTGGGAGAGGGGAACGGGAGTGGTGCAGCTCGGGGGCAGCACGCACTGCCACTCTGACCCTCTCAGACGGAGGAAACTGGTCTTATTAACTGCCAGTCTCGACCGTGAGGGGAAACGAGGAACGAGGCCCGGGGGCATCGAGTCCTGGTTTCCCCTCACCCAGCGAGAGACGAGAGTGACAAGGCCGTAGCCCTCATTGCCATCTGAGCGCTGGGGCCCGTGAACTACTCAGAGGAAGTGGACTGCTCAAACTTTGGGTACCGCTGATTCTGGATAACCAGCGGCGGAACAGAAACGAAATTCTCCACCCGGCCCTCCCCGGGGGAAGGAGTGGTGATGACACGCACTCCCAAAGAGCAGAACGTCACATACTCTGGGTCGCTCCTCTCAGGGTTGTTTCCCTTCCCTTTGCTGGGGGAAAACAAACTCCGAGCGGGCTGGTTTTGAGGTGCTTCTGGACCACCAGTGTGGACATCGTCTAACCGAGGGCCAGCGCTGTGACTTATCACGGTCAGTCACTAAGCACAGCTCAACCCCGAGTTAGAACTATGCACGTGCAGTGGTAGTGGAACAGATTTAGGCATGTTTGGCTTCCCATATTGGCACCAAAATGCTTCCATACTGCCAAAATTCTTCACACACATCCGGGCACTTTAGAACAGCCCAGGAAAGTGTGGCTGTTAAGTCTGAATCTTCAGCATGAGGACACACCATTATAATAGGAACACAGCATCATTTTCAGAGTATAACAGCCCTCTCTCCGATGTAGCGATCGACATCTGTCCTCCCTGGGGCCCGAATGAAATGCCTGGTCCCTCATGAGAAGGACCAGAAACCCATCCGAAAGCCTAGACGGCACACGGCACGCTGAGCGGCTCAAGCCTTTACGAGAAAGGGGAGACACACGGCACGCTGAGCGGCTCAAGCCTTTACGAGAAAGGGGAGACAAACAATGTGCCGACGTGGTCATGCACTCCTGAGAGAACATGAACCACCCACGAACGTAGTCTCACACACTGAATAGGCATGTGAAACAATGAATGTGGCCGTCAAATAAGGACAGGAAACGATCGCATCCAGAAAGACACGAGTGAAACGTCATCCTGAAAAGTACGCGATCTTCACTCGTGTTGCTCTTTCAGGAAGAAAGTACTCTCTATCGTGCTGAAGCACACAGGGACCCAACGCGGCGACACAGCGGGGAAATTGCAAGCCCGCTGTGCGCACTCAACCGTTTACCAGCTGTGAAAACAGCTTTTGAATTAACAGCATATAGATGCAGCCGGCAGACAGGAAACCGCACGGTCGCTGAAACGCCATCTCACCAACACAAAGAGATCCCCTCCCGAAACAGCAGACTCGTAGCTCGTAAGAAAAATACAATCTTAAAGCTCAATCACTCAGAGAGGACACAATCGGTCGGCTCCGAAGCTAAAAACGTTTGTGTATGCGCTTGCTTCCGCTTTTATACCCGCACTGGTAGGCGGGTCGCGGAATGCAAACCTTGCATGCCAATGTTTATTGGCTCGTTTTAGTTCACTCGAAGTCGATTGGTCTCCCTAGCGTGATCCCAATTCGTTGGAAACTCCTCCGACGAGACGTAGGAGTTCCCGAACGAAAGGGAACTGTTATTTTAAGTTGAGTTAAGTGTTACTGTATTTATTTAAATCAAATTAATGCAGCCTTGGTTGGGATAAAAGACTTCTTTCAAAACCATTAAAAAAAATCTTACTGACCCAAAACATTTGAAGTGTACAGTGGTACTGAATGTATCATGATACACGTTACCACAAAGTACTTCCAAGAACATCATGGTACATATCTAGATTTTCAAAAAACTACCAAAAAGAACTATGGATAAAACTATGTTTTATACGGTACCATGGTATTTTCGCTGTACCATGTTACATGAATCTCAGTATAAAATAGTTAACATCAAAATACTATAGTATGACCTTTTGATGGTACTTCCACAGTTCGCCAGGAAAAAAAAAAAAAAACGAATTACTACCACGTTCTAGAACTAATTGACATTTGCATCCTCCACTAAAACTGCAGGGTAAATTTAGCCACATAAATGAGTGCAGAGATCACAAGCTCTATTCTTTGTCTGAAAACCTGCAGGTTAAAATTAGATTACAGGTTATTTCGGTAAGGGAAGTAGCCTTTCCTGGATGTGAGAGAAAATACTCAGGGTCACAATGGCCCGTGAGAGAGAGAGAGAGAGAGAGAGAGAGAGAGAGAGAGAGAGAGAGAGAGAGAGAGAGAGAGAGAGAGAGAGAGAGAGAGAGAGAGAGAGAGAGAGAGAGAGAGAGAGAGAGAGAGAGAGAGAGAGAGAGAGAGAGAGAGAGAGAGAGGGAGATGGGCCTGTATGTATACGCTTGTGCACTTGGAGAGGCAGTATGTGAAAATGCATCAATTCAGCTGCAAACCTGTGGGAAAGCACAAAGCTTACAGTCTTAGACAGTTTCCTGCACATGAGGTTTTATGTTAATTGGCTTTGAGAGAAGGAAGTAGTGCAAGTGTCCCATGTGCCAAAACTCTGTATGTGCGCATACAAATGCAGGCTGTCGAATAAAATCCTCATCTGCTCTGGGGCCCATAAACAACAGTAACACACTAGGTAGACAGGATGCATTAGGAGTATTAGACGACAGACTTCACACACAGACATGCAGTCATTAGTTCGATATCAGTTTGATAGACTAAATTCGATAGACAAATAAAGGCAAATCAGAATGTTAATTAACTTCAATTCTGTTCTGCATGATTTGAAAGTGGAATAAAGGTACGAGATGAGAGGCAATGCAATGCTTCTCAATCAAGTTTAATATTGCCTCTAATATTTAAAACTCTTATTTATAATTTGTCATTTTAATTAACCTGTCTTGCTTGGAAAAACAAACATGAAAACATTTAATCAAGCTAAACATTTCTGTCATTTACTAGACTGTGAAGGACAGTGAAAGGAAGAGTTACACTAATGATTTTCCTGCCTTGATGAACAAAATGTAATAAAAGATTTTTAAGTACTATTTAAGGATACTTTAATGTTGATAACGCAAAACTCCCTCGTAATTCCATCTAAAAACCATCATAGTATTGATGACACAACCATAAGCACATGAATGATGGTCAGTTTAATTCTAAGGGTCAAAAAGAGTGTAGAACATGTCATGTAAAACTAAATTACAAAACCTTGACTAAGATACAGTAAGTAGACTTCAGGAAAAATAAATAATGCTAGAAGATGCAGAAGACAGCCTTTTTAAAGTCAATATGAAATGCTGTGTCCAACTCATTTTAAGAAATTTCATGTATTTCTGGGTAAAACAGGACATTCAACGTGAAAATGTACAGCGTGGGAAATGAGAACCTGCAGAAATGAATTGGATTGTGAAAAATTGTGACTTTTGGTTGGAGACAGATTGTTAGAGAGGACGGCTTGAAATATAAGACGAATTTGTCACATGAGCAGAAAAGACAATTTTCTTTTTTTTTATAAAAGATTCCAAAGACAAATGTTTAAAATTAGGAATGACATGTACCAATGAGTTCCACACAACAGGAATTTGCATAAAGGAAACAAATAGGGTCAATTTATACGTCGTGGCATAGCTCAGATCATTTGGTCTTGTAAGAATATGATGAGAAATATTTCAGATCAAATTGAAATCTTTTTATTGCACACTTATCAGAGAAAACAAACCTCTTAAGTAGCCGTAATGGCAAGTCAGATATTACCTGAGTACATTAGAACAGATGCCTGAAGTGTTACGATGTCCTGCCAGCTGTTGTGCTTGCCAGTTTAGCACAACACGAGACTCTAGCGCAAACAATGCAAGGCAGCGCACACTTATGCACACGTGTCTAAACACACACACACACACACACACACACACACACACACACACACACACACACACACACACACACACACAGTTGAAACAGACATGAAGTTTCCAGACAAGTACACCCAACTGCCAAGTAAAGCGGGCCATGTCAGTGATTAGCTGTCAGAGCGTAGGCATCCTCCTCATTGGAATTAAAGAGGTGCAATTAGGAGGAGGAGGAAGTCTCATACATCAAACTGACTTTGAACTGAGGAGACGGCACACGGAGACGGAGAAAGAGAGAGAGAGCTCAACAAGACTCACTTTAATGTCGTGAAACTTTGATTGTTTAGCACACACACACATACACTTTCGTTCCTTCTCCAAAACACACATTCTTACCCGGTAACCCTGCAACTAGCCATCTCTCCATAACAATACAGCCCTCTTATCTCTGTTCATATAAAATGCAGCTTTGATCTCTCACAACATGCAAAAAAATGAGGACTGCAACAAAAAGGCTGGTCACAAAGTCAAAAACATGACGGGGGAATTAGAAAAGGCGTCAGAAAGAGAGAGAGAAAAAAGTGCTCCACAAAAAGTGCTCCTCAACATCACACAGAATTTTCTCATCCTCCAGCAGAGCAGTTCCCACAGAGCATCCGTGACTGTCTGAAAAACAGATTGAGTAATTTTGGCCTTTAAAAATGCATGTGTTCTTGTATTATTCATCTTCAGGCTGCATGCAAATTCTAAACATCGGCATGAGGAGGAGGATCTTCGCGTTTGAATGAAGAGCATTGTTAAGCACAATCAGAACCACCGACTAAAGATCTGGTATTCTACAGGAGTAATAAACCAACTTGAACCACTTGATAAGAGAGATGTTGAGAAAAATAACCGATGAGTTCCCTTTAATATCGTATTTGGTTCTCCTAGAAAGCAATGTGTTTGAGAGCAATTGTTAAAGGTCTCCAGCTTAGAGCCCTGTGGTCTCTTTCCTTTGGATAAATAACAATAGATATGATAGAGGCATTTGTTGACACAGTATAGAGCTGTTACATAAATCAATGTCTCTCTAAGCTGAATACTTCCCAAATGTGTTCCATATATGCACAATCTTCAGTATCGCTTAATTTGAATCATTTTTCCTCTGGTCTCTGTTGGCATTGGCCTCAATGCATTCTTAAGAATCAAATCAAAGAATTATAAAGGCCAATCTTTCACAAACCCTTTCACGATCAACAATCATATTGTATCATATTCATTCTTTAGCCTTGTAGCAGTGAAGGGAAGCCGGAGACTGAAAGGAAAAGGCTCCGGAGGTGACAACACAAAATTATTTTGCCATTTTCTCAGTAGAAAAGGCCACCCAGCTTTGGCAAAATCAAGCAGTGCATTAAAGACTAAGTGCAGCGTTGGAGAAAAGTGGCGTTTGGTGACAGAAGGTACATGTTCGGAACGAGAGCCTTTATTTCGCTCGTGACATTTCGTTTCCGTGGTGCCCGAGGGAAGCAGCTGTTCTATTGGAGCTCGGCGGAGCAGAGAAGCTGGATAGATTTCTGAACGGCCATGGAGTCTGCATCTTTACTCTATCTCTGTATTTACACAGGGATTACTGTGTCATTCCTGGGAAGGGAGAGAGAGAGAGAGAGAGAGAGAGAGAGAGAGAGAGAGAGAGAGAGAGAGAGAGAGAGAGAGAGAGAGAGAGAGAGAGAGAGAGAGAGAGAGAGAGAGAGAGAGAGAGGGAGAAAGAAAGAGAGAGAGAGAGAGAGAGAGAGAGAGAGGTAGCAAAGAGAGGGACAAGGTGATTTGAGTGTAAATAAGTGGGTCCACACAGAATCTGGGCACCCAGAACTCTGAAGAAAAATTTCTGTAGAATTCACAAGAACATATGTCATTCATAAAAGGGAATATGTCTCTTGCATGTTCATTGATTAAAAGTGATGCGTGTAATTCCTGGGCCACTAGTTTCACCAAACAGGTTAATACACTCCTCACTTCTGCCAATAGCTGGACAAAGAGTCCCGATTAAAACACATGGCAATGGTTGTGTCAGTGTTGCTCTGTGTGGTTGGCCAGGATGCTCAAGCAAACAAACAAACAAAAACTTTTAATGGCATTTTTTAAAATCAATTTAGTGTAATTCCACATATTTTCCCTCCAAATCATTGCAAAAAGTCTGCAGATTCCATCTGGTCTCATGAATGAGCGAGCTTGGTATTTAAAGTAGCTGAAAATCTGAAAGCAGGGGAGATTGGTGGATGATTTAAGCCCCTCTGTAGTACAGTCACATGACCCGGTGCTCTCCTTTGTGGATGGGGCCTCTCAAACAGTTGCCATGGTAATGCACTCTCTGCCCCGTGAACCCCAACTAGCCTTTATTCCCTGTGCAACTGAACTATACCAACACTAGCTCCAAAACAAAGTGTTACTCAATAACATCATAAGAGACCGAGGGAGGGACACACAGAGAGATAACAGACCAGAATGAGAGAGAGAGAAAAGATGCTGGACTCTCTCAGAGGAGAGAGAGGAGGAGAAGGGGAGAGAGCCCCACTGGGAGCATTATCCAACCCTGTAGGGCCAAAGAGCCCGCTCAGGATTTCCACACTCCAGTTGTAAACAAAGAGCCTTTTGATGCTCTCTCCGCCTCAAAGACATGGACGACTACTCAATCATGTGACCACAGAGCAGTCCCTGCCGTTCACACGTACACCGTAGCCACACACAGAGTTACACCCGTCGACATATACAAAGTCACATTACTGATGGAAAGGAGACCTTTGGACAAAAGGAAGCAGTATGTGCACCTACATAGACAAAGATATGCAAAAATGTGCTGTCATTTCTCGAGATCTCAATGTGCATGCACACAAATGAATACAACATGCCTTTGTTAGAGCAAGAGATTTGCCGGCAACACACACTTATTTCTGCAAAGAGAGACATGGGCTCTATTCAACCCCTCTCTCTCTATTTCGCCAGTGCTGAGCACTCAGAGAAACAGCAAGAGGCAGAAAAACATGTCATGCAAGAGGGAGCCTATTGTGCCATGAAGGGAACAGATGGAACCTCCCACAAACCACTGGGCCCTTTATTCTCCTGCCTTCCTAAAAAAAATCACCGTCACAAACAGAAACATTGGCTCTGCTCACATAAAGCACCTTTGCTTCTACATCCCCCCAGGAATTCTTACAAAGATGTGAAGGTGTCCATGTGCAATCTTGCAGGCAGAGATTCATTTATGTGTGACTAACACTCGCTGAGCACGTCACAGGAATCCCCAAACAGAACTTGTGCGTTAAAAAATAAGAGATATCGGCTCGTAAGCGCTTCTCCCAGCAGTCACTCGCAATCTGTGGGGCTCACAATCCCATCGTGAACATGTGCCAGTGGGTGATTTAGGCAAAAAGAGTTTGAGAATCTCAAAACATTGGCATGTAGATGTGTGTAAAGGAGAAAGAACAGGCAAGGATCAAGATCCAAAAAGTCCAATGACTATATATTTTACAAGTGGTGATTTCCAGGGTAGTGGCTAGGATGTTTCTGGTTGATTTATAGGTTGCTTACTGGCCACTCTGATGTCTCTATGATATTCTGTTGCTTAAATATAGTTGGGTTCCTTCCTTCAATATAAGTCTACATGATTATTTCACCCACTGTATCTGAGAAAAGTAAATGCACACCTCTCTTCACCAAGTCATGTGACTTGAAGTATTTTTCCTATCCATATTTTGGGATGGATTACAAACCAAATTGTCAAGTCAAGTCAAGTGTATTTATATAGCGCTTTTCACAATCTAAATTGCATCAAAGCAGCTTCACAGTATCAATCAAATAACATAACAATGTTTGTTCCTTAGTGGAAAAAACATCCACGTTTGGTAGGGCTGATCAATGGTATTAATGCTTGGTTAATTAATTTGAATATCCCCAATTGTATTACTTAGGGATAGGGATTTGTTTAAATCTGTGACTAGGGGTGTCCAGTCCTGCTCCTGGACAGCCACATTCCTGTAGAGTTTAACTCTAACTAAACACAACTGAACCAGCTAATCAAGGTCTCAGGATTACTGGAAGCTTCCAGCTGGAGCAAGTTGGAGCTAAACTCTGTGGGAAGGTGGCTGTCCAGAAGCAGGATTGGACACCCCTAAACAATAAGCAACAGTAATAGTGATGACTGTGTTAGCAACCACCACGAAACACACAACAATCATACACCCATAAAAGCTCATGGACCAAAAATGTTGGGATTCAGGTACAAGCTGGAACTACAGTACCCAAGAATGAAGTCTTGACTGACAGGGTGCACTAATCTGAGCTGTGATGGGTAGAGGGGAGTTGGGGTACTTTGGCCCCCGCTGGCCCTTACTGTTTACTTAACCTCCTCTCCAACACCACTGCTGGCACAGCTGGACAACCACATGGGCCAAAAATGGGAGGTGTATGTGTGTGTGTGCATTGTGTGGTAGTATTCCCTCCACACCCAATTTCAAATTGCACTTTATCTCCAGCCCTGACAATTAGAGCTGCCTCTATCTGTCATGGCTTCAGGCTGGGAGCCACGGAGGGGCGGCTGACAGACAGGACTTTAATTAAAGTAGTCCCTTCAGCAATGACCATTTAGGCCTAGCTACCACTAACACAGGGTGGGGAAACAGAGTGAGAACGTTGCGAGCTATAACAGATAGCAGTAAGCGCTTCACCTCACTACAGGTTTAGATGCTGCCTACCGGCTTATGTTCTAAATAAAGGCCCTAAAATGCTCTCTGAAATTAGCTTTCTCCAGGGTGTGCATGTAATTTGGCGTTAAAAGTTGTGTGTCATAGTTCAGATTAGCATAGCTGAAAATACTCACAGTGAAGTGACACGAGACGTCTGTTTTCCAGGAATATGAATTATCTGTGACATGTAGGAGGTTAAGAGCTTCAGTTTGAGTAGAACATATTTTAAGAACATGCAATTTGTACATGTTTACATTAAAGATCACCCCCTTTTATGCAGATTCATATAACTTCCATCCTGGATATAAAAGTAACTATAACCTGGCCATCTACAGCTGACCGAATAGAAAGACAGGTCCATCTCAAGCAATGTAATGTTAAGTTGTCTGTGGTTTAAAATATATATAAAATGAATACTTCACCTATAATGTAAAAATCTGTAATTTTCTCATTTTTATGTTGTTCCAAGCTTTGTATACTTTAATTTTTTGGGATTTTTTTTTTTTTTGGTAGGTTAGGGGAGTGGAGACTAAATGCGAAATTACAACCATTACTAAACCATTACTACCTAGAATAGGGTATTGACCTAACTCAGACTCAAAACAGGGCCCCCACTAGACAACAGCTCTGATGCGTCATTCTGCAAAAACCACACAACAATAGAAGTTTAACAGAATGACGACACTGTCCTTTTCAATGCAATGAAAGTAAATAAAGACCAAGGACTGTCAAAATGGCAAACAGCAGCATAGGTTATACGATAGCTTCATATGGAAAAAAAGGAAATTTTCACTGATAATCTTCTCCTCCACAGCATCTAAGGCCCATTTACACCTGGTATTAAGATGCGTTTTGGTCGATCGGATCACAAATGGACGACGCTAAATACAGGTGTAAACGGTCTAAAACGTTTTGAGGTTGGCCACTTTAAACCACTTCCAGAGGTAGTTGAAAACACATTCGACCGGATTGCTTTCGTAGTGTAAATGCTCATGTGATCAAATGTGTTCAAACAGCCACAAAAGACCGTCTTCTCTGCGCCTACTGAACTAATGCGTTAACATTATGGGAAGAGCACTAGACAGACGGGATTTAAACTTTGTCGGCTGAAGATCCAAGTTTGGTTTGAAGATGAAAAACGTACCAAGCACAATGTTCTCTCACCATTCCTGACTTCTAACACACTCACAGCGTTCGGCTGGTATTGCGGCTGTCAGATCAGAAACTAAAGCTGATGCTCTGTATGTTCCCTTTCGAGGGAACTCAACACTGCGTCGAAATCGACACTTTGGGGACGCTCCCTAAGCGTGCGCCTCTGAAGTATGAATGAAACTAATCCAATCCTGATTGGTGTTGCGTCGTGACGTAACATGTGACGGCATACCCGGAAGTATAAAAGTGACGCTGTCACAACACACACTAGCTTTCGCTCTTCAGCAAGCGCTCTCTGTGAAACTGTCTGTCTTATTTGGTGTTGTTTGTCTGTGAAAAAGCTCTACATATGGCGAGTGAACATTACACTAGTGTGTGTACCCCTGCCCTGTTTATCTCACGGGCGGGGACACGCATCAGTTGTGTGTGTATAGTTATAGGAGCGCAGCACACACAGGCAGCTCTCGAGAGGGCTGCCTGTGAACACTGTGAAGCACTTCCTAATAGAGTGCTGCGCTCCCGCTCGGCCATAGTATTTTCTTATGATGGCCAGGCTCGCGATCCCCGCGATTCGGCTCCCGCGTCCGTTGAGGCGGCGCGGCGGCTCGGATCGCGGGGATCGCAGAGGGATCTCGCAGATGAGAAACGAGACTGCTGAGGCACTTTTTCGTTCATCATCTGCTGATTCTATAACACTCATTCATGACGCAGAAGCCCGCGATGCGGTTTCTTCTGCCTGTGACGAGTGCCTGTTGCTCGAGCTATCTGTTTCTGAGGAAATAGATTATGCTCAGCATCGGGAACGAGCAACATGAGTCACACTCGCCGGCTCATGTTTCTGCTTATGTAGAGCTTGTGGAGGTTGTGATGCATACTGTGCAGTCCAGTCTTAAAATAAATAATTAAATATATATGTGTATATATATATTAGCTGGCCACAAAATAAGCAGCATGATCCTTGTCAAAGCAAGAAGAGCTAGACGAGAGATTCCTGTAGCACTATTCACAACCTCAGCGCTGGGCTAACTGTGTTTTTCCCCAAATCTAAGAGACATCAGTGGCTAATTTTGTCTGGTAAAGACAAATATTTTCTGCTGAACGCTCCGCTATCACCTTCTGGCCTGTTCCCGACGCTGTAACTTCAATCGTCGACAGGTTTATAAATAAATAAATATATATATAAAAACTAAATAAATATATATATATAAATATATGTTGTCCCGCCGTTTTGAACGTTTCGGGCTACATCGATTTTCAGCGAACGCACACCGTGGCGTTCACCCCAAGAGCTTGCAACCGGGCACCGACTATGGTCACAAAATTTGTCTAGACTTTCCTGCCGGTCATCTGCTTCAGGAAGTCGAGAATAGTGCTCGAGAAACACCCGAGGCCGGTCTCAAGGGGCTGGTTCCCTCAATAGATTTTGTTGAATGGCAGCGCCTTCCAATTATCTATATGGGTCCTGAATATTTTTAAATATGGGTACAGACTGCAGTTCAGTTACCGACCTCCCAAGTTTGTTGGGGTCGTACCGACCGCAGTGGTTCCAGAACAGGCTCGGGTTATGGAACAAGAGGTACAGACTCTGCTGGAGTTAAGGGGCCATAGAGAGTGTTCCCCTGCCAGACAGGAAGTCCAGGTTTTACAGCCGGTACTTTTTAGTTCCAAAGGAGGAGGGTGGACTGAGGCCAATTTTAGATCTAAGGCTTTTGACTTGTTCTTTGAGGAGATCCAGGTTCAAAATGCTTACAATTTCCATTATCGGAAATCAAATCAGATCCGAGGACTGGTTTGGCATGGTAGATCTAAAAGCTGGGGCTGTCCACTCAGTTGCAAGGCAACCAATGTTTTTCTAAAAAAGCGGGGCCCGGAAACGATGTGTATTGCCCGCCGTCTATGACGCTTCGGGCCGCATCATTTCCCAGCGAACGCACTCTGCGTCGTTTTTTTCAAAAAAAAAAAAAACGAGCATCAGTTATGGTCACGGAAATCCTATCGACTACAGCCTGCCGGTATTCCGCTTCAGGAAGTCGAGAAAGATGCTCGAAAAACACCAGAGGCCAGTCTCGAGAGGCTGGTACCCCTAGTAGATTTTGTAGAGGCATGGTATCATCTGCCCAACATATCTGCGTGGGTCCTGCATATAATGGAGCTGCAGTTTGCGCACCGCCCCCCCCAGGTTTTAAATTGGGGTGGTGCAAACTACAGTGGTTCCAGAGCAGGCTCAGGTGATGGAACAAGAAGTACAGACTCTGCTACTAAAGGAAGCCATGGAACGTGTTCATCCTTTAGACAGGGGGTCCGGGTTTTACAGCCGGTACTTTATAGTTCCAAAGAAGGATGGGGGGTTAAGGCCAATTCTAGATCTCAGGGTTTTGACCCGATCTCTAAGGAGGTTCAGGTTCAAAATGTTAACCATTCCTGCAGTCGTGAGTCAGATCAGATCCGAGGACTGGTTTGTCACGATAGATCTAAAGCACGCCTATTTTCTCATCTCCATCCTTCCATGTCACAGGAGATACCTGAGGTTTGCTTTCGGGGACGAAGCTTACCAATATTGGGTTCTTCCGTTCGGCCTAGCACTCTCTCCCCGCACATTCACCAAATGTATGGATGTAGCCCTTGCTCCATTGAGACTTCAAGGCATTCATATATTGAATTATCTCGACGACTGGCCCATTCTGGCCCAGTCTCGAGAAATGGCAGTGAAATGGTTGAGACTCAAGAGTGTGCTAGAACCATCCCAGTGCACGATATTTTTTGGAATCGTGTGGAGCTCGATTACGATGCAGGCACGAATGTCTCCCGCACGTATCGAGTCAATTCTGGCGATGGTATCTGGGTTAAGGCTGGACCAGGCCATCACTGTGAAGCAATTTCAAAGAATGCTGGGCCTCATGGCAGCGGCATCCAACATCATTCCTTTGGGCCTTCTGCACATGAGGCCCATTCAGTGGTGGTTAAAAACCAAGGGGTTTTCTCCCAAGGAGAATCCATTTCGTATAATCAGAGTAACGCGCAGATGCCTTCGTTTTCTGAACATATGGAAGAAACCTTGGTTCCTATCCCAAGGGCCAGTACTGGGAGTGTCGTGTCGCCGGAAATCCGTTTCGACAGGCGCTTCCCTCACTGGCTAGGGCGCGGTCATGGACGGCCGCTTTGCCAGGGGTCTGTGGCAGGACCATCATCGTTCTTGGCATGTAAACTGCCTAGAGATGATGGCTGTGTTCAGGGTTTTGAGGAGCTTCCTCCCAGACATCAAGGGTTACCATGTCTTAGTACGATCCGACAATACGTCGGTGGTAGCCTATCTGAACCGACAAGGTGGACTCAGATCGCGCCCTCTGTGCAGACTGGTGCATCTGATTATTCTTTGGTCCCAGGGGAAAATACTGCCTATCAAGGCAATGTATATTCCGGGGGTTCAGAATCAGGGAACAGACATCCTGTCGAGGCAGGGGCTGAGGCCCGGGGAATGGAGACTTCATCCAGATGTGGTGAAGTTGATATGGGAGAGGTTTTTGGACCAATGGAAGTGGATCTGTTTGCGTCTCGAGAGACGTCCCACTGTCCACTTTGGTTTTCCCTCTCACTTCCAGCCCCTCTGGGGTTGGATGTCATGGTACAGGCCTGGCGGAGGCTTCGCCTGTACGTGTTTTCCCCGATCGCTCTGCTCCCGGGAGTCCTGGAGAGGGTCCGTCAGGAGGGCATCAGTCTTCTTCTAGTTGCCCCAATGTGGCCGACCCGAGTATGGTTTTCAAACATAGTATCACTCCTGATAGCTCCGCCATGGCAGATTCCTCTGAGGAGGGATCTGTTGTCTCAGGCGGGGGGCACAATTCTCCACCCTCAGCCAGAGCTGTGGAAATTGTGGGTCTGGCCTCTGAGGGGGTTCAGTACCTGAATGCTGGTCTATCAGCTGGAGTGGTTGAAACTATACTTAGCTCCAGAGCTCCGTCTACTAGGAGATTATATGGCCTCAAGTGGAATGTTTTTGCCACTTGGTGTAGAGAACATGAGTTAGATCCAGTAAACTGCCCGGTGGCTTCAGTTCTGGAATTTCTTCAAGATCGGTTCTCTGCGGGTCTCTCCCCTTCCACGCTTAAGGTGTACGTGGCAGCCATTGCGGCTTTCCACGCTCCGTTAAGTGATGGGCCCCTGGGGAGGCACCAGTTGGTCATTCGGTTTCTCCGCGGTACTTGGAGGATGAGGCCGGCAACCAGGTCTAGGGTTCCTGCTTGGGACCTGGCTATAGTTCTGGAAGGGTTATCCCTGGCCCCTTTCGAACCTCTAGAGTCGGCTTCGCCTAAGGATTTAACGCAGAAAATGGTTTTTCTCTTGGCCATTACCTCACTTAAGAGGGTGGGAGATCTCCAAGCCCTGGCAGTTACACCAGCTTGCTTGGAGTTTGCCCCTGGCAGAGTAAAGGCCTTTTTGCACCCGAGTCCGGGCTACGTACCTAAGGTTCCTTCGAACACGGCTCGGTCTTTAGTCCTTCAGGCATTCCATCCTCCACCTCATGTGTCGGCAGAAGAAGAGAAGCTTCATTTGCTCTGCCCCGTCAGAGCTTTGAGCGTGTACCTTGAGAGGTCCTCTTCTTGGAGAAGGTCGGACGAGTTATTAGTATGTTTTGGGTCACCTAAGAAGGGGCTCCCGGCATCCAAGCAGACTATTAGTAATTGGATAGTCCAGGCTATTACTGCGGCTTACAAGGTGCGCGGTTTGCCTTCACCTTTAGCCGTCAGGGCCCATTCAACTAGAAGCATGGCTTCTTCTAGGGCCCTTCTTTCGGGAGTACCTCTACAGGAGATCTGCGAGGCAGCCGGTTGGGCTACTCCGCATACTTTTATCAGGTTCTACAGTCTCCACCTTCCAAGTACGCCTGGCACACACGTGCTCAGTCCTTGCTGAGTGCCTAGACAGTTTCACTCCGGGACAGGCCTATTCGGTGCGTGGCCTAGTGGGCACTCGTTCCCCAAAGTGTCGATTTCGACGCAGTGTTGAGTTCCCTCGAAAGGGAACGTCTCGGGTTATGACTATAACCCTTGTTCCCTGAGAAGGGAACGAGACACTGCGTCGTTCTGCCACGCCCCTCGAGGCCTTTGAGCGTCTTGCTTCATCGCGAGGCTAGTGTGTGTTGTGACAGCGTCACTTTTATACTTCCGGGTATGCCGTCACATGTTACGTCACGACGCAACACCAATCAGGATTGGATTAGTTTCATTCATACTTCAGAGGCGCACGCTTAGGGAGCGTCCCCAAAGTGTCGATTTCGACGCAGTGTCTCGTTCCCTTCTCAGGGAACAAGGGTTATAGTCATAACCCGAGACGTTTTTCTGTCATCTCCGGTCACGTTCATATGTAAATTGCATGAGCTTATTTCGTTCATTAGATCAAAAGATCTGAAAAAGTCCATATATTTACCCGCCCGTAGACCCGCCCCTCGAATAAATCTGTACAGAAGTGATCGAAAGTGGACAAAGAGACAGATTTAAACAACAGTTGTAAACAGGAATGTGTCTCCCTTGTCCACTTGTGATCTGATCGACCAAAATATCTTATCTTAATACCAGGTGTAAACAGGGCCTCATTCACATTCATTTATAGTATGTTCAAATATGGTACATCAAGATGTATCATTGCAAGACAAGATTTTTCTCACATAAAGCTGTTGTATGACTTGGAATAGTGTGGCAATTCTTTTAAGATTGACAGCCCCGAGTCACTATTCACTTTCATTGTATGGAAAAGAGCAGCATGTTACCACTGGTAGGTATTATGTAAATGAGCTTTCCTTCCTGCATTTGAGAGACAGATGAGCTCAGGGGAGTCTGGTGAGACCTTGCCTCAGTCAGCACAATCAGATGCAATTGTGAAGCGAAGGCTTTTATATATTTGTCACAAAGCCATTGATGATAATTGCTTTTGACTGTGTTAGCAGTATCCTGCTGGTCACTGGCTTCCTGAGTGCACCACACCAACTGCTGCCACTACTGCCAGTGCTGCTGATTATGATGCTGAAAGCAACGGTGGTGATGTAGATAATGATGATGATTTAAAATAGATGACTCTAAGAAGCCAAGCTGATGACTCCTGGTGTGCTACTATAATGTGCCTCGGTTGCTAGCTTTCTGGAGGAAGGTAGACCGCCAGTCAAGCAAGTGATCCCCCTAACATGCTTTATAATGTGACTGCGTTCACCTGATTTATATATATATATATATATATATATATATATATATATACTGGTGTGGCGAGCAGGCCGGTGGCGTGGTTACTAATGAGTGCCACCTGCGCGACGCACCGGTCTCGTATCTCTCACGGAGGAGTGGAAGCACAAAAGGAGGAGCAATGACAGTGAAGGATGAGAGAGGCCAGGCCTGGACTATTTTATTTGATGTTTATGTTTTATTTTATGTGACAGCAGTCGTCCGTGAGGGGCTGCTGTCTTATACTTTTCGTTTTTTTATTTGTTTATTTTATTATTAAAGCTGTTGTCGGTTCCTGCCTCCTTCTTCACACAACATCTAACCTTGTTACATTATATATATATATATATATATATATATATATATATATATATATACGCACAATATATATATTGTGTAGAAGGTAATTTCCTACAAACACCACATGTGGAGAAGCAGAGCGTACAGCTCAAATGCCACAAGATGCGATCAATCAGTATGCAAATTTCAGCAGGGATTATAAAGATCTTTACAGAAGTTGGAGCAGAACACTAGTGGCTGTTATCTTAGTGCAAACAGAAAGGAAAAAAAATCCCTCCCTCCATCTATTTGACTGAGAAAAGTCCCTGTAGGCAAACACAGAGGTGTTAATGGATTTTACCTTGGGATGTGGGAGGGCACTGTTGGCCATAATACACAGCAGTAGCAGGGCTAGGATTGATAAGGAAGGGTTGGCCTCTCTGTGGGTTGTCTGAGGGTTAGCTACCACACAAGGGAATTGCTCTTAGATAGATGATCAGGTTAAATGCCCATGTCTCAGTAGTATCTGTAGTCTGTGTCCACTCGGAGACCCAAAGAGTAGGTCCACTGATTGGGGAGGTGTGACTGTTCTCACTGAGCTTATTGAAGGTGTTGGCAGTTGCCATGACAGCCAACTGAAGCAATAACATATAATCTTTCCTCCGGCGGCCACATAATATACTTTTCTTTCTGTAAACTGCCATGAAAATCTTCAACTAGCACTGTCACTCATAACATTTTAAGACCACTGTTCAAACAAAAATGACTTCAATCCAGTAAACAACTTTAGTGATAACTAAAGTTTTTATGAGCTTGGAATTAACCGTTGATGGAGCGAGAAGGTGAATGGGATCAGGACGTGACCCAGGGTGTGAGCCAGTATGTCACAGTATGTCAAAAATACCATAATCAGTACAGATAGAGCCCACAGTCTTAATACAGCAAAGGGGAAGCCACATCATAAGCAATATTTATGTCACAAAAAACTTTTTTAATGTGGCATACATGTATGTAGTGTACACTTGTAGGACAAGAGCAAGAAACAATCATACGCATGGAAATTCATACCAGTACAACTTTTTAAAATGCCAGATTTTTAAAATCACATGCAAAATAAAAGAAAACCTTAGGTTAGACTAGGCTAGACTAACCATAATAACACAGTTTCCATGTTGTTGCAAACTTTCATGCATGATGTCACTTTCGAGCAAGGCCTCTCATGGTGTGCGGTGAAGTCCTCTAATAGTAACTATTTAATGAGGAACTATATTAAATTTTGTGACAATGCAACATGAACAGAGTAAGCAGTGGGCATCTGAATCCTGAGCAGCTGTGTTTGTCATTAAAGCCCCATGGCTAATGAAATCACTGAGGTAGGACTCCCTGGTCATGCAGTAGTTGTTAGCTGACTCGCAGAGCCTTGGAATGTGTCTACGACAGTTCATACTCTATTAACATCAATGCACTTACTTCCTCATAACATGACTAAACCTTTAAGGTCATGTGACATCCTAAAACTCTAGAGACAATGCAAATTTCTGGAATCTATACGCTCGATATTAGCTGTGTATTATAAGGTACATTAGTACTTATTTGCCATCAAAGTATTCTCTCTATATATGCAGACATCTAGGCAGCGTCCTGCCACCAAGTGAGTGACATGCAACGCTATACCAAGGCTAGAAATTGCGACCATTTTGGTAGTATATGCTCCCGAAATTTAGTCTGTGCAACCTCAAAATATATTTGGGAGCATTTGAGCGAGTGCAAATAATTATTTTGGTGCGACCTGTCTGAAGATCAACCGGTCGTAATCAGAACCGGCCGTTTTCACAAAGAGGAGAATTAAAGAAGCGCCAGCAGAGGAAATCCTGTAACAGGCAGAGCAAGATAATTGTTCATCATGCTTGAAATTTAGGAAGAAAAATCTAAAATTTTAATTGGGGTTGGTAATTGGGGTATATGAATGTATCTCCGAAGGGAACTGACTGTCTTCAGAAAAGCTTCGATGGCATTTACTTTTCCTTTTATCTCCATATGAAGTCATGTTTATAAGCACAGCGCTGCTTTGTATAGAGCAGTACACAAAGCAATTGCTGCTTTTTCATAAGTGCCACCTACTGTCAGAGAGTGAATGCAGCAGTCCGTCTGCTGTTTTTGTTTTGCGCAGGTGTGTCCTATAATTCAATCTAATTTAAATAAAAGACAACTGCTCATGCTACATGTGAGTAGCATCTTTGTTTGGATCATAATTAAAATGCAGTGGTGCCTCTAATTTCAGATGGCTACATATATTTTTTAAGACTGGTTTGTCATGTTATAGAGCAAATAACAAATACATTTGCTTAAAATAAAGGCAACCAGTAGCAGAATCGGCCCATTTGCTTGTAAAAAAACGAAAACAAAAAAAAAACCTAGAAGAAAAGTTTGATGAGACAAACTTTAAGTTGGCTTGAGAAAGCCGGACCAGAGAGTTTGAAGAAGTTTAAAGTAGTTTGAAGTCGGATAGATGGATTAGTTAGAAAAGAAAAGAAAGATTAGTTAGATAGACAGAAAGATTGGTTTCACTAAAAGAAAGAAAGAAAGAAAGAAAGAAAGAAAGAAAGAAAGAAAGAAAGAAAGAAAGAAAGAAAGAAAGAAAGAAAGAAAGAAAGAAAGAAAGAAAGAAAAAAGATCAGGAATAAAGAAAGAAAGAAAGAAAGAAAGAAAGAAAGAAAGAAAGAAAGAAAGAAAGAAAGAAAGAAAGATGGATTTCTTGGAAAGAAAGAAAGATGGATTTGTTGGAAAGAAAGTTAGAAAGAAAGAAAGGATTAGTTAGTTAGAAAGAAAGATTAGTTAGATAGAAAGATGGATTAGTTAGAAAGAAAGATGGATTTGTTAGAAAGAAAGAAAGAAAGGATTAGTTAGTTAGAAAGAAAGATTAGTTAGAAAGAAAGAAAGATAGATTAGTTAGAAAGAAAGAAAGATAGATTAGTTAGAAAGAAAGAAAGAAAGAAAGAAAGATAGATTAGTTAGAAAGATAGATTAGTTAGAAGAAAAAAATATTAGTTAGAAAGAAAGAAAGATAGATTAGTTAGAAAGAAAGATAGAAAGATAGATTAGATAGAAAGAAAGATAGAAAGATTAGTTAGAAAGAGAGATTAGTTAGAAAAAAGATAGAAAGATTATTTAGAAGGAAAGAAATATTAGTTAGAAAGAAAGAAAGAAAGATGGATTAGTTAGAAAGAAAAAAGATAGATTCGTTAGAAAGAAAGAAAGATTCGTTAGAAAGAAAGATAGATTAGTTAGAAAGAAAGATAGATTAGATAGATAGATAGATAGATAGATAGATAGATAGATAGATAGATAGATAGATAGATAGATAGATAGATAGATAGATAGATAGATAGATAAGTTCATTAGTACATATAGAATGGTTGTTTAATTGAGTCTAGGGCTTCAGGGAGTTTAGATTTGAGTTTGTGTTGTACACTACTGGGCCACCGTAGCCTTGGCTCAATTTGAACTGTTGCATTGAAAGTCAATGGGATTTTTATGCTTTTTAAAATGAATTTTTAAGAAATCTGAAAGTCAAATCAGTCTGAAAAGATATAGCAACTCGAGTCAGAACAGTCTGAAGTTCTGACCCGAGTTTGGAGTTTGTAGAGTTAAAACTCTAGGAGGAGTTTAAGTTTAAATAGCTTTCACAAGCCAACTTAACTATCAAAGCGATAGTGTTCTACCATAAAATACTTCATGTCCATATAGACTGACTTGACCCCGTTCTTCTTTCATAAAGAGTTTAATGACAATGAAGCAACAGTTAGCTCTTAAAGACTGTTCCAAGTGACTACTCAACCACACCGACCCTGCACAGCACTTCCCATTTTTCAGGAGAGCATTTGGAAAATGTTTCACTTCCCACTCATCAAGTGACACCAAAAAGAAAGGAAATGAAAGAGGAAAATGTTTTAGGGGTTGTGTACACTCATAGATTCACACATTCTAATATGCTCTCTCTGGGTAGATGACAATACTGTTACTAATATTAGAACATTACTAATACACAAATGTTAACAAGAACACAGATTTTCTTATAAGATGCAGTATCTCCTTCATCATGGCACGTACTGCATCTTTGTGAAGCAAATCAATACAATCAAAACCAGCAAATCAAAGATCAGTCTCAAATAGTTTTTCTTATGTGCAGAAATGTGTATTCAAGCAGTTTTATTATAGGTCATATGTTTGAGAGTGTATTACCTCTTACATGCCCAACCAATACAAATACTGAATTGAATTGAAGTTCAAACATATATATTTTTTTGTAAATAAGAATTTATATATTTTTTCTTTATAAATTAGAGGGATCGCTTTATAATAAATTCCATTAAAAACACATTATTGTATATATATATATATATATAATGCTTAGTCACTAAAAACAGCTTGTCTGATGGACCGGGAAGTGTGGGTTGTCGCGTAATAATGACAATTATTTATTCATTTCAAATGTAAATTATCTTAATTGAAACAACATTATTTGCTGAGTGAAGCTGTCTGGAATGTCTCTGTTTTGGTGTCCAGTAAAGCAACCAGTGATGATTGGTTTTAAAGGGCAAGTGCTGGTAATTATATGATATTTGCACTTAGAGAGTTGAATATGATATAGTGCATGAAAAACTAATTATAGGAGTATTTAAACAGTGGAGGGAGACGCACCATAAAGTCGCCCACACACACAGGTTGTGAACAGAACCTGTACTGATGTTTGGAGGGGTTCATTTATTGTGTGCAAATGGTTTGAAAACCTAAACAAAGCCTGTGGCATGTAACCTCAGAATCTCACTTCCTTTAATTTTGACACATATGACATCAAAGAGCCTGAATAAGCATGATGCGTGTGATATTCAAGAGAGTTTTGCAACAGGAATGAAGAGAAAGGAAGTACGTAAGCAGGAGAGCATGGAACTCACCGCAGGCACGAGTAGCTTGTTAACCTCCTCCACTGCACGCTTGAGCTTGATCTCAGCCCGGTTCTGGGCGTCCTCCACCGTGATGAGCACATGGAGGTCCTCATTCAGATGCTCCCAGTTGGGTTTGCCTCGGTTCTGTTCCTCCTGGACAGAGGGGGGGGGGGGGGGGGGGGGGGGGGGGGGGGGTTATATATACTGAGTTTTAGATATACTGATACTGAGCACAATGTTGACTGCTACAATCAAGGAGGCCTATAAGAAAGTGCAGAAAGGGTTCAAATAATGTTGTTTTTTATGTAATGATTTTAAAACATGTTTGCAATATTTGCATGCTGCTTGTGATTTTTTTTTTTTTTTCAGAATACTTGGTTACTTTTGAGTGGCTATTATTGGAGAAAGATGCTTTTTGCTCTTTCCCTGGTGGTGTAGTTATGGCATCTACCAGCACTGGATAACAGGACCATTGTGCTTGATATGTTTTTCGTCTTCAAACCAAACTTGGGTCTTCACCCGACAAAGTTTAAATCCCGTCTGTCAAGTGCTCTTCCCATAATGTTTACACATTAGTTCAGTAGGCGGAGAATAGGCGTCTTTTCTGGCTGTTTGAACGCATTCGACCACATGAGCGTTTTCTCTATGAAAGCAATCCGGTCGAATGTGTTTTCGACTAGAAGTGGTGGGAAGTGGACAAGCTCAAAACGTTTTAGACTATTGTAGCGACTATTGTCAGACTCCAATGCATGATGAGACAATTTATAAAGTTCATACACTAGATGGTAGAGTAGAGTGCATAGTATAAGTGCATAGTGTATAGTCCGTCATTTGGGACATAATTCTTGACCCCTTGGCAACAATGTATGTTTTCAGCGAGTTCAGAAGAAATACAGTATATGTGTGTTTGGATATGATGAAGTTCAAGAAGGAAGTTGGGGCTTGTCTCACCTCCCACTCTTGCTGTGGGGTTTGAAAACTTGATACACCTAAGTGCAACAGCAAATCTAATAAAAAAACAGACTACAACAGAGAAGATGTGAAAGTAAAAATAAAACGGAGAAGCTGCTTCTTTGTTTTACTGTCCTCTACCAAAGCAGAAGTCAGGATGCCAAGTATATGTCATCCTGTGAGACGCATCTCTATAAAAGTAAAATTCATACAGTCTCCAGACAGGCAGTGACAAACGTTTCACAGCTAGCAGAGAGAGGCAACGACAGCATGAGCAACAAATCAAAACTAATTCACTGCTGTGACTCAGAGCTCAGCAGTGCTCACAGCTTTTTTTTTTTTTTTTTAAATATGCTTTTAACTTAGCTTAATATACAGAGACAAATATAGGTAAGCCATTTGTAGAATGATTTAGCTGAAAAACATACACATTGTGGCTCTGAGGCACTTTCAAAACATTGCGGTTGGTTTGAGAATGTAGACCAGCACACAGCAACAGCAGTTAAACCAATGGAGGGAGTTGGGGGCGTGGCTATCTGTTTAGTCTGACCAATGGCAGATGAGAAGCAGTAGAAGTGTTCTGGAAACCTGTTTGAAACATTAGTAGGGCCAGTATGCGATCACCTGGAAAACATGTAGTTACAGAATAGCAACCCCTCACAACACCTAATAGCAACTGCATAATAATGCCCTGGAAACCCTTGCATTATGGTGACAAATGTGGACAGGCAAGTATCACTGACATTTTCTTCAGAAAATAATATGCAGTTTTGTCTGGTGCAGCGAGTGGAGCAGAAATATAGGGACTTTAAATACTAAATTGTATGACAGAAACTTTTGGTTTAAAAGGCGTTGAAGATTGCTGAGGGCAAATGGCTTAATTGATAGAAACCCAGCACACATTAAGTTGAAGGGGCTTGTTACACTTTCCCTACACTGATGCTTTTGTTTGTCTGCACTTGGCTTGATTTGCCATTTCTCTAATTTTCCTGTAGGATTTCACAAGAAAAAAAAAAAATCAAGATCTGATTTATGCAATCAGATATGCAAACAGTGCTCTTTTTTTCTCCCCGTGACTGCAAATGGGAAATTGATGGCAATCAGCATCTGCGTCTATGTTCCCGCGTTCTGCCTGCTGATTTTCATTAAGGATCCATTGTTGCCCCTTTCAGTGGGAAGTGATGAAGGGGAGAAAACAGGGGTCCGTATCGCCCAACACACTCAATATGATTTATCATTCAGGACGTTGGTGCTTGGGTGTTATGAGGTCACTTCCTTTTTCTTTTTTGTTTCGGACTCTTGGTTTCGCTTGGCTGATTTACTTGGCTTCCTTAGTTGTGACAAGTGCTAAAAATTGATCTTCTGAGGCTGATTGTCACCCACCCACAGCCACGCTGTCAATAACACTGGGCAGAGACAGCCAGAAGGGACTGTAGCAGAAGTGGTGTGTGTATGCATGTACGTGTCAGTCTATCTGAGGGTGAGATACAGCTGAGACACTTGTTTTTCCTGCAGTGACAGGCTGGTAGCCCGGGTGACGCTCCTTTAACGTCCAACGCAGGAAATATGTCCAACTGTGAGGCCCTCGACTAGGCCTTTGTTTACACCTCTCTCCCCTCGTGCGCTGTCTCTGAGCTGTAGCGTAATCAATGTCCATAAATCCATTGTCCTGCTCTTTGGTAATCCTTCCCGAGGCAATAATGCCTCTCTGAAGGAGCGCCGACCCCTCGGTGGAAGGCTCTGGGAACTAATATCACGACTCGGGTGGGAGAGGACGATGGCACATGCAGAGATGAGTAAGGGGGAGTGTAATGAGGTTTATTTCACCACAGTGACCATGTTTACATACAAATCATTTTCTGATTAAGGTCTATATTCTGGTTCACCCTTTAAGGTTCCTCTTGGGATTTCAATTTAGTGTTAGTAGTACAATAATTTACATCCCAGCAGTTCACAGTAATTGAATCAACTCATTTTTTCTCATTCATGTCCTTGACAACAGCACAAAAAAATGTAATTCCTGCAGTGCTTTCAGCCATCTGTAAATTGATTCATGTTCATTTCTTTAAAGGCTGAAATGTGTAATTTTGTTGATGTTTAAACATTCTCATATTACGGCTTAATGTGTAGTGACGGCTACAAGTAAACAATTTGTAGGTTGTTTTCCATGAACACTGTGACTTTTTAAAACATTGCTTTGTTTAGTCAAACAGGGCAGCGTCGGCTCAACCAGAGTTGAGTTTGGGGTGGGACTAACTGTTTGTCTGACCAATTGCAGATGGGAAATCTGTTACGGGAAATCTGAAACAAGCAAAGAAACAATATAACCCCAAAAGTCCCCCTTCATTCTGTTTGGGGATGCACAACACAATTTAGCTTCAATGTTTTAAACAGATCTAAAAATATGTTCTATAACTTTCACAAACATCTCTATCTCATAGCATTCAGAAGAACATTCGTGTTTAGATTCAGAGTAATACTAGGATATGACAGCTGTCATATTGGCATAATTGGATTATGGAAATAAAGTTACGGCTTATGTAACTGCAATATGAAGTGTTTTTAAAGTTATATATATATATATATATATATATATATATATATATATATATATATATATTGATGCCTTTATTTAGATAAGACAGTAGGAGGACAGATGTGAAGAGAGGGGAATGGGAGCCGAGACTCAAACTCGTGTTGGAGCACTTGCCCAAATGGCTATGGCTCTAGCAATTTGAAAAAATTCAGATATTAAGATAAAAATGTTATGTGCATGGAAACATGTTCAGAGAGGAGTAATATTGCATGGCTCAGAGCAGGTTCATGTTTTGATGATGTAATGATTCGGGTCAACCATCAGTGGGCGATAAAACGATAATGCTAATTATTGCCTAATATAAATTTCCTCGATCAAATTATTACAAGAGTTTGATAAATGTTCAATATAATGTTTATGCGCAAAAAGCGGAACGAAACAGCGCTACTCATTAAAAAACGTGAGCTTACTAGAGAAGATGCGTTTACTCGCTGGTCGTCTCGGTCACATGACCACTAAACAGCGCTGAGATCCAGAACACAAATAACTCTGAGATTTAAACTAGTTTAACACAGTCAGTCAGAAGGCTTTTCAGTCTACAAATCACCATCATTTACCACGGATTTACTGTAGTAACACTAACTGCTCCATGGTATTGTGGCAGAAATGTGGGATATTCATATAGAATTTTAGTATATTATTATTGTAGACATGTTTTAAATGTATTTCAGAAGTAAAGGAATATAATCAGTATTTTGTTGTGATTAAGCTAAATCATTTTTGCATTGATACTAAATGTATTTAGGCTACTGTTTTTCATACAACTACCATAGAAACCATATAGTTACCTTTTACCATAGTAGTGAGGTGCTATATGTGTGGTTAGAATATTTAAATTTCACCATATAAAAATGATTTTTTTACAGATGTTAATGTTTTTGTTAATGAATATAAATGTACATCTGCATCCTAACTCACGCTACTGTCAAATGTGCATTTCTAAGAGACAAAACATGTAATATTGTTAATATTGCAGCCTGCACTGCAAACCGTGCTGAAGATACGCATCATCAAACACAATATTAACCGTTAGCAGATTCAGAAACTAAGGAATAATTTTTTCTACTAAGATATTTATTTTGTTATGGAGAAATGACTGGAAAAATGGAAAGAATTCATAAACATAAAGTCGTGTTTGTCATGTTTTGACAATAAAGAGTAGTTTAAAATCACAATTAACCGTCTGGTTTCTACAACTTTCACTTAGGAGCGTAAATATGCCTTCAAACTCGAAAGAAATAAAGATTTGACATTTATCGTGATTATTATCAACTGATAAAATGTTACCATGATCATTTTCTTGGCCGTATTGCCCAGCCCTAAAATCACTGAAAAGTCTTCATGGCTAATTGCTTAAGGACAGACACAGTTGATTGTGTAAATTTCAAATCTTATGGAAAACTACCCCAGAGCACAGAGAATACCAAACCAGTCTCTTTCGGAACAGATTTAGAAGAACAACAGACGGCTTTGCCCTCAAATCCAGACGACTTGGTGGTGCTGTAAAAGCCTAGTTCCATCAAAGCGTCTTGTTAGGATTTAAAGAACGAAAGAAAAGAGGTTCACAACCTGTGTCAGAGATATTCCGTCAGATTTTCTGCCACACAAACTCATTGAGCAACATTTGAGTCCACAATTGTACTCCCACGCTTGAGTTTCTGTTCATTTCTGAGGATTGTTTGACTGATGCTGGATTTGGAAGTAGGGACAAAAGCAATATGTCAATATTTTGTGTTATTGACACAAATTATGTGTTATTGATCAGTAATGCAACATGAAAGAAAGTGATACCATGTGACAAATTATATATTTAAATGTAACTGGACAAAAATGTACAATAACTTTAATACACTAACTTTAATAATATATCATTACAAATGCGATGAAATCTTGTGAAAGATAAAGATAGCCAAGGCCTTAGTATTCTCCTAAAAAAGGCTAAAGAAACAGAATTCACAGGAACAATAAGGATATTTCAGTGATGTGTGGATAAATGTCAGCAGTGACATTTCCTCGAGAGAGTGAATAATAAACATTAATATAGTCAAACTATGTAAATTAGCAGTTTGTCAGTTCTGTCCTCCTCATTAGTCTTTTCTGTCCTTCCTGCCACTTGTGTAGAGATAGCAGCTGAACTGAGTCTAGAGATCCTCTCATACGTCCTGAGGTCTACTTATAATGTTAGTAAAGTGTTTCGTGTCATCATTTATTTTTTCATGCCAATTTTCCAGCCTCTCTCTGACTCTTACAATTAAACATATACTGGCTGAGCTTTAAGACTTCTATGTAAATATCCTCCTCATGTGAAACGAGAAACAGAGCTTTCCTGCTAGTTTGCGGTCGGGTCCAGGTATTTAAGCGCATCGTATTTGTTTACTTTATTTCTTTATTCTATTAAATCCGACTGATCGAGCACACAGAGTCGCACACACAACATGCAGTTTCAGTTCCACCGTTGATAACTTGGCATTTCAGAGAGTTCATCATTAAACTGCAGTCACACTGCTCAAATGAAATGATCTGTGCCGGTCAGCGTTCCCACCGCCCCCCCAAACACATATTTTGGATGCATTACACTTTTGCACGGATGATACTGGAACACGAGTGAAGTACAAAGCCTTGTTTACACAATGAATAATAGTTCAGCAACCGAACGTTAGATCGCGAATACATTTGTATTCGGGCTGAATGAGAGAGCCTCTACATGAGCCTAATGCCGTTTCAGTTTCATCTATAATTGAATAGCTGCTTATTTTCTGTTCTGAATAGCCTACCAATACATTTAAAGGTTTTTATTGTGGAGTGAGGGGAAAATAGTGTTTATAATGTTTTGTGTTATTTACCGGCATTGTATATTCATTAGATTAGCTCCTCTTCCTGGCCGGGTTACGTTTCTCCATGTCGTGAACTGTCGTAAAAAAGTTTTTAGGGTCGTGATATTCACATGACGATGTTATCTTCAGCCGCCACGTTTATCGACGTACGATCATTCGTACATCCTGATCGAATGATTCATGAATCACACGTGAACCCTGCTGTAAAATGATTTCTGCACTCGTTTCTTTGTAGATTGATAAATGAGGCCCAAAGTGTTTATGCATGAACAATCACTTTAATATGCATGCAAAATACGAGAAGGAGACCCAGAAATAAAACACTGTCACGCACACGCGCACACACACACGCACACGCAGGTCTGTTTAGTGATGCTGCGAGAGGATGAAGTGATTGTGACAGCACTAATAACAGTAATTGCCGGCGGGTCCAACACTGCAGCTGAGTCTCTCTGACAGACCAGAACAAAGACGACGGCAGCATCAGCAAGACAACAAGCTTCATAGTAACTTTGGGTTTCAGCGTCAGAGTACAATTCATTTAGTGTACACTACTTTTTCTTTCAATCCCATGGCTTTTTTTGAAGGATGAAATTAGAGATTTTTTTTAATTTGTATAAATCTGTTAATAATTTAATAATATTATATATTTTTTACATTTCAATTCTATTTACCATCATTCAAGTTAATCTTTAAAAGTACTACAATAATATAATAACACTTAATAACACTAATGACACAAGCATTTACTAGTTGATTTCAGTTTTAGGGTTACATTTTTTCTACTTTGCAGAATTTTGTAGTGGTCATTTATTCAGCTATTGCCCGTAGAAGGAAAACGATCTGTATCGGTTTTGTAATTTTTTACTCTAAATTCATACCTGAGACAAATACAATTAAATGATTTTTAAATGCTAAGAAATTATTTGTAACAAGTACTTTCCACTTGGAAACTGTGAATGTGTGTGTGTGTGTGTGGGCATGCATGTGTTTGTGTGCTATCGCGTGTGTGTGTGTGGTCCTGGTAAACCCTACATTATGGGTAGAAAATGTCCCCACAAAGCTGGCATTTGAGACATTTTTTGGTCCCCATGAGGAAAACAGCTTATAAATCACACTAAAGGATGTTTTTTAAAATGTAAACATGCAGCTCGTTTTCTGTGATGGGTAGGGTTAGTGTAAGGGGAGAGAATATACAGTTTGTAGTATAAAAATCATTATGTCTATGGAGAGTCCCCATAAATCACATGTATACAAATATGTGTGTGTGTGTGTGACTTGTTTAGTCGTCTCTGCGTTACAGTTAGTTGAAGGTGAGAGCTGAATGTCAGTTAATGAGTGCTGTTTTGCCACTTGTCTCTTTCCTTTACATCAAGGTTGTGCTCAAGGAGAAGGTTAGACAGAAAAAGGCTAACTAAATTATATTTAAAGGCCATCCACAATTTGAAATTGTTTTAAAAGTGGAAACCGCTCAAGGTATCTCATGAGATTAAGCTGTTGAAAGCTGCTGTTGCAACAAGTGTCCATGAACTACAGGAGCAATCAGAGAGAAAATCTCCGCCTCACCAATAATAATGATGCTAATAGACACGAACTGCCTGTGGAATTACTATTGAAATATATCTCTGCCGTACCTGGAGAAAGCTATTCAATGACAAAAATGTCACAGGAATGCATACAGTAGCAAATTACCCTTCACTAGCGACCATGGTGAGTTTGATGGGAAACATGAGAACTCAAGCTTTTAAGAGGTCTCTAAAAGGAATTGGGCACTGGAAATACTTCAACTAGAATTTACTAAAATACTTATGTTGCTGGGAAAAATAGTTTAATTAGAATTATTGACTTGACCTGTCGCAAGCAAACATCCTTGTCCTTCGTCATGATTGTCACGCACGCATGTACGCACAAACGCAGCTTAAGGTACATTAACAGCAGCTTAAATGAGTGTTTTATATTGAGGGATGATATTAATTCTGAGTTTTGGTCACTTTGAGAACAGTTCAGTTCAGATCAGTGTCAGACAATAACAATCCATTTATTTATAAAGAAAACTTTAATTTCTTAAAATGCAAAAAGTGTTCTATTACTGTTGTAGTCTTTAATACAACAATATTAAATTAATAAAACTTAAAAACTTAATAAACAATATTTTACCACCAAGTAAGATTTTTTTTTACTATTTATGCTCACCAAGGCTCTGAAGTAAAAACAGTAATACTGTTGAATATTATTATAATTTCAAATAAGTGTTTTCTATGTGAATATATAGTAAAATGTAGTTTATTCCTGTGATCAAAGCTGAACTTTCAGCATCATTACTCCAGTCTTCAGTGTCACATGATCCTTCAGAAATCACTCTAATATGCTGCTCAAGAAAAACGTATTATTATCAGTGTTGAAAGAATAATATTTTTGTACAAACCGTTACAGCATTTACTTGAAATAACATCTTTTGTAACATTTTTAATGTCTTTACTGTCACTTTTCATCTATTTAATGCATCCTTGCTGAATAAAAGTATTCATTTCTTACTGACGAAAAATCGTAAAGACCACAAACTTTTAAACGGTAACGTCATAGAAACCAACATGAACCAAACTTAGTTCATGCCTTAAAAGTGTTGTTTATTGTTGTTTTCAATGAGTTACTGCAATAAGCAATGCTGGGATATTGATGTGAAGTGTTACATCAGAATAAAGATGTGTGTGAGTGACAGATGCAAGGTAGGAGGTAAAGAGATCATGAGAAACAAAGGACATGAGATTTTCCGCTGTCTCCCGAAGCAGCTTGAGACTGCAGAACCTTTAAACACACATGTGAATGTTTGCACAAGAGCTTCAAATGACCCCGTCAACGTGCAACGGGTCGTACTATCAGAACGGGGCCATCAGCGGTCCACACACACACACACACACGCAGCTGAGATCCGATACGCGGACGACCAGCTGCGCTCTGACAGGATGCAGAGCCGATCCAGATGTGCATGAAGCGATCGACATGACAACTGTGCTTTTCACAAAGCATTTGTTTTATTTTCCTCCCGATCCTCCTCGCGGTCACACGGGATGGGCTCGGATAACTATCCGCTTCCAGCACTTGTCCAAATATGGGTCCTGCCCAACTAATGGAAACACAAACGTGCCTCCAGATCAGATACATATGTGAGACGGACAAGCGTGTGATCGTGCACATCTGTGTAAAAGCTCAGGCGTACTGTGTGCTTTGCTTCCAAAAATGCCAATAATCCCAATGATAATAAACTGAATGTTTATGTTCAAATGAACATGTGTGTTTGCTCAAGTGTTAATGATGGACAGTGAATGTGACCCCGTGCTTCCAGCCCGGCCCGTGACCCCCTCCGCCCCAGCGTGTCGTACATTGACTGGGAGAGGAGCCCTGGCAGGGCCACAGGATCCGGCCCCCACACATCTGAGGCCAAGGACAATGTTTGAACACCTGCCCACGGCTCTCAGGAGCGAGGGGAAGGCTTGTTATTCCCTGCGAAGTCTCTCAGCTGGGCAGTGCGGACTGGACAGGGCTAGTTTACTCTCGAACAAACCGTACGTGTAAAACTCGTCCCATCACGCCGCTGTGTGTCTGTCACGCGGACAGACGTCGAGCCACAGTTGCTGACTGAGAGAATTTTGAATGCATGTTAAAAATGAAAGATATGCTTAAGCATATGGATGTGTGAAGATTGTGCACAAAATCAGCCAATCAGATTCCTCCATCTGGTGTGATTGCTCATTCGTCGTTTATATCTGTCTCCAGGGTCCAAAATGAACACTCGCCATTTGGCAGTGTAATGTTACATGGTTAAAATTGTAAGAATGATGACCATCGACGATGGAAGAGAAGTCAAATAAAAGAAATAAAAACGGCCTACTTTTTTTTTTTTACCTCGATGGAAAATTAACCACAAGAAGTAATTTTATCAGTAAGAAATTGCAATAAACAATTACATGATCAATAAGTTATGATAACATATGTTTTTACATAGCTTTAATACATCAAAATAAGTTCACTTTCAACTTTTTTATTATAATAAATTAGTATTTATTATTATGTTATACACGATTCAACTCATTTTCTAAGTCAGTTTAATATAATTTAAGTTGAAATTACTTAAACATCCAAGTTGATTGTACTTAAAAATATAAGGCAGCATGAATATTGAATTAATGGTATTTATCGGTTGATTCCATTGAATTTGTGATCAATGAGATTACGTTTTAAAGGCAATTATGTTTAGGATTTAGGATAGGGTTAAGGGATATAATGTATATATATATGGTTCATGAAAACGTTACAATGTAAATACATTTTTATGTATAAAGCCAATTGATACACATTTATGCTTAATGTATTTGTAAACCTGTTAGCAGCACCTACTATTAATTACTATTGTCTAATAAAGGTTAACCATTATCAACTCTTTTACTACTGGTTTGAAATACTATACATCAGTTAACAAGTTGTTATCAAAGGAACACAAATAAAAACAGTTTGTTAATAACAGTGACGATGAATGAAGAACTCACTTTTTGTACATAGCATATGACTGCAGTAACAATGTATAGTTTATAAACAATGAATTAACCATAAACTAATAGATTGAAATTTATTTATGTGTTTTGTTACTGTATACATATTAACTGAAAAATGACACTCCCTGTATTTATTAATATGTGTGCAAGTGTGTGTTAGTGAATGTTTGTATATGTGTGTGTGTGTGTGTGTGTGAGTGTGTGTGTGAGTATTTGTAGATCTTACCTTCTTTTTGTCTCTCATGGAGCCTTTCCCTCTCACCATGATCTTGCATCCGGTCTCGGCCTCCAGCTGCTTGGCTGTGAGCCCCCGCGGGCCCAAGATCCGGCCCACAAAATTAAACTGCAACACACAAACACACACACATCTCACTCACTGCATCTGTGTCCGGATGGAGCCATATACCATACATACTTTGGCATTCGACAAGTCACTGTTTCCATCAACAACACTACAGTGTAAAATAACAGATTATTTTGAAGCATTATTATGCGAGAGCATTACTCATCATATTCTGAAGTTATTGCATTGTTAATAATGTAATTCCTAACAAAGACACAAAAGAGTCAGCACGTATCACTCCGACACTGGCTCAAGGCTGCTTATCACACGCAGTACAAAAATTGTAATTACCATTTTTTTAAGCTCTTAATGGTCTCGCACCGCAATATTTAGTTGCCCTCCAGAGACAGTTTATTAATGGTTGTTAACAGTTCTTCATTTGGTGTTCAACCTTTTAATGTCTCGGCCTGTAGATACTGGAAATCCCTCCTCAGCATCTCATTTTAGCTCATCCACATTCAAAACGCGACAACGCATCTATTTACTCAGGGTGATTTGAATGTTTATGTATCGTACTCCGTGTTCAGTAAGTTACTGTAAAAAAATACGTATAATTAGACTACAGTATTAATTACTTTTCTTAAAAGTATTGCATTACTGATTACTAGGGCATTCAACATTAACCTGTTAACGCATGCGATTAACTCAAAGCTCTCAGGGCCCTATCTTGAAACCCAGCACAATTGACTTTGTACACCAACGCATGTATCATTCCTATTTTGCCCCCGACGCACAGCGGACTTTTCCCTCCACAGACGCATGTCAGTAATTTAGGGAATGAACTTGTTCAGTGAAAAGAGGAGGTGTGTTCCGGCGCAAACATTCCCTGGTGCTATTTTGCAGTTCCAGAAAACAATTCTATCACAGACGAGGAAAACCTTGTCTAAAGTCAGTGGCGCGATATTCAGATGCTATTTTAAGAGCGCATGCTTGGCCATAATGTAGCGTGTGCACAACACACATACACTTTGCTTCTCTCATTTACACAGACGCAGCATTTGCTATTTTTGCAAACCATACATAATTACAAGGAAAAAATATTACCATACGAGGGAAATCATTGTAGTGTCCATGAAGATGTGAGAAAATAGGCATAATCTAGCTTACACATTTACCCAAATTATTATATGCCTGTTTAACCGAAGCTAATTTGGGTGTGTTTCTCCATCCCCATACAATGTCCCTTCTCTGTGTTTTACGGCCCTGACGAGAACATCGGTCTCCTCGCTGTGAACCGCTCCTGGCGTACGCCTGCAGATCCGCCATTATAAGAGCAATCCGCCATGGAACAAGCACGCCTGCTCTTAAAGGGAATGTGACATGATGCTCTGATTGGTTTATTTCACATTACGCCCAAACCACACCTATGAGTAATGTAGCGACTTCAGACCAACCCATTTTAGATTTGCGTCCGAGATTCGCCCACAAAGTTACTTGCGTTTCGAGTTTGATACTTGCGTTTCAGAATGTTAAAATAGGGCCCTTAATGCGTTAAAATAATTTAGCGCAAATAAATTTTGAAGCACGTGAAATTGCGTCATTAACGTAACGTCACGCAGTTAGATGATCTTGAGAGTCAGTAGTTTATATCTACAATTGCGCAACATCCCGTAACCCTGGTAGGTGGAAATTTCTATTCTAACCCTTTAACCCGATTTTGCTTCTCTGTTTGCGATCAGATCATTTTAAGCTGCTAAACTCCGTGAACATTTTCAGTCCAATGATCAAGTAAGCAAATTCAATCAAAGAATCTGTCCAAAACAGCGCTAATGCAAAGAAAACCAGGCTGATCACATCCAAGAGTGCCGGGAGAATAGAGACTCACGATGCGCTTTCAGTGAATGATTAATTCCAGTGTTCAATTCACTTCTTTTTTTTTTTTTTTTAAATATATATATATAACATTTTAGGCGGTCAACTTTAACACTTCAACACTTTTTACCATTGATATGACTGAGAAAAAGTGTTCCAGTCAACCTGAATATATTTATATATATTTTCACACAAGTAGGAGTGTGATATGGCTCTATATCTGCACGGCTGTGATTCGGCGCTGTAGACAATTTTCTTTACATTCAATGCTTTCCAAGATGATTTTAGTGTTTTTTATTTAATTTGATCAAAAACCCCTTCATTATTACACATTAAACACACTTTCCTTTAAGATGATGAATGGATGTGAATTCTGATACCTCCATGTCTGCAGGCAGAGGCAGTAAGCCCATAACTAGATATTACAATATTAAAATTAAATAAAATGCATATTAAATGGTGGATTAGAGTTTTTTTTTTTTTTTTTTAATTGTGTGTGGCATTTTTGCCCTATACGCCCTGGTTATTTTCTGACCCTGGTTAGTCCCAAAAGTGATCACGAACATGCAAGATGGTTAATGGACAGTTAGTGGTTGTAATTCAGCAGAACTGTGCGAAAGAAATTCCCTGGGAAATACGTTATTGGAGGCGGCTGTCTAAGTGTTATCACAGAGCTCATCAGCCGATAGTCTCCCGCACGCCAGCGCCTCCTCTGGGCCTTCACTGACAAGATAACAGCCGTCAATTGTCCACTTAATCGATCAGGTATCAGCACTGACCTGAAGGCTGTCGGTCAAAGGCTCTGTCCCGCTCTGTACCCTGTCGGGAGATCTGGCAGGCAAATGTTTTTGAGTTACAAACAATACCTAGTCTGAGATGATGATTTGCTGTATATATATAGATATCTATATATCTATATAGAGCACAATATTTTACCTGTCACTTCAGATTATGTAACACATTACTTGTAACTCCTTACCATCATCACAACAACACACCCAATTATTTCCTCATACTTCAAACTGTACAGTCAATTTTTTTAGTAAGTTTGCCCGTTCACATCTCTTTCTCTTCCTTAAGGGAACTCCATTCTAATACAGTCAGAGTGACGCACAGCAGTGGTTTGTTTTGGAGCTGAAACTGAACGCATGCAGCCTTGCGTTCTGTAAAATCCCATTTTGCACCACAGACCTCCTGCTCTAATCAATAAGCCCTCGGGGTCTGCTTTATCAATGTGTTTGGTATTCCAACGCTACGCTCTTTTCACATGACTGACTCCATGCATAATCGACTACTGGTAAAACACAGTCACTGAGTATGTGTTTGTGCATTTTTATTTATTTATTTTGGCACCCTTCATCCCTCTCCAAGAGCCTTGCGGATATGAATGAAAAAAAAGCAATTAAATTTTACTTGGAGGCATAAAGCACCAGGGCGTGCATCACATTTGTATTCGTGTGCGCTTCAAATAAAAGTTGTGTGCCTGTGTTTAATATTTCTGCATGTACATACATAAATCAGTATTAAACAAGGATCAAATATGAGAAGACTGTCACTCCATCTTTTGTTATTAATAAACTTGTTAAAATATACATATGGCATCTTTTACATGTCAATAAATGAATGTCTAAGAGCAAAAAGCTGTCAAACCAATGTTCATTCATGTTTGCACATACTGCATTAGTGACATGCATCCTACAATACCGTGCATTCAATGCATCCATCTCTCTACTGGTTTACTTTCTACTGTCTTAAAAACAATATCAATGTTAAAGGTGCAGTAAGTGATATCCGAGAAACACTGTTGAAAGTGGATCAGACTGAGCAGCACAACACACTTGTAGCCAATCAGCAGTAGGGGGCGTGTCCACTCATAATGGGGGAGGAGAGAGAGAGATCCAATCAGCAGTAGGGGGCGTGGTCACTCATGATGGGGGAGGAGAGAGAGCCAATCAGCAGTAGAGGGCGTGTCCACTCATGATGGGGGAGGAGAGAGAGCCAATCAGCAGTAGGGGGCGTGTCCACTCATGATGGGGGAGGAAAGAGAGCTAATCAGCAGTAGAGGGCGTGTCCACTCATGATGGGGGAGGAGAGAGAGCCAATCAGCAGTAGAGGGCGTGTCCACTCATGATGGGGGAGGAGAGAGAGCCAATCAGCAGTAGGGGGCGTGTCCACTCATGATGGGGGAGGAAAGAGAGCTAATCAGCAGTAGGGGGCGTGTCCACTCATGATGGGGGAGGAGAGAGAGATAACCAATCAGCAGTGGGGGCAAGTCCACTCATAATGGGGGAGGAGAGAGAGAGCCAATCAGCAGTAGGGGGGGTGTCCACTCATGATGGGGGAGGAGAGAGAGATAACCAATCAGCAGTGGGGGCATGTCCACTCATAATGGGGGAGGAGAGAGAGAGAGAGACAATCAGCAGTAGGGGGCGTGTCCACTCATGATGGGGGAGGAGAGAGAGAACCAATCAGCAGCAGTGGGCGTGTCCACTCATGATGGGGGAGGAGATAGAGATAACCAATCAGCAGTAGGGGACGTGTCCACTCATGATGGGGGAGGAGAGAGAACCAATCAGCAGTGGGGGGCGTGTCCACTCATGATGGGGGAGGAGATCGAGTGAGCAAGAGGGATATTTGAAAAAAACGTAGAAAGAGAGATGGGTGAGAGACATTACAAAAGAGAAAAGCTTAAATATCACTGGGAAAAGGAAGGTTATGATCAAGCAACAGTGTTTCTGAAATCCCTAACTGCACCTTTACATTTTTTATATTTTTAATAGAAATCCTAGCACTGCACAGGATTGCAGTACATTGTGCACATCATTGTGCGCAACTAACACAATGAATGTCATAAGGGGACATTCATTAAAAAATGTGACCTCCCCATCAGCCACTTGCTTTTTACTGTTCATAATTTATTCCTATTTCATTTTTAGATGCAACGAAATTACCAGTGCCAATCCCAGAAGATTCTCCTGTAAAATATATCTAAAATTAATTATGAATCATGAATAATCTCTTTACTTATTATTGTGCATGCACTGCACAGAATGTCAAAAAAATATATAATGCATATACATTATATTTGATCTTATCTTTCACGCACAGTAACCAAGATTTTATTTACTGAACAATGCCAGAGGACTGATAGGATTCTCTGAATACCATTTCTAATTGGTCCATATGCTAATCAAATTAAGCAATATAATTTGTCCATCCAAATTGTGAACACAACAGGGAGAATAATGAAATTCGCCTCCATCTGCTCCAATAACCAATCATTATCAAAGGTTAAGCAATTAGATGCAACAGGTGAAGAAATACTTTAGCATCAAATAAAAAAAAAATAAAAAAATAAATATAAATATGCCTTTAATACCAAAGGAGGATGATATTCCACTACAATTTGGTAAGTAGAAGTAAATTTGAGGGGGAAAATAAATAAAAAGATAAGATAAAAAGTTACACTTTATTTCGATGGTCTACTTCAGACATTATATTAACAATAAGTAACTTTGCAACTACATGTCATGACATGTACATGACTACATGTCAACTACATACACACCTCATTAGAGTATTAGTGTACTGTTAAGGTTCGGCTTAGTACTATAAGTTGACGTAGTTGCAAAGTTACTTATGGTTAGTAGAATGTCTAAAGTGGACAATCAAAATAAAGTGTTACCAAAGATAAAAGTAAAAGGTAATGCACTCGTTATTGGTTATTCATTTTTTTATATGCTTATCAGCCTGCCCGGAAAATACCCTCATGGACCGCCCCTGGAAATAACAAGCCCTTCCAGAAGCCAAGGCACCGCAAACGTCATGCGTGTTCAGAGCTGCTGTGACTATATGATGGAAAACTGCTCGGTATATCAAATCAAAGTCTCCTCTTCAGGCCTAGACAGGCCAATTTTCAAGGTGCCCTTGGAGATTGAGTAATCATTACGAGAGACTCCAGAAGGAACGGCTTCACTCTGAAACCAGCAGGCGCAAATTATACATCCGCGGTCTCCCTGCTGTATTCACACATCTGCCGGGATTACACACACCGCTCTCTGAGGCGTATCACAGACGCTCGGATGACCTCCGCTCTCTCCGTCTGGATTATGTGACGCTCGGGCCTGGCGAGAGCACTCCAACACAGACACATACGGACAAACCAGAAAAAAACTCGCCTTTATTCAGCTGTTGGCTTTCAGAGATGTTCCCCTGATGGGAAAAATCTGTTGCAGTGTCCTTCACATATTGTGATTTGAGTTTGGACTATATACTAAACTATAAAATCTATTTTTAAGATTTAATAATGAATTCAATGGACTCATTAGTGGATAACCAGTCAATATATCATGTAGAGACGTTAAGCAGTATTTGCGACACATTTAATTTTGGACACATGACGTACTGTATATTGAAATGCAAAAGTACCTGCACCCACTTTTTTAGGAGCCTTGCCTCTAAGATTATATAACGTCTTTTATAAATATGAATTACAGAACTACTAACACAATATTCAATCAGAGAGAAATAATTTAAAACAGGACTGGTATTTATCCATTGGGATTAGACTGGTTTGCTCAAAGAGACTGTTGATTTTATAAACCCTTTTACTACCAGCGTTATTAAAGTTGCCAGCAGTTTTAAGAATTTTCACAAAACTATCATGGCCCCCAGAATATTTATTTCTATAAATATATGAACATATTTTATCAAATGAAAGAACAGAGCCTGCGCTTTTTGATTTTTGTCTAAATTTATGTATTCTTTTTCATCAAGAAAATATTATTTTTTTATCATGTAAAAAAGCAACATTTTGAACAAAAAGCTGAAAAAAATCGCGTTTTTGCCAAAGACTTCATCCGGATGGGATTCAAAACACAGATGCAGTAAATCGAGTCCATCAACATCCCCAAAGCTTCACAGTCACTACCTCTTCATGGGTTCAATATTTCATTTGGTTACTTGGCCGTTTTGATTTATATGCTGTTTAATGTTTGATGATCGCGTTATTTTACATGTGTGTAAGCAGTGCTTCTATCGCTTATTTCTGTTTTTTCGCTTGTGTTTTGATTAAGAGATTCTGCACTCTTTCAGAAGATGCATAACAGCAGACTCTACCATATAACAGTGAAAACATGGATTTCTGGAAAATCACGTCAATGGTGGAGAAAGAGTTAATATTATTTCCCCCAAAAGGGTTGTTTCGCTTTATTTTACACTTTCGGATACTTACCTAAGAAAGTACTGGCTAAGTACATGGGTTAAAGTTAGATTTAGAGGTAGGTTTAGGGAAAGTTTAGGGTACGTACCTAGTTATTACCCAGTTATTGCAATTACTATAATAAGCACACAGTATGTACACAGTATAAAAGGACTGTTAAGTAAAGTGCTACCAGAAGTTGTTTCAGAATGTACGTTTCACTATAACATCCACTGATGAATCATATTGCGAATAAGTTCAGGGACATTTATAAATGGGGCAATTAGGATTTCAAGTCGACTGTAGGACAAACTTTTTATTCTGAAAGCCATTTGACAAACATTGCTGGTATATAGCACACAGAAGTAAAAAAAAAGTCACACAAAAAAAGCAGCCACACAAAGACTATGTATTCTCACACACGAAAAGCGTAAGTGACAGCAGCGTCTCGTCTACCTGAATGGATGCAACACTTCTCCACCTCTTAACTCTCCAGCTGTCACCCCGAGCTCTCCTATCAAACGCACAGAATCTCACTCTCTTTTACCTGCGTCTTTTGTGTGGGCCTGCTCCTGCTGCGCGTCTCACACGCTCCTTTGATGCTTTGATGAATGTCTGCATGCAAGTGTGTGAAGAGGGCTGTGCGAGTGTCTTGGTGTTTTCTTGTAGAGAGTGACGAGAAGAAAAATGAATTGAATTTTCATGTCCCTGGCTGGCAGGTGATGTCAGGGCAATGGATGGAGCAGGAGTGAGTAGGTTAGCGTGAGATGTGTTTGTTCGTGCGAGAAACGCTACCGGTGTGACGCTGTTCAGAAGCAAGAGCAAACTATACTGCAGTATCAATGGATCCATGAAGAACCTTAACATCCATGGAACCTTTCCATTGCACAAAAGATTCTGTAGATTGTTAACACAATCTTCACACTAAAGGTCCTTGCACACTGAGTCCAAAATTTTCGTGTGTATTTTTTCGTATTCGTCATTCGGTGGCTTTGAATTGTCAAAATACTTCTCAAAATGCGGAAAAACGCAGACAATCGAACCCGATCCGATTTTTTTTTTTGACAGACGAAAGTTTCGGAGGCAGCGTGTAAACGTGATTGATACAATGTGAGGTCGTATTTATTTTTTAACGTGCGGAAATTTCGGACGAGGATTTCGGACTCGGTGTGCAAGGACCTTAAGAAAAAAGTGGTTGTTTTAAGAACTGTTCCCAGAAAAGTTCTTTGTGGAACCCAAAATGCTGGTTCTATGGTTTTGCTGTGAAAACCCTCTTTTGGAACCTTTATCAGCCTCCATCCATTGCACTGACATCACCACACTTAATTCATTTTTTCTTCTCGTCACTCTCTACAAGAACACAACAAGACATTTACTTTTCACATACTTGCTTGCAGACATTCATGTGTGTGTGTGTGTGTGTGTGGTGAGCATTTAACCTTTTCTGTGGGTCTGTTTAGTGATCAGGGGGGCAGCTGCGTCCTCCTTTGGGTTCTCAATATTCTCTTGCTTTTTAAATCCCACACAACCCTTCTAAGCACATGCAGGAGCACAGGACCAAAGACCCGTTTGTTTGGTGACAATCTTAGCAAAACCATGATAGGGACCGTCTCTCTAGAGCAGCCTTGGGTTAAAGGGATAAGTCTACCCAACTGACATGTATTCTTGTATGTCTTCAATCACAATGACTTTTATTGAATAACTGCTTAAACTTTGGTCTGTTACGAATACAAACTATCAATAGTCTTCAGAAGACTTGGAATATAGTGGATGAGTCATTGGGACTATTTTTTATGATACTTTCATGCTATTTCTTTTCTCTTTCTGTAGACCTTGGTCCCTTAAAGGGGTCATCGGATGCAAAATTCACTTTTATATTGTGCATATAAATGTGTCTGCAGTGTGTGGACACAACCACCATACAATGAAAAAAATCCATTCACTCATTTTTTTAATCTCAAAAGTTTAAAGTCTAAAAAAAATTTCAGATTCAAAAAGTCTTAACACTCAATAATCAAGCCGTTTGGATTTTCTGAGCACTATGATGTCATAATGCTCATGCTCCGCCCACAACCACTGACGGACTGTCCCGTATTAGCATATTTCTGCCTTCAGCCATTCGACACCCCCCATGGAAGAGAGGGGTGGGGTGAGCAGTTGCTCATTATCATTTAAAGAGACAAGCACCGAAACGGGTCGCTGTGAACAAAGCTGTTTTTGAGGAGGCAAAAAGGGTGTTGTTTAACACAACCATTGAAGAATTTTAACCAAAGTATGTTACAAACTTTATATGAACACCCTAAAGAATCAATGGGCATCCGATGAAAGTTAAACCAACGTAGCTTGAGCGTTCTTCAAAGTGTTTTCTTTTGTATTCTACTAAAGAAAAAGACAGGTCTGGAATGATTTAAGGATTAAAGGATAAATAAATAATGACTTAAAGAGTTAGTTACCTCAAAAATGAAAACTATGTAATCATTTACTCAACCCTCATGTCTATAATCTCCAATCCAAATTATACCAAATCTTTGCTGCTTCAAAAAGTTAAATAAAGTATGAAATGAACTGATTTATTTTAAGGCTTTTATTCACATAAAAAAATTGATGAATGCACATAGAGCTCATCAAATACGGTAAACTGAAGCTTAAAGGTGCTTGCTTCATGCACAAGAAGCAATGATGCTTGTTCTTACGTGTCAAGCAAAGGACTGCACTTTTACAAATTACTGTAAAAATGTGTGCTTTGGTTGTGTGGACTTTCAATGAAGGGACAGAAATCTCTCAGGGTTCATTAAAAAGTCTCCATTTGTGTTTCAAACATGAACAAAAGTCTTATGGGTTTGGAACGAGGGTAAGTAAATAATAACAGATTTAGTCAACTTTGGATGAACTTTATGAGCACCACAGTGATATTTCATGGATTTTCCCATATGGACTTTGAACATACATCATATCCATTAGGTTAATATCTTGTAATAAGCTTGTTAATATCCCTATTCTTTCTCCTAGAAGTCAATGAGATGAAACCTAGAACAGATTAAAAGAGCCCATTGATCTTATAAGTGTCTCCTGTAGTGTTTCTGAGGAGATCTCAACAATGTCTTAAACCGTGCTCAGATTTGATGCAAAAAAGTGTGCAATCAAAAGTCAAAGATCACACAAACCTGAGCCATGTGATCCACATTCATTTAACGGCTCTGTATTCTGTCAACAGCTTTAATTTATTTGACTAAGTTGACACCTGAGAACTCTGTGAAGTCTCTTGAGAAATAGTAACTCAGCGCAGTAAAAACGTCCTCTAAGTTCAGTTAGCAGCCCAATCCACTACAGCACGCCACAAACCACACCACTTCTAAACTTAAAACTTAACTGACTGATTGTTTCAAACCATTCACACATTTAAACATGACTGGTAGTCATGATCATATCACAGGGCTTTTGCCAATGCAAAGTTCCCTCTAACTGGAAGTGCGTAAAAAGTCAACGTTCCATAAAGACAGCTTGAGTTCTCAGCATCATCGGTGTAAACCTTAGCCCAGTTCTTTAATGCTCCGGCACCCCAAACAAAAGCCACATAAAAAAGCACTGGGCTTTAATGGAATCTCTAATATCTGCTGTTCAATGCTGAAGCCTATTTACTCATTCTGCACAGTGGAGATTAAGTGTGTTTTCCATCAACTACAATAAAATAGGCAGCGGGGACGTAATTAGGGCCGTTTAAGACAGAGCGCATGCGGGTCTGCCAGAGACTGGGAGTGATGGCATTATCTTATGAAGATAAACGAGTCGGCTCTGGTAATAGGCAAATTAATTATTGCATGGCTTCTAATAGCACTGCGCTCTGATTCCCTGCTGCAGGATGTCTTTTGTTTTCATTATTGTGCAGGACAAGGGGAGGGGAAGGAGGGCACATCTCTTCTCGGAGAGGTGGGGGACTCGTGGAGAGAAAAGGAGACGTCTAACCGCGTGTATTCCTCCATATCTACAACACTTGATCTCAAATGTTTTATCACGGCTTCCTGTGCTGATGATCCGTGAGTGGTATTGATTGGTCGATCCCCTTGTGGTTGTCTAATTTCACTCTGTTAGTGTGTGTGTGTGTGTGTGTGTGTGTTGGGTTTGTGCTCACTCGGGAAGCGAAGTCCAAATTACTTAGACGATGCAGTAAGACACCTCCTGCCAAAGGAAATTTGAGTGGATATGAAAATTTTGTCATTGTTTACTCGCTACAAACCCGTATGACTTTCTTTCTTCTGCGGAACACAAAAGCTAGAAGCTCTTTTCCACGCAATTACAATGAATGAAACTGCACTATAAAAGCACCATAAAGGTATCATAACAGTAGTTCAAATGACTATGGGTTATTTCCTGAAGCCAAACAATAGTATTGTGTGAGAAACAGATTGAAATTTACGCAATTACTCGCTTTAGCTCGACAAAAGAGACTTCTAAAAAATCTAAGAAGGAGACTAAAGTCTACATTTGCTCTCCATTTAATCTTTTAACTCTCAAGGTGTAGGAGAAATAAAATATATTATAATATATATCAGTGATTCCCAACCAGGAGTAAGTGTACCTCAAGGGTTGGAAAGAATATGTTATTGTAACATACATATACATTTATATATATACCATTTTCAACAAAACATATAAAATATAATGTGTTGTAACTATCAAGTTATAATTAGTACAGAAAAAAATAAGATAGATGTTATTCATATTAACAAAACCAAAGTTTCACCTTTTTTTTTCTGAAAAAGGTTTCATTTCAAGATTTAATGAGTCTTTTTTCATTATGAGACCAGGGTATTTGTAACACCCTCAATTTAAAGTCATAAAAACAAGTTCATAAAGAAACTTTATTCAGGTTATTTTTAAGTGACTTTGATGTATTTTATTGTATTATTGAACAAATTAATAGATCAAATAGACAACCTGTGAATGAGATTCATAGTAAAATGCTATCAATCCTATTTTCACCCAATAGCAATTTGGGGCCGGTTGCAGTACGCAAGTTTCAACTTAGCCTAGTTGTAATGTAAATGGCCACTAAGTTACAATCTGTGCACCACTAAATATTTTTGAGTTGCACCATTAAACTTGAAACATAACTCTAAGCCTCTGACCGACAGCTGAACTAAAACAGCAGATTGATTGAATTGTATAAATAAACTCAGGTTATGCCTGACAGGCGTGTGCTTTATGGACTAATAATCGTATATGTGCTGCATGTAACAGGTGTTTTTGCTGAAGCTGTCCGTTATCTCTGTAAATTACTGTGCGTTTGTTAAACTCTCCACCTGGGTTTTATTTATAATACGCTCGCTGAAGTCTTTCTCCGAAAAAAAAAATTGGATATGATATTTTCAGCCCAGAACTGTGGAAGACAAACAAGCTCAGGTGTCTCATTAAAGCAACTTGATGAGACTGATATCCAGCCCCAGTATTAACCCTGCAAAGCCTGCATGTTTCTGTTGAGTATATATATTTTCATATTTAGCTCAATAAAACTCATAATTTTTATTAAGAGGCCAAACTATTCAAAAATATGTAATTCGGTGCAGTTGCTGATATTTATATGGCCAAAAAGAGAGATGAAATTCGCATAGCTTTTAATGTAAATCAATGAGATCTTTATTACAGTATGACTACTTATATAATGCATATCAGTTGTCACTCTATATCTCCCAATAATACCAATTTAAAACATATAATTCAAGGCAATACAATGAGTATTGAGAGATGAACAAATAAACCTGATGGATCATATTTGATACTCACATTTGAACATGATTTTCAAAAAAAATAATAGATGTATGGATAATCAAGTAAACCTAAGTTCCATTAGTTCAGTAAGTGTTCATCTTGAAATATTGCTGACAATATGAAAATCAGTAAAGATTTCACAGCAAAAAAGACACACGAACCACGACTTGAAGTGGGATGTTTTTACAATAATACTAAACGGTCTTTTATGTGCGAAAAAGTATAAAATATTAATCAGACGACAGAAGGCATGTAGTAGATATAGTGTGCAGCAGGTTTTTCAGCAAAGCTTTGATCGTGTTGCTCTTTTATGAGGCTGATACAGCATATTATCTGCTAATATACTGATGACATACGGTAACTGCACGGGTGCATGTCTGAAGTGTCAGTGAAAGGGACTGACGTTCAGGTGTCCATCAGGAGAGGGAGGAGCCGAGGAGCCCTGCAGGGCTGTGGCGGTGTTACGAGCGCTCATCATGTCCTAATGAACCCTAATTAACCTTCATTAGCCGCGAGGTGATCCGGAACGCCGCTGCACGTCTCCCCTGTATGCGTGTTATTGTTTATTATCACCAGAGTAATGAGAAGACTCACCGTGAGCACGGGAGCGTTTTTATGTGCTGGACCGCAGAAACGGTTTTCAGGATGCTGGAATCTATAACCTTATTCCATGAAACACTCAACCTATTATTCAATCCATCTGTTCATATCATAACCTCACCACACTCTTTCATCAGGAACCAGGCATCAGAACAAACACACACTAATGGGTTTAAATATTAACTCTGACAGCGTTTCGGCTCAATCTGATATTTGCTAATATTTGGTTTAATTATCTGTGTAGGATTAATAATTATTTTCAAAGAGGACAACTGAACATGTAATTTGGATTAGAAATTCCTAATGCATTTGGGTATTATGACAAGGCCGTTATAACCATACAAATGTAAATTAAGTATTTATAAATAATTATTAATAGGATTCACACATTTTGAAATAATTTTTATTCGAACCCATCTCATAAATCATTCTGATTTCTGAAGCTTTTCGGCCAATTTTTTTAGAAGAACCAACGCAAGTTATTTTCAAGAGCATATCTATAGCCAATTAAATATTCACAACCGTTCTAATGTTTAGAGTCAGTACCATTTTTAAAAAATAAATTCATATATTCATTCAACAACAAATTAATTAAAGGAGATAATACAGAAATTTTTAATGTTACAAAATGCTGTTCATTAAACTTTATATTCATAAAAAAAAATGATTTAAAATAATTAAAAATGTTTCTTGACCATAAACTCATCGTATTAGAAAGATTTCTGAATGATCATGTGACACTAAGACTGGAGTAATTATGCTGAAAATTCAGCTTGGCATCAAGTAAATTACTGAAACTGTCAAGTAAATTACAAAGTAAATTACTTTTTAAAATGTATTAAAATAAAAAATGTAACTGTCACGGCTTGGCTGAGGGTGAATACGAGGTGAGGCGAATTCGATCTAAAATGCAGTGTGAACTTTATTAAATAAAACAAAGCAAAAGACAAACATGAGAAAGGTATCGCAACAGTGTGCACTTCACAATCAACCCCAGACCCTGAACTAACTGAACAAAAGGCACTATATACTGAGAGAACTAATGAGAAAATGAGGAACAGGTGTGTGACAATCAACGAAATGATGAATAACCATGGCAACAAGCGTAAACAGAAAGGAAAAATACCTAATGTGGTAACATCTAAATTAACTGGCTTTAATAAAGTCAAACATATTATTTTATATGACTGAATCAATATGATATCATTAGGTTAAATCAATGAAAGTGAATTGTACGTGTCAGATCTGGCAGAAAAGTAACAATGAACAGAAAGACTCATCCAAATGATTCATTTCACAAAACTTCAAAACACAACCTTAAAATATGTACTAAAACCCCATAATCAAAACACTGCACTTTCATTAATGCATTTTTACTTCTGTAATTCACAAAGCTACAAAACTGCATAGTGAGGTCAGACACACACACACGCACACACACACACATATATGCGCATAGCGATGAAGTCCCACAGTATTAATCAACAGCAGCTGCTGCAGGTACGGCAGCCAATACCCCAGTTAACGTCCAGTAGTTCCACTTTCATTAGACCCTCATTCAGTCCTGAGTTATGGGTCCATCCCATCAGACCCATTTCATTAAAACAATGACACCTGGAGCGAGGAAGAGCAGGCCGCCAGATCTCCTGCATGACAGGACTAATCACAAACACACACGTGCCCAACACACTGCCCTTCATGTACATGCAGCCGCAAGGACACACACTCTCACTATGTTCCCGACAGCAGCGTGTCTGAGTGCCATGGTGCTGGTCGAGTGAAACTGTAATCACACCCAAACTGTGCGCACATAAAGACGCCTCTCAGTGCTAAATTGAGTTCTTTTTCACTGTTTATTACACTTAAACAGTCAAATAAACAGAAAATAATGTCGAAATGCCGGTCTTGTTGAGTATTCATGTAAATACAGTCAGTTATGTTTTAAGTGAACGTAAACAGTTGATAAAGAAAACGCATGTGTAACAGTATAATGAATCAGTGTGTCAGGTCTTAAAGTGACAGTAGCCTGATATACCTGCTCCCTGAATTCTGAGATAATTAAAATGGTCTATATGGCAGTTTTTCCTCATGGTATCGATGTCAAAATTGTAGCCAGTGGAAATGCTGAGTGGCTAGTAACTTTGGAAAACCGCTAGCCACAGGGGCTGGTGAGAAAAAGATAATGTCAAACCCTGAGTATAATGTACAGTCAGTGGACATGTAGAAGCAGACAGACTTCAAAATATCAAGGGAAAAACAGCAAAAACTGTCATGAAAGTAAGTGTCTTAGTAGTCACAACAGGAATAAAAATAAATCACAAATAACAAGTTGTTTCTCCTCAACAGTGATGACATTAAAGGAAGAAAAGTTTCTCAAATGAACAAAACGATCCCAGTAATGTCACGCATGATCTCTAGAGCTTCAGACCAGATCATAATGTCTAAATTAGATTTCAAAAATGAGATTTTGAAATGACAACAAACATTTGTCATTTGATTACTCTTTATCTTTATTCTTTATCTGAGGTAAAAGATTATCATTAATTTGATAGCAGTGGTTCTCAGCTGGTGGGTCAAGACCCAAATGCAGGACTGAGTGTGTCACGGAGTGTGTAGGCAAAGAAACAACAACAAAAAAACATAATTCTAAATGTTTTTCTAAGTCTCTCACCTCAGAATAACAAACTTTCCTGTCCTTTTAGACGTTAAACTCTGCTCGTAGCGCACACTCTTCAATAGTAAAAAAATCAAATAAAAAAATAGTATGAATGCGGCTGGGATATAAATTGTTTACCTTTTGTAAGTGATATTCTAACAATTTATGTGTATGTTAAGTAAAGTGAGACAGTACTTGTGTGTGTCAACCATTTTTGAAAAATATTTGCTTGGTTAAAATTTCTATAAAACTGGGGAGTGGCTTAGTGACCAGGGGAAAATGTGTGTCTCATGGCCAAACTAGTTGAGAACCACTGTTTTATAGCATATACTATGTCAACAATTTTCTTATTAGTGCCTATATTTATGTTCTTAAATTACTACTTAAATGAATTTGAGGAAAAACATGTCAGAAAAAAAATACATGCTTGGCAACATTTTCTTCTGGAATATACTCCTCTTCTGATCCAAAGTCTATTTTGATATTAATTACTAAATTAATACATTTTCAGGAATGCAAGCACCATGCACATATTTACTGGCCCCAAAAAGTTCTGAACACTTACAGTAAGTTAAATTTAAAAAAATCACAAACTAAATGGTATTTATTTTTTGTTCAGGGTTGGTAAGTTTAAAAATAATAATATTAGTAATGCCAGCAAGGATGCATAATTGATAAAAGGTGACAGTAAAGAAAGACAATGTTCAATAATGTTACAGAGATTTCTATTTCAAATAAATGCTGTTCTTTTGAAATTTCTATTAATAAAAAAATCCTGAAAAAATGCATAATTTCCCCCCGAAATACAAAGCAGCGCAACTGTTTTCAACTGAAAATAATCACACATGTATATTGAGCAGTAAATCATCATATTATAAAGATTTCTGAAGGATCATGTGACACTGAAGACTGGAGTAATGATGCTGAAAATTCAGCTTTGATCACAGGAATAAATTACACTACAATATATTCAATTAAAAATCACCAGCTGATCAAAGTATAAGTTCTGAGATTTGTTTGCAGATGCCACATGGTTTGCTATTTGGTATCGAAAGCAATGACATTCAATTTTTTGTCAACAGTGTCCAAATATGTTTTGGGTCCACTGTTGCATGCTAGGAGGAAGGGGAATCAATCTCGCAGCTTATGTTGATAATGATTAATAATCTGTGATAGCTGCTCATCCAGACTGTGGACGAGTTTGACCCAGAAAAGGACACACAGGAAGAAATGATAAATGACAGCAGCGGTTCACTCACTCGCTCCACGCTCAACAATTAAAAGCTTTGTCCGTACCAAGACCCTGAGCAGAGTATTTATAGCGTTCTTCCTCCACACACACAAACACACGCACACACGCACACACACACACACACACACGCACGCACGCACGCACGCACGCACGCACGCACGCACGCACGCACGCACGCACGCACGCACGCACGCACACACACACACACACACACACACAACAATAACTGTAGATTTGTACTTTGAAATGAAAGGCAACAATCATCTCAAGCAGCAGCGCTCTTCTAGGACGACTGTCTTTCCCAGCCTAATAACATTGTTCAGCAAATCGGAACGGGTGCGTGCTGCCGGGAGAGGGGCGGCACAGCACGAGTTTGAAGGAGCAAATTAATTTCTGTGCCGCTGCACGCCTGTCTGGGAGACGAGTGTGTGTGGGGCGCTCGGGGTGCGCGTGGGGCCGGTCCCTCTCTTTTATCAGGCGGGGCGGGCCGCTGTTCCTCTGCCCCGATTCCCCGACCTCATCATACCCTCACATTCATCACCGCCGCACATCCCTGGCTGCTTATCTTCCTCACTCTTTCTTTCATGTTCTTCCCTTCATACTATACCTCATCTATAAATCTATCATGTCATCCTGCCCCTGACCTGGAAATATCAGCGACCGCCTGCCATGAGATAATTCCAGATTTCTGAGCCTGCCTGGTGGACGGTGTGGTGTGATGCTCGTACACACACTGAGCCTCATTCATGAAACGGGAGAAGAACGGATTTCTGTGGAAATCATTCTGTACAAAGCATTCTCAGTAAAGAGCAAAAAAAAATAATATATATATATATATATACACAGTATATTAGGGGTGCACAGGCTAGTTGACTTTAATGTTCTGCCATGATGCTTTTAAACAACTTATTGTAACTTTTGTAACACACACACACACACACACACACACACACACACACACACACACACACACACACACACACACACACACACACACACACACACACACACACACACACACACACACACACACACACAGAAACATTCAGTAGAGCAGAAATGTATTGTCAACTCTGTGATTTATCAATAGCTTAGAAACTGAAAAGTTCTATCATATATTTGCTTTACAGCTTTACTATTAGAGAGACACTGCCGGCTAGAATTAATTCACACGCAAATGATCTCTCACTAATGCATTCATATAAATGTAATCTTTACTGTGCTACTTTATCTGTAGCTGAGCAAATTGCAACTCAAGTGTCAGCTCAAGGTTCAGGCTTATTTGTTCATTAATGATGTCATCAGCGACTAGTCAACGTCAACTCGACTTTAATCACATACATGTTCTTCAAAAAGTTGTTCAAACCCTAATATATATAATACTTTTAGGGCTAATGGGCTAATTAAATGTCCATCAAACTATATTCATGATGTTGCTCAACTTTAAATGTTAGCAAAATCATTGTGGATATATTCAATGCAACACTTTATGTAAGAAATGCTTTACGAACAATTAATAGAGATATTTTAAGGCTCATGTAAACATCAAAACATACATGCCTACACACACACACACACACACACACACACACACACACACACACACACACACACACACACACATACACGTCTATATTACTAACAGGGGACTATCGCTCTACACTGGCCAAGAGGGGACTAGTGTTTCTAGTGATTTTGAAGAAACAAAAATGACATACAAAATTTTCTTTTAAGGTCTTTTTTCATAATATAACTTTAAATATGCATTTTTTTATTTTTAAAAAAACATGCCAAGTGGGGACCTGAACGATGTCTACCTTACCAACAGGGGACTCCCATAGACTGCAATGGAACTGTGTGTGTGTGTGTGTGTGTGTGTGTGAAGAGTGAAGTCTGTCTTCATTATGTAACTTTTATATATATATATAATATATATATAATGTTTATATATTAGATATGTAATCTGTAATTATATAATGTTTACAGGCATCAGACACACACAAACACACACATTTCTATATTACTAAAAGAGCACTGTCGCTCTACACTGGCCAAGTGGGGACTTTCATAGCCTACAATGAAACCGTGTGTGTGTGAACAGTGAACTCTGTCTTCATTGTGTAATATTGCATATTGTGATATGCATATTGTAATCTCTGATGACTGTGTGAACATACATATATATATGCCTGTATGTGTTCATACAGGCATCAGAGATCACAATATGCACAGATAAACATATTCAATATACAATTAAAAAAGAATGACCAAACCATCAGTTATCAAAAATTAAAAAAATTGCAATTCTTGAGGAAAGACCATTTGAATCTGTTTTTCATTCAACGGGGTAAAAAATACCGACGGCAACAGTTCAAAAGCAGAGGCGAGAAGATGCTTCTTATCATTCATAATATTATTTCTCTTATTTAACTTTCTCTCTTCATAGATACTTTCTATTCTTGGTTATGCAGTCCCTAACAATTTTTTTGCCATTGTTATGTGCCATTGTACACACACACACATTTCTATATTACTAACAGAGCACTGTCGCTCTACACTGGCCAAGTGGGGACCTGAACGATGTTTACCTATCGAACAGGGGACTCCCATAGCCTACAATGGAACTGTGTGTGTGTGTGTGAAGAGTGAAGTCTGTCTTCATTATGTAACTTGTATATATGTAACTTTTATATACATTATATATATAAATTATATATATATGTATATATGTGTGTGTGTGTTCACACAGGCATCAGAAATCACAATATGCATAGATAAAAATATACAGTATACAATTAAAGAAAAATGACCCCATCAGTTATCAAAAAAAATATTGCTTGAGGAAAGACCATTTAAATCTACAACGGGGTAAAAAATACCGACGGCAACAGTTCAAAAGCAGAGGCGAGAAGATGCTTCTTATCATTCATACTATTATTTCTCTTATTTAATGCTCTCTCTTCATATATACTTTCTATTCTTGGTTATGCAGTCCCTAACAATTTTTTTGCCATTGTTATGTGCCATTGTACACACACACATTAATTTCTATATTACTAACAGAGCACTGTCGCTCTACACTGGCCAAGTGGGGACCTGAACGATGTTTACCTATCGAACAGGGGACTCCCATAGCCTACAATGGAACTGTGTAACTTGTGTGTGTATATATATATATATATATATATATATGTATATGTATATATATATGTATATGTATATGTATATTTGTGTGTGAGTGTGTGTGTTCATACAGGCATCAGAGATCACAATATGCATAGTTAAACATATACAATATACAATTAAAAAAGAATGACCAAACCATCAGTTATCAAAAATTAAAAAAATTAGAATTTTTTGAGGAAAGACCATTTGAATCTGTTTTTTAACGGGGTAAAAAATACCGATGGCAACAGTTCAAAAGCAGAGGCTCTTATCATTCATATTATTATTTTTCTTCTTTAACGGCCTCTCTTCATAGATACTTTCTATGCTTGGTTATGCAGTCCGTTTAGGGTTCATGGGATAAATCAAACAGAAATAGCTCTTTAAGGTAACAATTTCAGGTCACTACTTTATACAGTCAATAATGATTATATTAATCAAAATGAACTTCGCGTCCCCAGTTGGATGGTAAAGAGCGACACCAGTTCTTCTGCTTTGTACATTTCTTGCCATCACAAAAACACGGTAAAGATTTTGGAGGTCAATCTCAAAATGTTATGTTGACTTGCTGCACTGAACAATTTTACTTCATTCAGTTGAAATATATGAAGTAGGGATGTTCATTTAACATTTTGTTTTCTGACTGACAGCTGATGCTTGTTAACCAGTCATCAGCAGTTAACTGACATTATTTTAAGGTTAGATTAGAATTAAATGTAATTAGAAAAGATAAGAGTCTGTGACCCATTCAAATACCTCAAAAATGTAGATTTACATGTGCAAATAGCAGCATAAACAACAGAACATGAGGATTCACACACACCGTCACATCGAGCACCCGCAGTGCTTCTGTGAACACAGTAAACCAGAATAAAAGTGTATATATAACTGTATATATATATATTAGTGCTGTCAGTTTAACGCGTTATTAACGGCGTTACCGCAAACACATTTTAACGGCGTCAATTTTTTTAGCGCGAGATTAACGCTCTTTTTGGCCTAGCAAACATTGTAGTTTTTTCACATGCTGTTGCTACAACTGGTAACGTTAGAAAAACTACAACATCACACCGGATAGCTAGACCGGAAACAAAACAAAACGCGGGACTAGATTTGATGGCCGAGTGCGAGCGCGGGCGGTAATGCACTCACTCTGTGTGTGCGGGTACGGGAGAATACAACGATTCGGGACTCCCACAAACTAGGAAAATCTATGAATAAAACATAAAAACTAATACATTTTTATTCTTATGTTGCAGAAAAGCAACAAGAACAACTAAAACAAAATAGAAACGATTTACAGGCCAGAGTTACTTTTTATGACATGTTTGCAGCGTTGAGCGATGTAGCCAATCACAGACATGTGTTGATTTCTTAAACGCAATGGCCAATCAGATGCATTTAAAATAGACTCCCCTCACTGCTCAAAACTGACTTTTTGTTCAGTGCTGAATTCTGGATATTGGCAAATCCTCTAATTAAAACAAACAAAGTGTATATATTATGAAAGACTCATTGTGCAGTCAGCTTCATTGATAATAACAGAGATGTGTGAGATTGCGATGAACTGATGTCAGCTTTTTAGGAATTTTTAAAGGATTGCACTTTGTGCGCATTCAGTCATCCCAAACCATGCACTCAGTAGCCTGCTTGCTTTCATATTATAACAGTGGTTTGTGTGTTAATGCTTTAATCACAAATAATTGATCAGGAGCATTTATGCTGATGTGTATGGTGGCGACACGTAGGCGAAGTAGCCTACAAATAAAGTCTATTTGCGGGCGGGAGCGGGACAAAAATGCTGCGGGCGGGAGAAAGTAACATAGAAAGTAGTTGAGAACGTCAGTTATAACGACCCACGTATTAAAGAAATGGACGGTTTTAAATCGGGCTCGGGACGGGCTCATAATTACAGTAAATGTGTCGGGCCGGGCTCGGACACAATGCGCACGGGCTCGGGTCGGCTTGATTTTTTGGGCCCGATCTAAGCTCTACAATGGATGACTTCAGACAGAAGCACATGGATACCACAGCTAAGAACAAACTTAGTGCTGATCCACTTTTCCTTGTTCATAAGAGCATTCAAATTAGAAAAGATGATGGGACAAATAGAAATCAAGGGACATTTAGAATAGATAAAAATGTGCGATTAATCGCGAGTTAACTATGGCATTAATGCGATTAAATATTTGAATCGTTTGACAGCACTAATATATATATATATATTTACACAACATTATTTTCAACTGAAAATTGCAAGCTTTTCATGTGTTTTGGCCGCTCATTTACACGAAAATGCCATTTTGGAGGCCTGACAATGCAAACTTTCCAACCCGGTCCCACTAAATGCGTCTCTGCTTAGAAATCTTGGCTTGCTCAAAACTTTTGGTCTTTAAATGAAGTCAAAACTGAGGTGATAGTTTTCGGCCCCACTGATAATTTTAATACCAACAGCATCGATTTGAGGAGCTTCTCTGCATTCAGATCTACGCATGACAAACAAATATCTTCGGTACACTTAATTGGATCTAGTTTCTATCAACTCCATCTTTTGTATCAAATTAAACACTTCCTATCTGACAAAACTCTAGAGATGTGTTCATGCTTTTATTACTTCCCGTTTAGACTACTGCAACTCATTGTACTGCGGTATTTCCAAGTCACAAATCGCTCGCCTTCAACTGGTCCAAAATGCTGCAGCAAGATTTATTCGCAAAAGTCGTAAATATGATCACATGATGATAATGATACATTTTATTTATATTGCGCTTTTCTCCAACCCAAAACGTTACAAAAACAATACACAGTACCAATATATATATATATATATATATATATATATATATATATATATATATATATATAAAGAGATTAAAAATTGTAACATTACAAAATTTAATGACAGTACATTTCAAATACCTAAAAATGGTACACTAAGTGGTTTTGTTCAAGTCAAAATAGTACTTAACATTAATGAACCAACCTACATACAATAAAACTACATTTTTGGGGGGTTAAATCAAGCAGAAATATCACTTCAATGTAACAATTGCAGGTCACTACACAAGTTAAACTGTACATGATCTAGACTCGAGATAAATGAAATGCAAACGCAGCAGTAAGTCAGGGGAATGCTTAGATTTATTTCTTTGGTTTCAATTTTGAACATGTTGCAGTTCTTTTTAAAAAGGTATACATTTTGACATAATTATAAAATGATATAACATGATTTGATACTGTATATTAGCAGAAATTACACATTTTTCACTTCAGCAACAAAGTGGAGACCCTCTTTTCTGTAATGAAAGACCAATCTTATGGGTTGTGGTCTCTCAGACATTGGCCAATATCAGTAAAAAAAAAAAAAAACATTGTTTCCCTTAGGGCTTAAATGAACCAGATTTTTTTTTTACATCCTTACACTTTTAGACAGGTGATGCTTGCAACCCGACCATAATCCATTAGCCGACAAGATTAGAATGTTATATTCTAATTAAATTAGAATGTATGTATTTCTCAATACTTATCACTGTTTTAAAAGCTCTTCACTCCGGTGTCTTAACCAACTTTCAGCTTCACTGCAGTAAATTTCACATTCAAAACGCATTAAAACTACCAAAACACATCATTCATGTCTCAAAATAAGTCATTCTTTCAGAACACTAGTAAAGGTTTCACCCAACAAACAAAATTAAAAATCAAAAAACACAAACAACAGGCAGTAATATGCACTATTTTCTGCTGTTCAGAATTCAAGGCAGTTTATTTTACATGGTTCATGTTTACATTAATGTACACAATTATTTCCTTTTGTATCGATGGCGATGAAAATGAAAGACTAAGAGTAGTGTAGGTGTTTAGTTACATCTTAATTGTTCTGATAGGTTTTTTTTAGATTCAGAATATATTTCAATGTGGTATACGGTATAAAAATATTGCAAATTTCAGTCTTATTCATTTTTGTTTGAGTTGAAATGTTTTTAACTTAAATATAACAGTCTTGGAAATAATATGTAAGCATGTGCAAATTGGCCTGTACAGTAAATCAAGTTCTGCTGGTCTTTGTGTTTAAGTGAGAAATGAATTCATGTAAATTGAAAGATCTCAGTTTAGCCGGACACTGATCTTGTGATCACTGTGTGAAGAGTTTCATGGTATTAATTCATCTTGAGAAGGTATTAATCTTTCAGTTTAAACACAAATGTGTACTGTAATGTAAACATTGACCATGTAACATAAAATGCTGTGAATTCGGAACAACAGAAAACAGCAGAAATATTTTATAATGCTCCAGTTATTTGTGTTTTTTTGTATTTTATGAGTGACAAAGTGTGTTTGTTGGGTGAGCTTTACTAGTGTTCTGGAAGAACTGTATTAGCAGCTGTAAATGGATATTCTGACATAGGTAGTTTCATGTGTATGTAGACTCTTGTGTGTGGATTGAGTCGCTGCACATCCCCCCACACGCAATTTACATCTCAATACTTGAAGGTGTGTGTGTGTGTGTCATGGAGAAACCGGCCTAAAGATCTCACAACTCTAACAATACAGTTACCAATGTCCAAGAATCTGTGGAACTTCTCAAAGAAACCACAATAAACTAGAGAAAACGCTGGGATTTACTCGGACAAATTAAATTACAGGTTTTTACAGTCGCTAGGACACATTTCTCAATATTTAGGTACATTTTCAAAACTCTTCACTCAGTTCTTCATTTCACATTCAAAATGCACTGACACTTCCTTCATGTCTCAAATCCCAACTCAATCTTCCAGAACACTAGTAAAGGTTTCACCCAACAAACACACTTTGGCACTCATAAAACAGAAAAAACACAAACAACAGGAGCATTACACATTCTTTTCTTTTGCAAATTGCTTTTACAAAACAAGAATGGCACTACTCTACTGTTTTTAATTCACTGCAGTTTAATATTAGATTTTAGAATCAGAATATTTATTTCAATATGATATTACTGTGGAAATGTTGCAAATCTCGGTCTTATCATTTTTTGTTGTTAGGTTTTGAAAACAAGTTTAACAGTTTTAAAAAGAGAATGTAAACGTGCAAATTATCCTGTATAGAACATAAAATTCTCTTTTTTTGTAAACTCTCTTACACAGTGATCACACCATCCGTCTATATGAGCTAAACTGTGGATCAGTGCTTTGAACAATGTCATCGGATGGATTTTGTTCCATTTACATGAATTATTTTCTCTCTTAAACACAAACACTTACAGAATTTTATGTGCTATACAGGATAATTTGCATGTTTACATACTCTTTTTAAAACTGTTAAACTTATTTTCAAAACCTAACAACTAAAAATGATAAGACCGAGATTTGCAACATTTCCACAGTAATATCATATTGAAATCAATATTCTGATTCTAAAATCTAATATTAAACTGCAGTGAATTAAAAACAGTAGAGTAGTGCCATTCTTGTTTTGTAAAAGCAATTTGCAAAAGAAAATATTGTGTAATGCTCCTGTTGTTTGTGTTTTTTCTGTTTTATGAGTGACAAAGTGTGTTTGTTGGGTGAAACCTTTACTAGTGTTCTGGAAGATTGAGTTGGGATTTGAGACATGAAGGAAGTGTCAGTGCATTTTGAATGTGAAATGAAGAACTGAGTGAAGAGTTTTGAAAATGTACCTAAATATTGAGAAATGTGTCCTAGCGACTGTAAAAACCTGTAATTTAATTTGTCCGAGTAAATCCCAGCGTTTTCTCTAGTTTATTGTGGTTTCTTTGAGAAGTTCCACAGATTCTTGGACATTGGTAACTGTATTGTTAGAGTTGTGAGATCTTTAGGCCGGTTTCTCCATGACACACACACACACACACCTTCAAGTATTGAGATGTAAATTGCGTGTGGGGGGATGTGCAGCAACTCAATCCACACACAAGAGTCTACATACACATGAAACTACCTATGTCAGAATATCCATTTACAGCTGCTAATACAGTTCTTCCAGAACACTAGTAAAGCTCACCCAACAAACACACTTTGTCACTCATAAAATACAAAAAAACACAAATAACTGGAGCATTATAAAATATTTCTGCTGTTTTCTGTTGTTCCGAATTCACAGCATTTTATGTTACATGGTCAATGTTTACATTACAGTACACATTTGTGTTTAAACTGAAAGATTAATACCTTCTCAAGATGAATTAATACCATGAAACTCTTCACACAGTGATCACAAGATCAGTGTCCGGCTAAACTGAGATCTTTCAATTTACATGAATTCATTTCTCACTTAAACACAAAGACCAGCAGAACTTGATTTACTGTACAGGCCAATTTGCACATGCTTACATATTATTTCCAAGACTGTTATATTTAAGTTAAAAACATTTCAACTCAAACAAAAATGAATAAGACTGAAATTTGCAATATTTTTATACCGTATACCACATTGAAATATATTCTGAATCTAAAAAAAACCTATCAGAAAAATTAAGATGTAACTAAACACCTACACTACTCTTAGTCTTTCATTTTCATCGCCATCGATACAAAAGGAAATAATTGTGTACATTAATGTAAACATGAACCATGTAAAATAAACTGCCTTGAATTCTGAACAGCAGAAAATAGTGCATATTACTGCCTGTTGTTTGTGTTTTTTGATTTTTAATTTTGTTTGTTGGGTGAAACCTTTACTAGTGTTCTGAAAGAATGACTTATTTTGAGACATGAATGATGTGTTTTGGTAGTTTTAATGCGTTTTGAATGTGAAATTTACTGCAGTGAAGCTGAAAATTGGTTAAGACAACGGAGTGAAGAGCTTTTAAAACAGTGATAAGTATTGAGAAATACATACATTCTAATTTAATTAGAATATAACATTCTAATCTTGTCGGCTAATGGATTATGGTCGGGTTGCAAGCATCACCTGTCTAAAAGTGTAAGGATGTAAAAAAAAAATCTGGTTCATTTAAGCCCTAAGGGAAACAATGTTTTTTTTTTTTTTTTACTGATATTGGCCAATGTCTGAGAGACCGCAACCCATAAGATTGGTCTTTCATTACAGAAAAGAGGGTCTCCACTTTGTTGCTGAAGTGAAAAATGTGTAATATCTGCTAATATACAGGATCAAATCATGTTATATCATTTTATAATTATGTCAAAATGTATACCTTTTTAAAAAGAACTGCAACATGTTCAAAATTGAAACCAAAGAAATAAATCTAAGCATTCCCCTGACTTACTGCTGCGATTGCATTTCATTTATCTCGAGTCTAGATCATGTACAGTTTAACTTGTGTAGTGACCTGCAATTGTTACATTGAAGTGATATTTCTGCTTGATTTAACCCCCCAAAAATGTAGTTTTATTGTATGTAGGTTGGTTCATTAATGTTAAGTACTATTTTGACTTGAACAAAACCACTTAGTGTACCATTTTTAGGTATTTGAAATGTACTGTCATTAAATTTTGTAATGTTACAATTTTTAATCTCTTTATATATATATATATATATATATATATATATATTGGTACTGTGTATTGTTTTTGTATCGTTTTGGGTTGGAGAAAAGCGCAATATAAATAAAATGTATCATTATCATCATGTGATCATATTTACGACTTTTGCGAATAAATCTTGCTGCAGCATTTTGGACCAGTTGAAGGCGAGCGATTTGTGACTTGGAAATACCGCAGTACAATGAGTTGCAGTAGTCTAAACGGGAAGTAATAAAAGCATGAACAGACATCTCTAGAGTTTTGTCAGATAGGAAGTGTTTAATTTGATACAAAAGATGGAGTTGATAGAAACTAGATCCAATTAAGTGTACCGAAGATATTTGTTTGTCATGCGTAGATCTGAATGCAGAGAAGCTCCTCAAATCGATGCTGTTGGTATTAAAATTATCAGTGGGGCCGAAAACTATCACCTCAGTTTTGACTTCATTTAAAGACAAAAAGTTTTGAGCAAGCCAAGATTTCTAAGCAGAGACGCATTTAGTGGGACCGGGTTGGAAAGTTTGCATTGTCAGGCCTCCAAAATGGCATTTTCGTGTAAATGAGCGGCCAAAACACATGAAAAGCTTGCAATTTTCAGTTGAAAATAATGTTGTGTAAATATATATATATATATTAGTGCTGTCAAACGATTCAAATATTTAATCGCATTAATGCCATAGTTAACTCGCGATTAATCGCACATTTTTATCTATTCTAAATGTCCCTTGATTTCTATTTGTCCCATCATCTTTTCTAATTTGAATGCTCTTATGAACAAGGAAAAGTGGATCAGCAATAAGTTTGTTCTTAGCTGTGGTATCCATGTGCTTCTGTCTGAAGTCATCCATTGTAGAGCTTAGATCGGGCCCAAAAAATCAAGCCGACCCGAGCCCGTGCGCATTGTGTCCGAGCCCGGCCCGACACATTTACTGTAATTATGAGCCCGTCCCGAGCCCGATTTAAAACCGTCCATTTCTTTAATACGTGGGTCGTTATAACTGACGTTCTCAACTACTTTCTATGTTACTTTCTCCCGCCCGCAACATTTTTGTCCCGCTCCCGCCCGCAAATAGACTTTATTTGTAGGCTACTTCGCCTACGTGTCGCCACCATACACATCAGCATAAATGCTCCTGATCAATTATTTGTTATTAAAGCATTAACACACAAACCACTGTTATAATATGAAAGCAAGCATGCTACTGAGTGCATGGTTTGGGATGACTGAATGCGCACAAAGTGCAATCCTTTAAAAATTCCTAAAAAGCTGACATCAGTTCATCGCAATCTCACACATCTCTGTTATTATCTATGAAGCTGACTGCACAATGAATCTTTCAGAATATATACACTTTGTTTGTTTTTATTAGAGGATTTGCCAACATACAGAATTCAGCACTGAACAAAAAGTCAGTTTTGAGCAGTGAGGGGAGTCTATTTTAAATGCATCTGATTGGCCATTGCGTTTAAGAAATCAACACATGTCTGTGATTGGCTACATCGCTCAACGCTGCAAACATGTCATAAAAAGTAACTCTGGCCTGTAAATCGTTTCTATTTTGTTTTAGTTGTTCTTGTTGCTTTTCTGCAACATAAGAATAAAAATGTATTAGTTTTTATGTTTTATTCATAGATTTTCCTAGTTTGTGGGAGTCCCGAATCGTTGTATTCTCCCGTACCCGCACACACAGAGTGAGTGCATTACCGCCCGCGCTCGCACTCGGCCATCAAATCTAGTCCCGCGTTTTGTTTTGTTTCCGGTCTAGCTATCCGGTGTGATGTTGTAGTTTTTCTAACGTTACCAGTTGTAGCAACAGCATGTGAAAAAACTACAATGTTTGCTAGGCCAAAAAGAGCGTTAATCTCGCGCTAAAAAAATTGACGCCGTTAAAATGTGTTTGCGGTAACGCCGTTAATAACGCGTTAAACTGACAGCACTAATATATATATATACAGTTATATATACACTTTTATTCTGGTTTACTGTGTTCACAGAAGCACTGCGGGTGCTCGATGTGACGGTGTGTGTGAATCCTCATGTTCTGTTGTTTATGCTGCTATTTGCACATGTAAATCTACATTTTTGAGGTATTTGAATGGGTCACAGACACTTATCTTTTCTAATTACATTTAATTCTAATCTAACCTTAAAATAATGTCAGTTAACTGCTGATGACTGGTTAACAAGCATCAGCTGTCAGTCAGAAAACAAAATGTTAAATGAACATCTCTACTTCATATATTTCAACTGAATGAAGTAAAATTGTTCAGTGCAGCAAGTCAACAGAACATTTTGAGATTGACCTCCAAAATCTTTACCGTGTTTTTGTGATGGCAAGAAATGTACAAAGCAGAAGAACTGGTGTCGCTCTTTACCATCCAACTGGGGACGCGAAGTTCATTTTGATTAATATAATCATTATTGACTGTATAAAGTAGTGACCTGAAATTGTTACCTTAAAGAGCTATTTCTGTTTGATTTATCCCATGGACCCTAAACGGACTGCATAACCAAGCATAGAAAGTATCTATGAAGAGAGGCCGTTAAAGAAGAAAAATAATAATATGAATGATAAGAGCCTCTGCTTTTGAACTGTTGCCGTCGGTATTTTTTACCCCGTTAAAAAACAGATTCAAATGGTCTTTCCTCAAAAAATTCAATTTTTTTTAATTTTTGATAACTGATGGTTTGGTCATTCTTTTTTAATTGTATATTGTATATGTTTATCTATGCATATTGTGATCTCTGATGCCTGTATGAACACACACACACACACATATACATATACATATACATATACATATATATATACATATACATATACATATATATATATATATATATACACACAAGTTACACAGTTCCATTGTAGGCTATGGGAGTCCCCTGTTCGATAGGTAAACATCGTTCAGGTCCCCACTTGGCCAGTGTAGAGCGACAGTGCTCTGTTAGTAATATAGAAATGTGTGTGTTTGTGTGTGTCTGATGCCTGTGTAAACATTATATAATTACATATTACATATATAATATATAAACATTATATATATATTATATATATATATAAAAGTTACATAATGAAGACAGACTTCACTGTTCACACACACACACACAGTTCCATTGTAGGCTATGGGAGTCCCCTGTTCGATAGGTAAACATCGTTCAGGTCCCCACTTGGCCAGTGTAGAGCGACAGTGCTCTGTTAGTAATATAGAAATGTGTGTGTTTGTACAATGGCACATAAATTGTTAGGGACTGCATAACCAAGAATAGAAAGTATCTATGAAGAGAGAGCATTAAATAAGAGAAATAATATTATGATTGATATGAATATCTTAAGGCCTCTGCTTTTGAACTGTTGCCACCGATATTTTTTACCCCGTTGAAATACAGATTCAAATGGTCTTTCCTGAAATTTTTTTTTTTACATTTTTGATAACTGATGGTTTGGTCATTCTTTTTTAATTGTATATTTTATATGTTTATCTATGCATATTGTGATCTCTAATGCCAGTGTGAAAATACACACACACACTCAAACACACACACACATTATATATATATATATATATATATAAATAATGTTTATATGTGTTACATAATGATGACAGACTTCATTGTTCACACACACACACAGTTTCATTGCAGGCTATGAGAGTCCCCACTTGGATGGTTAGAGATCGTTCAGAGATGGAGGTCAGGTCCCCTCTTGGCCGGTGTAGAGCGACACTGCTCTGTTCATATATATTACATGTATGTGTGTGTGTACAATGGCACAAAATAATTGCAAATAAAGTGTTAGGGACTGCATAACTAAGAATAGAAAGTATCTATGAAGAAAGAGAGTTAAATAAGAGAAATAATATTAATATGAATGATAAGAAGCGTCTTCTCGCCTCTGCTTTTGAACTGTTGCCGTCGGTATTTTTTACCCCGTTGTAGATTTAAATGGTCTTTCCTCAAGCAATTCAAATTTGTACATTATTGATAACTGATGGTTTGGTCATTCTTTTTTTAGTTGTTTATGTTTATCTATGCATATTGTGATCTCTGATGCCTGTGTGAACATTATATAATTACATATATATGTATGTTTGGGCATGTTTGAAAATACTTGAAAGTTCGGTAACACTTTATAATAACTGCACACTATTAATAATTAGTCAAGCATTAGTAAAGAGTTACTTCATAATTTGTAAAGCATTAATATGCATTAATGAGCAGTTTATAATTACAGCTATACATGCTTTGTTCTTGTATAAATGCTTTATTCTTTATTTAGAAGCATATCTATATTTTGTTTAATAATTGTATTTTCATACTCTATTAATGATCAATTTATAATTTCTAAATGAAGTATAGCATTATTTACAAACAAGTTATTTGGGATTTGTCAGTGATTCATAAGATCACTTAAGTGTAAGTAAATGCAGTAAATTCAGGTAGTTATAAAGCATTTAGTAGTGGTCAGTTAACTATTTTTGTGAGCTCATCACAAAATATAAAGCATTTATAAAGGAGATTTAAAGACTCAGTTATCTTCTAAACAGAAAAATGAAACAAACACAACACTGTGATACAGAACATAGAAATATATAACTGAACCTTTAAATCTCCTTTATAAAAGCTTTACAAGGCATAACTAGTCTTCACTTTATAAAATACTTATACTCACCACTACCAAATGCTTTATAACTACCTGAATTACAGTAGAAATACATGTTAATAAAGCATTTATCAACACACTAAGTACCTATTACAAAATGTCGGTATAATGTATGAATGTACATTTGAAATAGTTTATTAATCATTTTACTCACACTTTCTAAGTGATCTTATGAACCACTGACAACTCCTAAATAACTGGTTTGTATATAATGTTATACTTCATTTAAAAATTATAAATTGATCATTAATAAAGTATGAAAATACAATTATTAAACACATTATAGATATGCTTTTAAAGCAAGAATAAAGCTTTTATAGCTGTATTTATATACTGCTTATTAATGTCTATTAATGCTTTATAAATTATGAATTAACTGTTTACTAATGCTTAACTAATGATACATAGCGTGGGGTTATTATAAAGTTACCGTAAGTTCTTTAACTAAGCAGCAGTTAAACAGCAGCTCTACAGTTTCAGAGCCTCTCTGAGACAGCAAGCCATTCCAACAATAGAGAAGTGTGAACGACGTGTGTTAATGGGCCACTGCAGTTCCTGCTCCAGCCTACAGGAGCGCTGCTGAGTATGGGCTTAAACACACACACACTTGCAGGTCCCCACTTGGTCAAAAATGTAAAAAATTCACCAGAGCGTATTTTAGATGATTTTAACATGTTTTAAGGCATGACCAACAGGGGACTTGAAAAATGTCCCCACTTGGCTCGGCGGTCCCCTGTTGGTGAGTGTGTAACGACACCAAGGTCCCCTCTTAGATAGGTAGACAAGTACAGACACACACACACACACACACACACAGACACACACACACAGACACACACACACACACACACACACACACACACACACACACACACACACACACACACACACACACACACACACACACACACACACACACACACACACACACACACACACACATCTGGTCCACTATCTTTGTGGGGACTCTCCATAGAAGTAATGACTTTTATACTGTATTCTATCCCCTCACACTGCCCCTATCCCTAAACCTACCCATCACAGGAAACATTCAGCATTTTTAATAAAACATAGTTTTTTATGTTTTTTACTGAATTTCCCTCTCGGGGAGCATTGGCTAGTCCTCACAATGTAGGTGATTTCACGTTTTACTATCCTTGTGGGGACATTTGGTCCTCACAATGTAATATAAACATGAGCACACACACACACACACACACACACACACACACACACACACACACACACACACACACACACACACACACACACACACACACACGCCGCAACCCTTTGAGGCTGATGATTGGCATCTTTTGAAGAGAAGCTGTGATATTTAATGACTAATAGCTGATTAGAAGTTAATGATTGTCCAGAGGGGGTCTCCAGCACTGAACATGACTCTCTATCAGATTTCTTCTGGGAGAGATCGAGGCTGTTCTGACCTCAGCAGAGGATAAACAGAGATACAGGCTCCCCAGAGATACTCTACAACAGGTATAAAGGTGAAGTCCATTTTTCAATATTAAAATACTTAATATGCACAGACAGCTACAAGTAAGTCTTTCATATGTTATTTCCCCAGAAAAGTGGCCAACACTTTACTTGAACGGGTGTGCATAAGACTGACATGACACCTTCATAATCATGACATGACACATGTTATGAATATGAAGGAATTTTTATGCATGTTTATGACAACTGCCATTAAGTGTCATTCGCTCAATTATGACATTTTTAATGCAAATATGACATTGTTTGAGATGTCTTTGTTATGACACCTTGACATTACCAAGACAACATAAATTGTCATAAATATATCATAAACAGGACATAGCAGATTAATTATCAAACTTAAGAAACCACTCAGCTTTATGGGTTAACATGTCATTAAACTGTCATGTGGTTGGTTTTGACATCGGCTGTCATGAAGCCATTATAACATTTTAATTACAAATTAAATTTGTACCACTGTAGTTGAGGTCAAGAAAAATATTCATGACACAGTTATAATGGACTGATGACAGCCAATGTCAAAACCAACCAGCTGATAGTTTACTGAAATGTTAACCCATAAATTTAAGTGGTTTCTTAAGTTTGATAATTAATCTGCTATGTGATGTTTATGATATATTTATGACAACTTATGTTGTCATGGTAATGTCAAGTTGTCATAACATCTCAAACAATGTCATATTTGCATTAAAAATGTCATAATTGAGCGAATGACACTTAATGACAGTTGTCATAAACATGCATAAAACTTCCTTCATATTCATACCATGTGTCATGTCATGATTATGAAGGTGTCATGTCAGTCTTATGCACACCCCTTCAAGTAAAGTGTTACCCAATTGGTGCAGAAATTACACAACTATGAAATAAAGCAAACGAAAAAAAAAAAACTTGTTTAGATCATGTGATATAGGCAATTTTTTATACTCATTTTTATAATATAAATTCTATTCTCTCTGGATTGATAACTCCATAGACACTGAAAGCAATTTGAGGACGTCTTTTATTGCTCATCCTCCAACTCCTAATGATCCCAAACTCACTTATAATGATCCTGGGTGTCCTTCAGACCAGCAAGGGCGGCCAGAGTCTTTTCACACACACACACACACACACACACACGCACACACACACACACACACACACACACACACACACACACACACACACACACACACACGCACATGCACACACACACACACACACACACACACACACACTCACACACACACACACACACACACACACACACACACACACACACACACACACACACACACACACACAATCACGACGGCCTTTACTGCAGTGTTGGCTAACTCTCAGACTTAAGAGCAGGAGCTAAATTACCCACAATGCATTTAAAACTGCAGACAGAAAGCATCATATCCTTACAAACTGGAGTTGTAATAGAATATGAAATGAAATTAGATTTTTATAAAGTTCCAGTATTATGCACAGGAAACAATAAAATATGAATATTCTTATTGCCGGTAAGAAGGATACAATCAATCTGGAACAACTTCGTTGACATTCAAATATCCTCTTATCCACCCTCATTGTTTGCATTTTATGGCTCAAGCAAGCATGTCTGGTCACGTAATAAACGCTATAGGTTGAGGCATGAATTAGTCACAAACATTCAGGCAGCGCTGCATCAGCGTTGTTAAACAGCACGACCCTCTCCCACGGGAAATACAGACGCATAAACAGCCCCTCAAAGCAGAAAACTTCAGCAAATGGAGGACTGTAATCCCAAACAGTGTTTACGCCCCTGCTGGAGAGACTCGATTAGTGCTGGCCATGCAGGAATCAGGCTGGGACAGAAGAAGTTAATTGGGATCAATCAGCTGGGAACTTGTCCGGTTCCTCGGGGCCGGGAGCCTTAGGCAAGCAGGATCTGACGGCGATTGCTTGAAAGATTTGTTAACCACCGACCGGGCTGTCGGTGAAGCGATTCAGCGGGTCTGACTCGACACAAACTGGGAAGACGAGGGAGAATTCAATGTCACCCCTGTTACTAGAGATGTGCAAAGACTCAAAGAGAGCGACAGGGGCTAGCGCACCGCTTTCAGAGAAATATATGCAGGAGAACTGCTACATTTAACGGAACAGTTCACTGAGTAAATTTTAATTTACTACATTTTAACTCATTCATTTTGTTCGTAACATAAAGGACGAACGTTCATTTGTTAATTGCGTGAGCTTATATTGTGCATATTAGATTGAAAGATTTGAAAAATCCCATACATTTACCCGCCCATAGACCCTCCCCTCGAAGAAATCAGGACAGAAGTGGTTGAAAGTGGACAAAAGAGAGATTAAAACACCAGGTGTAAACGGGTGTGTGTCTCCCTCGACTACTTGTGATCCGATCGACCAAAACACATCTTAATACCAGGTGTAAGCAGGGACTTTGATGTCAGTGACATTTGATCAAGAGATGCTCAAACTAATGATAAACTATTCATTTTAATTCTATGGAAACAGGACAGGATATTTTTAAATGGGACAAGCAAAAGTCATTCAGGTTGGGAATAACATGAGGGTGTGTAAATGATGACTGAATGTTAATTTCTAGGTGAACTATCGTTTTGATAATAAACAGTTTTAAATGAAAAAATGGTTTTGATCTTGATTATGATACTTGAATTCTAGCCTAAGAAAACGCTTGGATTTATACCGCTCAGACGCACAGCGACAGTCGACCACAAACCATCAGCTTAATAACACAATAAATTAAATGGACTCATAAAATGGACTCAAACACTTTGTGCAACCTCACTTCTTAATGAAATCAATATATTGGACGTGGGCCCATGTCTTAATGCAAGGAAAACTAGATTACATTGACGTGTATGTCTTTGTAATTAAATAAGAGCCATGCGGAGGAACTGCACAGTTATTTACCATTCCCTTTACTCACTGAGGTTCAGTAAAGAGCTTGTGTGTGTATGCAGAGATTGACTTCAAGTCATTTGAACTGACCTTCAAGTGCTGCCTGAGACTAGTTCATGTCACTGAAAGGTTCTCAGCATTCATTTTTAATCATTTCTCATTGCATTTTTCATTTGATGATGATGTGCTCTTGCAATAATGCCATTCATTATTTAAAACCTTGTGATGGGAGTACAGGTATAAGTGTATTTGCAGCGAACTGTGTGAAGCTGTTTTAGGTTTGAGACTCACGTCTGGATATTCTTTAACAGGCACATAGAGTTTCTCTTGGAGCTGAACGATAGGGCCGACGGCGTCCGGGAGCTCGGAGCTTCTCTTCTCCGTGCTGCCGTTTAATGTGTCATTGTACATGTCCTTTCGTACCCTGCTGATCTCTGAAATCAAGAAGAGCACATGCACTATGAGTTAACAGCATCCATCAGAGAACAGGATTAGAGATATAGTAATACATAGGCTACATGATACATTTCCTTTACCCATGGATTATATGCGCTATAATATGGCAGTAGAGGAGTGCAAATGCTCCGTAAACTGTGCTTAAACCTAATGAACCAATGAACATGTTAGAGCATCTATAACTACATGGAGCATGTACCTATATTAACATCTTTAGTGCCCTGACAACATGGTTGTCAAACAATTTAGGGTTGCACCGTTAGATGATTGAAAAAAAACAAAAACTGATTATTAATCTGCAAAGGGCTTCAATAAACATACTCCGTGTGGGCTTCATGATTCAGTGTTTTCAGCAGTCTCAGAGCAGTTTGTTTATGAAGTGCATTGTGAATGCAAATCACTCCAGGTTCGCATTAATTCTCACGTTCCTAATATTTTTGGCTACTACACACATCTAATAATAATACACTGAAAAAAGGGGCACAGAAAAAAGAGGTGACAGAATTTCACAGTTTTCTGTCAAAAGAACATTTAAGAAAACATAACACTGTTATAACAAATATATTGCACATTAAAATATAATTTTCATTTACACTGCAGTTCAAAAGTTTAAGGTCGGTAAGTTCTTTAATTTCTTTGAAAGAAGTCTCTTCTGCTCACCAAGGCTGCATTTATTTGATCAAAAATACAGTAAAAACTGTAATATTGCGAAATATAATTACATTTTTAAATGATCTATTTTAATATATTTTAAAATGTAATTGATCCCTTTTATGGAAAAGCTGAATTTTCAGCAATATAAATTCTCGTGTGTAGACGACTGACATGCTAGTTTGTAGTTTTCACATAACACGTTAAACACGAGAGATGCTGTTTCACTGTGATTTTATGCCTTTTTGACCTTTTATTCTTCATACTTTAAGGGTTAGTTCACCCAAAAATGAAAATGATCCCATAATTTTCTTAAGTCCAAGCCATCCTAGGTGTATATGACTTTCTTCTTTCAGCCAAACACAATCGGAGTTATATTAAAACATATCCTGGCTCTTCCAAGCTTTATAATGGGAGTGAATGGAACCGAGGATTTTGAAGCCCAAAAAAGGACACCCATCCATCATAAAAGTAATCCATACGACTCCAGGGGGTAAATAAAGGCCTTCTGAAGTGAAACGTCTCTGTAAGAAAAATATCCATAATTATAACTTTATAAACCATAATCACAGGCTTCCAGTAACGTCCGTACACGAGTCTAGCTCCGTGGAAGAGTGACCTCTGACCCCATGAAAGTCATATACACCTAGGATGGATTGAGCTTGAGTGATGATTTTCATTTTTGGGTGAACTCACCTTTTAAGCAGTAGCAATATAACAATCACAACAGCACCATAGACACACATGAGCACCACAGTATAAAGTTCAGACTCACTACAACCTGACATCAGTTTGGCCAAATGTCTCTGCTCAGGATCGACAGTTAGTACAATTGAACAAGACAAGCCAAGAGCACCTCAGCAAGAACAGAGAAAAAGAAAACGACAAGACGTGGGCTAAGAGAGCTTCTCTGTCTTTGAACGGCTGTAAAACCACAAAAGATCTTTCTAAGAGGATATGACTGGCTTCTGAATTTCCTCAGGAGACATGTGTATCCATTTTGCCTGGAGGTCCTGATGAGATCTTTCTCACTACAGCAACCAGCTTTGCTCTTTTTTCCCAAAGTAACATTATATTTTTCAATATTTTTAAAATGTATTGTTGATAAATAATAAATCATGTTATGTCCTTTCTCCAATGCATGTTGTGAAGCAGGTTCTGGTGACAGGTGGCATGTCAGACCAGACCTGCTGCATGAATGGCCTACTTACAGTCTCGGCACATTAAACTTCAATAAGACAAACTATTTTAACAGAAAAAATACACACTGAACTCCTGCCTGAGGTTTACTGCAGGAAAACGAGGGAAGATGGAGAACGGGTAATCACTGTTATTACATGTGATCCTTCCGCCACTTAATAAAGTGAGTAATAACAGTCCTTTTCTGAAACCATCCTCTATTATTCCTGAGGGGGAAAAAAACAGGAGAGAGAGACAGTGAGAGAGAGAGAGAGAGAGAGAGAGAGAGAGAGGCAGTGAGAGAGAGAGGGAGAGAGAGAGGGAGAGAGAGAGAGAGAGGGGCAGTGAGAGAGAGAGAGAGAGACAGAGAGAGAGTGAGAGAGAGAGAGAGAGAGAGAGGCAGTGAGAGAGAGAGAGGCAGTGAGAGAGAGAGAGAGGGAGAGAGAGAGAGAGAGAGAGAGAGAGAGAGAGGGCTCTAATATGGTGGGATAGGCAATTAAAACCACCAAGTCAGTTAATATTTCATTTAAGACATTAAATATCCCAGTCTCAAGCTGCTGCCACTGTTGTGTAATTCTATTACTGAATGAAGAATTCCCTGGTGCAAATCTCAAAGGCAAATTGAAGAGGTCGGTTTGAGGGAGAGATGTAATTACAATGGAGACCGCGCACTTCCATAGACTCGCACACTCACGGCAAGAAGACACACAGAACGCGCACTATTGTGTCCTTTCTCCAATGCATATGTTGTGAATTTGACTCCTCTTGTGAGGTCATGGAGAATTTGTCTTGATATTGTAATTGCATCTAATTTGAACAATTAGAAAAACACTCACGTGACACGGCAGATGTGATTTGGTCCTCATTAAGAAAACATGCAAGACCCCACAATGCTTTCTGCCATTTGTTGACATCTTTTTTTATACTATAATCTTAAAGTTTTCTTTGCTGGTGGGCAACATTAGTCATGAATATTTGCAACGTGTTTTCTTGAAGCAGAAAAATATGATGCTCACACTCGAGAAGGAAAAACAACACCCTTTTATTCAGAAGCCCAAACTGAGCAATATGCAATCTGCAGATGCTGACATTTATGGCGAAAAAGTGAGATGAAATTCTGATGGCTAATGTCAATCAATGAGATCTTTATAAAAGTCCAGCTGACTACATAAAATGCACATAAATATCAGTGTCACTCTTTAGCTCCCAATAATATGTTTAGTTAGATGATATTTAAATGCTTAGTTTTATTATCAAAGCTATGTAGTTCTGAAACATATAATGAAATGCAATACAATGATTATTAAGATATGAATATGAAAAAAAAAATTCTGATGGATCATATTTGAAACTCACATTTTTAAATAATTCTTCTAAAAAAAAAAAAAAGACATAGATAATCAAGTAAACCTAAGTTGCTTCCTTCCATCATATCTTACCTGCTGCTAAAATGGCCAATCTTCCGCGATTTGGCTCTCCTTAAATGTTTTTTTTTTTTCGAATACAATCCATATTGAAAGGTGCAGCATGCGGAAGATTGGTGCACAAACAATAGCTCAGGTAGGCCAAAAACACATGAGGAGAAGTGTTGGGATAATACAATATCAGCAATCAGACAGATTAGATTTGTCAGAGGACCATTGAGTTTGCCGAAAAACAGTAGGTAACTTGCTCTGGGATTTTTACAGATGTTGTACGATAAAATTACAGACTTGGCAGATTCAGACGGGATTAAAATCGCAAAGTACGTCTATGAAACAGGAATTTCTCAAACGTTCACTGGGAAAACTAGTCCCATACAAATAGGGCTTTACTTGCCTATAATGTAAAATGTAAACTATCCATCAGGGGGAATAAGACATGTGATCTAGTGAGCAACAAGTTTTTCAGCAAAGTTTTGATAATAATGGCAATTTAGAGCTCTTAGGAATTTGCGTATCAAACATGATACTGCATGCTTTATAACTCTTTATATTAAAGAGTTATTATAGGACTTAAAAGCTAATATACGTGGCCTGAAAGCCACAAACTCTAATTTTGATTTAATAGGGCATAGCCTAAGCAATCTAAAAGATATTCAGGCAGATTCCCATAATAATAGCCTGTGGGCTGAGGTTGCCTTGGACAGACACTTCAGCTAAACGTCTGTTTAATGGCGGTCTGCGCTCATCTCAATAAATCGCAGCTCAAAAGAGCCCTGTCGATGGCCATAAGTGAGGTACAGTCTCCGGGCTTTATAGCAATGTTGTTATCAAAAGTGATTTAAGCTTTGCACATTGACATCGAAGGCCACCGCCAAGAAAGACAGTGGCATTGAAAGAGCTTCCTCTGAGGTTGAGTACACAAGAATGATGGCATGTGTTGTAAGTCAGTGAAAAGGGATGAAGTTATTGGAGAATGAGTGCTGCGTCGAGAACGGTTACTTTCCATTAACTCAAGAGAGGATGAAAACTTGTGCTCATACAACATGGTGAGAAAAGGTAATAAAGTGTTGCTGTCATATAAGATGAGTAACATCTATTCAACAAGCTATTTACATAATGCTACTTACAAAGAAGAATAGAGCAAGCAAAAGAAATTAATCCACAAAAGAAAAATGCTAACACTTTAGAATACTGTTCTGTCATTGTAGTTATTCATTAGAGGAAGAAATGAGTAACACAATATTAACATACTATTGACTAACAAGAAACTCGGACACTTTTTTTAAGTAATGCCTAGTGCTACTACATCATTCTTAAGGAATTACTAAAGCCATTTGAAACCGCATGACCTCAATGTTACTAAATCCGTCATTGCTATCCAAAACCTTACAAAAATCTCACAAGCTTAAAATGACTTCAGTATTTACTAGAGTTATTATGCTTTTTAGAGTACTGTTCCAAAAAATTAGTATTTCCTTCTGAAAGATTTGACCATTCCTACTGGGTTACCATGATCTTAATTTTAGAACGAATTAAGCATTATTTGCATTAATTATGAAACTTTTTATAGTTTCTTTGTAGTTTGTTAGTTAATAGTAGTTAGAATGTTAATATTAATAAATGTAAGGCCAGATTTTCTAAAAGCTTGCTCCAGCGCCATTAACAAAAAATACTGTCAGGATTTACTTACGACACGCAGTAAAGAATTAGCGCTGAAAAGGTGTGGACAGGGTTCATTTTGCACCTGAGCTTATTGCATATGCATTTGTAGGAGTTTCCAAAATCAAAAACAACATTTATGGGAGGAGAGTATTTAAATGAATCATGCAAGGTAGCCTAAGGTTTGCGCTAGTCAGTTTACTGGTATTTGCGCCATTATTTAACACCCCCCCAAAAAACATATTTTAAACCAGACGCTAATTTTGCGCTGCTCTTGGTAGATTGTGTTAGTCATTATGGAAATGATGGTCATTATGGTTTTTAGATCATCCGCAAGATTTTATTTTTAACAACAATTTAGTCTTGTCTTTTTTCGCCAATGATATTCCATGCATATATATAGTCACAGTTATCGTTTAATGATGTTGGTGTCGTCTCGTCATCTTCGCGTCATGAAAAAAAAGGTTGTTGACAAACATGTCTTTCGTTAACAAAATGAACACTAAAAAAAATGGCTCCCAAGGTAATCAACAATGCTGTCTACACTGGAAGTGAGAATTGTAACGCATTATTCCCAACACTGGAGAGTGTCATGAATTAAACACACACACACACACACACTATATTGTATATGGAGACAAGGCTCTGATTGGGATTTCAATGACAAATTGGCCTTGGCATCAAGTATCCTGTAATGATAATGAAAAACACCAGCCAGCCCATAGAGATACCCACATTAGCATCGCAAATATGCCCGAGGCTGTTAGGTCCCTGCCACTCAGTCTGTATAACAGTTGAGATGCAGAGGATTAGCCTTTTCCTCTCTAGAGCAGAAAACACACATCCCAAAAACTGTGAATCAAGCTCCCTTCTCCTCCAGCTTTTATAGGCTGAGTTACTCTGAGCCGTCAGTTGTCATACCGCTAACAGCTGTAAAAACCCTGGAAATACACATAGGAAAAATATTTTGTTACAGACCAGTCAAACTCATTTACCAAACAAGCTCAAAGCCCAGGCGATGCCCGCAAGAGCCCACTGAGTGATTTAATTATACTGTCTGATCATGTTGGACCATGAGGAGACGTTTATAGATGCTCCCGTCCAAATTCAGAGCGTTTGAAGGCATAAGCAGAGGAGAATGCATGATGTGCTCAGGGTTGTTTTCTTCGCTGGCTGATTAGGGAGGGCTGTCCGGTGGTCAGATCAGGCCCCAGACCCGAGGATGATTAAACTGTCAGTGGTGATTTATGGACAGCATTATTACAGCGTTTTTAAAGCGTTTTTTAGTGATTTGTCAGCTTTCTTGCCCTCAGAATTCAATCATTTTCCTGCGCCGGCCTCCAGGGCTGGACTCTCCGCACTACTGAACACGCAACAGCCAGCTGCGCACATACTGATACACATTCTGGCACACATTAGGCGCACAGACCTACACACATGTGGTGGCTCATGGTGTGACAGATCCCCTCATGTCTCCAACACAGATGTAGAAGTACGCACATAACTTAATTACAGAAAATAGCTGAAAAGACCAGCTCAAACCAGCATTGATTTGCAAGCTGCTTTAGGCTAATTTATGCTAGTTAGTGCCGATTCTGGTCTAGGCATGTTGTTGACCTGCAAACTTAGATCACTTTTCAGCAATCTACACTGCCGTGGCTGAATATACAATCCGATGGCATAAAGTCATATTTTACCTGAGATTGCAGTCTGAATTATATAATGATAAAATGCAAAATAATTGCAAGGACACACGTCTTTATAACTAACCTTGTGGGCTACATGCAATAACATACAACGAAACCAATACAGTCTGATTCACAAACAAATGATTCTTTTCAATTGAAATTCCTTCACTGATTGAACTTACTGACACCAACCAATTTTACTATATTACATGATGAATATAGAATTATATTTAAGAAATGAATACTTTTATTTACCAAGGAGGGAATAAAAATGATCAAAAACACAAAGACATGTATAATGTTTCAAATAAATTGTCTTTCTGTTCATTCTGAATGAATCCTGAATGCATCACAGTTTCCACAAAAACATCAAGCAGCACAGCTGCGTTTTAACATTGATAACAATCAGAAATGTTTCTTGAGCATCAAATCAGAATATTAGAATGATTTCTGAAGGATAATGTGACACTGAATACTGGAGTAATGATGCTGAAAAATTCAGCTTTGATCACAGGAATAGATTACAGTTTACAATATATTACTAATAATTAATTGTAATAATATTTCTACTGTTTGACTGTATTTTTGATCAAACAAAAGCAGCCTTTGTGAGCATAAATACTTCTTTCAATGACAATATTACCGACCCCAAACTTTTGCACAGTAGTGTATGCAGTACAGTATATATTTCAATTAATAATTATTTAAATTTTGTTCTCACATAGACCTCTGGAAAATGTTGTATTCAAAATAAATCCAAAATACATGTTGGTGACAAACCATGTGAGGACTTTCAGCAGGCCTGCGAAATGTTCTTGCTTTTCTACAGAAAAGCATATTCATATTTCTACAGAAAGCATATTTCTACAGAAAAGCAAGGTAGGAAAAGACACTCATATGCCTCCCTGCGATTCCCAGTGAATACACACGATCCATCCGCTCAGTCAGTACAACACAATCTGCCTTCCAGATCTCCCACAATTACATTCGTCTTTCAGCGGCATTGCTAGCTAACTATTAGCCCAGCCCGAGAGCGAATGACCCTCAACAACCGCTCAAGTCTATCTCGGCAGCCATCTCTAATCGTAATCACAGCTCCGCTCAATCAGAGGATTTCACACCGCGAGCTTCCTCTGGCCCCGTCAACATCACCGGTGACAGATCGCAGACACCTGGGCTTTCTTAATATTAATCAAACAGCTGGGAAATTACAGGGTCCGACCAGATGACAGTCTGAGCTCAAATGATAGTTGCAAAGTGACATCACAAAGCGCTATAGGTGGCAGTGCCTGTGGCAAGGCCTTCATCTGAACAGATGGATACGCTACGACACCACAGACTCTCGCGGCATGGAGAGATGCATGTGGTGAATGGAAAGAGAGAAACATAAGAGGTTTAAGAAGAGGCGCACATCCATACAAACATGCTCAAATGAAAAGAAAAGGTATTTTTTCTAGACAGTAATAATAAAAGTGCATAAAAGTGCATAAAAGTGAATTTTATGCACCATTAATGCCAATTTCATCCAAATCACACACATCACCTTTAAAGTTCCCCTGTAGTCAATCATCTTATCCCTTAAAAACTCATCTTTGATCACCAAAATGACATATTTAAATGTTTTTGCCTTAAATTGCTTGAATGTAACTCTCCACCCTTGTCTCATTAAGTTCTATGAATATGCAAATGAGCCCCGCCTCCACTCACTCACTCACTCAGAGATCCACTGGTTGACGATCACACGTTGATCTGATTGGTTACAAGGTAGTTTGTGACGTCAGAAACACCAGCGATTTCAAGCGTTTTTTGAGGTTTTCACTGCAATTTAAAGGAGAAAATACTCAGCAATGTCAGCAATGGTTTGTCTTAAAGCAATTTAAAAAGACCACATAGACACATAAAAAACATTAAAAGCTTGATTTTCATCACAAGGGGACTTTAAATGAATCTTAAATGAGAACTCCATTAAGTCTGCTGAGCGACGAATGAAACAAACACAAAGGGAAATGAGTGATGCTTCATTGTGGTGAAGACGCACACTCAGCAGTAAGAGTAATTGGCTATTCTTGAAGGTGGGCTTAGAGGTGGCTCTAGGTTTCATGTAACAATGAATAAAGTGAGCAGAGAGACAGCACAGAGATAGTGATATACCGAGAATAAAAACTACACATGACCCAGTCACAGACATGAGCAAAGCAGGCTTTTAGTGACGCACTTTCCGGAGCATAAAGACAGAGCGATGAGAACCTCCTGAAAGATAGAGAGCCGGGGTAGATGACATCCTTCTGTGTTTGTAATTACGCGGCTCTGTCAGAGGCGACTGCATCACGAGCGAAGGTGGCAGCGAGGAGGGAGAAAGAGGGCGCGCTCTCAAACTGAGATGCCATCTGGGCCTGCGCTCTCCTCGGAATGATAATACTGCCCGGCCCTACAAAAAACCTGCTGCTTCCGCATGCACGCACACACACATACACACACCAGTGCTTGGATGAAACGAGAACACATGCCCGCTGGTGTGGATGAGACGCACACAGCAAGAACAGTTCCGGATTCTTCCAGAGAGTGAATCAAAAAAGCCAATAAAAAAAGACATGAGTGAAGAGAGTATGACATCACATAAAAAGAGAAAATTGTTACTCGTTTTTCAAAGCACTGATAGGAGAAATGTCTACTACAAAGTGATACATGATTGTTGCTCAATAAAGAGCAACCTTTGAACAATGAAAAATACTAAACGCCTTAATCATAGCAGATACACTACGACTTGCAACTCAGGTTCATTGTAAATACTGCATGCGACGACTCTGGCTACAATTCAGCAAATCTCCCAAAACATACCTACATGTATGTAATTCAATGCAGGTTCCAGTAAAACACAAACGACTTTGGTTCCTTATTTATACCAAAAAATATGACTGGGCAGATAATCGATTAGTAAGACTTATTTTTATGCGGTTGTTTGCACAACACTATGTTGTGACCTCAAAAAACATTTACCATAGTGCATGATGTATAAACTGTCACGTTTCCATCACATAGTCAGTTTTCTGGCATTGTACATTTCTTCTGTAGCACTGCACTTGTGATATGGAGCGATCGAGATAATATACAAACCACAATAAAAGAGCTCTGAAAAAAGACTTGCAGAAGCTAAAATGGCATGGCTGATTCAGTGTTTGCATTTTAAATCTCACATTATGCTTGTGCTAACACTATTGGTTAGGTTTATGGTAGGGTTTATTGTAGGTGGTATATACCGAATCAACGTATTTCAGGTTGCAGAAATGTAGCCAGAGTCACTTATGAACTTCCAAGTATTCTTCCAAGAATCTTTTCATGATGCTGTAAATAAACAGTGAGTCAGCAAGTTAGCAGTCGGAGAACTGCTAACTCAGTCCCACACAACAACTCATTCTGGCAAATACAGGTTGTTGCCACTCAAGGTTAACCAGCATGGATGTTGGAAGGAAGGTTGTGGGCTTCCTCTCACCCCCAACACTCACACGTCTGTGCTTAAGTGTAGGTGAGGCTGGAAATGCAACGGATGCACTGATGCAACAGTGACAGTGGCCACCTGTGCCTGTAGGGAAAAAAAAATCCCCCAGAATGCAATTGCACAAGCAGGGGATGCTTCAGTGGCGCAAAGCCCTGCCATGAAAAGGAAGGAGGAGGGATACGCTATGCGCATCACTGGCTCTGGCACAGACCCACTTCAATTAGCTCAATGTGCTGTGGAAGAAGCAGACAGCAGTGCATCAGAGCGTCTGAACACACACCATCTCTCCTGTGCAAAGAACACACGCGCTGCAAAGAAACACTTCACATGCGATGGCAAAAGGGTCATTTCTATTATGCAGGTCTGAGCTCTGTAATTTTTAATGAATATGTTTGTGAGATAGTTTAAGAAAGCACTACTATAAAAAAACGATAAACAAGACCTTGAGAAATATGCCCTGGACAAGCTCAGGCAATAATGTTGTATTAATTATAACTAACTACTTACACAATGATTGGTCAGCCATGGTCACAAGTTCTGATTAATTATTTTGGTAATGACAGAAACGACAGAAACAGACCTCTGGATGAGAGAGGTTAAAAAAGTATATTTTACTTATTTAAGTTAAACTATTAATTAAAATGGCTTGTTTTATACAATAAAACAATATGCACAAGAAAAACATTTCTAGAAATGAAAAAAAATAGATATCACCCCCCCCCCCCCCAAAAAAAAAGAGAAACAAAATGGAATATTTAATATTTTAGAAGCAGCCAGACAAATATGGCAACATCTGCTCAAACCTGAACCAAAAATATTTCAAATTACATTTACATTTATTCATTTAGCTGACGCTTTCATCCAAAGCGACTTACAATTGCTATATATGTCAGAGCACCCCTCTGGAGCAACTAGGGGTTAAGTGTCTTGCAAAGGGACACACTGGTGTCTCACAGTGGATTTGAACCCGGGTCTCTCAAACCAAAGGCATGTGTCTTATCCATTTGTTATCCAATATAGTGAGATAAAAATACCACGAGAGATTCAAACCTACTAAAATCCACACTGTAGCAGCATCTCATTCCTGGACTTCGCACTGAGTGGATACGTTATAATGAATTTGCATGTTCATATATTTCTGTGGTCTTGTCCCTTGTGTAAATGCCCTTGTGTGTTAAAAAAACCTAGATCTGTCTACTTGCTCTGTTGTATGTAATGATTTCTGCCCTATTTAAAAGTGCAAGGCAGCACCTTCCTTTTCAGAAGGCTACTGGTGCCATTTAAATAAACGTAGGGGGGAAGGGGTTTATCCCATCAGCCAGAAAAGCCAGCCCAAGGCCTCGGGGCAACTTCGGTGTGTGTGCTGTTTAGGCACATTTATAAAAGAGAGAGTATTTGTGTGTATGTGTGTGCTGCCTCAGGAGGTGCTGACACAGAGGAAATGATGGTTCTTAGTGGTGAATGCTACTAAGCTAATATGCAGCAGGAGTGATATTCAGCTGGGCTCCATACTGAGGCCAGCATATGGGCTACTCTGTCACACAAACATACGCTGCATGCCTCCAGGCTCTTCACAGAACCACCAAATCCTAATAACTCCCAGCTAAATCATGCTGCACAACTAACCAAGCCCTTAAATGATCCCTCGAAATCCGGCTGCACAACTAACTCAGCTCTTCAACAACACCTCAAAACTTTTGTATTTAACTAACTCAGCCCTTCAACAACACCGTAAGACTCTCAAATTCTACTATACATCAAACTCAATCTTCAACAACGCCTCAAAGCTCCACTACACAACTAACTCAATCTTCAACAACGCCTCAAAGCTCCACTACACAACTAACTCAATCTTCAACAACGCCTCAAAACTCCACTACACAACTAACTCAATCTTCAACAACACCTCAAAACTCCACTATACAACTAACTCAATCTTCAACAATGCCTCAAAGCTCTACTACACAACTAACTCAATCTTCAACAACGCCTCAAAGCTCCACTACACAACTAACTCAATCTTCAACAACGCCTCAAAACTCCACTACACAACTAACTCAATCTTCAACAACGCCTCAAAACTCCACTATACAACTAACTCAATCTTCAACAACGCCTCAAAGCTCTACTACACAACTAACTCAATCTTCAACAACGCCTCAAAACTCCACTACACAACTAACTCAATCTTCAACAACGCCTCAAAACTCCACTATACAACTAACTCAGTCTTCAACAACGCCTCAAAGCTCCACTACACAACTAACTCAATCTTCAACAACGCCTCAAAACTCCACTACACAACTAACTCAATCTTCAACAACGCCTCAAAACTCCACTATACAACGAACTCAATCTTCAACAATGCCTCAAAGCTCTACTACACAACTAACTCAATCTTCAACATTGCCTCAAAGCTCCACTATACAACTAACTCAATCTTCAACAACGCCTCAAAACTCCAATACACAACTAACACAACCCTTCAACCATGCCTCAAAGCTCTACTACACAACTAACTGGACCTATAAATAATAACAAAAAACTCCACAGCACAACTAATTAAACCCTTTAAATAACACCTCAAAACTCCAATACACAACTTAAATCTGTCAATTCAAACCTCTACAAGACAACTACTGGAACTAAGCACGTAACTAGTTACTAAAAACTCACTATACAACTAACTAATGACATTACACAACTAATGTTCGATAACACCAATAATTCCTCATAACACAAATACACAGCTCAATCGTTCAATAGCATTTCAAAGCTCTACCACAAAATTTCCTTAAATATTTGATAACATCTCAAAACTCCATGACTAACTAAGGCTAAGCACTCTAAACATGAATCAATGCAAATTGGGCCATTAAATCAAGACATTCCTTATTTAATATCAATTATTTAAAAATACTGAAAAAGCACGAGACACTTTTGAGAAATAATCAAAGGGTTGAGTCTAGTTAAAAATCACATAATCATTTTGTGCAACTGAGACATTCAATTTGTATAAAGAGCTCAAAGCACCTAGGCACTGAGATGAGAACAAGGTAGTGACTGTGACTGTCTTTTCAGAGACGGACAAGGGGACAGGAACATCAGATGACAGGTACACACAGTCTCAGCGTTGTTCATATATCAGTTAGCAAATGAAGTGAAGCACAGAGCCAAGCAAATCCCTTCTCCGCTCTGGCCTCTCTGATTGGCTGTCACCTAATTGTGTTGCGCTGTCACGGGACGAGGCGGTAAGGAGTTAATAGGTTAATTTAAGAAAATGAACAGCCACATACATCACATGCTCTTGGAACGGAAGGTCACATTTATGCGGAAAACATCACTTTTTAGCTTCAACATCATACCCTTTACAAAAAGTCAGATCCATATTGAGTTTTCAGTGTGAAACACAATTATAGTCCTAGAGAGGTATGACAAATGCGTTACATTGAAACTGTAAATCTACAGTATACATGAGCAAGCCCAGGTCTAACAAATCAAGGTCAGTTATGGCTTTACTGTGAAGATGCCATTAACAGGGACATTTTTGGCTGCGTTCTGACATTATATAAAAATCTGTGAGAACCATTAGCCTTTAACAAAGAATTAAAATGCACATTTGGTGAGCAAAGGGTATGAGATAAATCACGCTAAGTAAGTAAGGGAATCGATCATTTCTCAGATGGCCTGAATTGCTCTTTATCTATATTAAACAGAAGAGTCTAATGGATGGTACTTTAGATGGTCCCCTTCGTGTCCTTTAAAAGGCATCGGCTTGGTTCCTAGCCCAGAACATTTGAAAATTATTCAGAAGAGGCTAGATTCAATTAAATGTCTCTCCCGTACCTTGAACTTTGTGCTGCTGACGAAAGGTAAACACATCAATCTCCTTTTGCTACCCGAGCAGCAACAGTCCTCAAATCTGACCAAGCGTTACCTTCGAATCTGGAGCAGAATGAAAAAAATAGCCCAACGACAAGAACAGCAGAGCAGAGGCCTGAGCAAGACCAACATGCTGACACGGTGCTAAAAGAGATAACTGGATCCTTTTACCAGATCAGATCAGTTCTGCTCAAGACATCTGGTGTTTAGGACAATATCAATTGCTGATTGACCAGTATGGGTTTTTAGTAACCAATAATAAAGGCAAAATCGAGAGAGAAGGCTGGCTTTGATACTGTACTTCAGCCACACATACAAATGCTACTACATTAGATAACCATAAAACCAAGTGATATTTCATTTAAAGCTTCTAAGAAATTTTTTTTTTAGAACATTCCTACATTACTAAAACTTGAACTAAAATTAAAATGACAACACAAAATATAACAATAAATCAAAATATGATATGAATAACTATAATACTATATCTCAATGATACTACAATAACACTGGCATGCAGATGCCACTTCCTACTGGTACTAAAGATGTCCTGTCACATAAGCTGTAAGATAACAATGCGGTCCACGGACACAGCAAGCACCCCAATAGCGACAAACACTGCATTTAAATGCAAGTAAAGTTAAATAACCACACAAAAAAAAAAAAACACTTTTTGATTAACACATTAGCTCTCACGCACCATCTCGCTGGAATATGAATTATTTCAGGTTATAGGATTTCGCTCTCCGAGGCAACAGGGAAGGATAAGGAACGACAGGAGACCAAGATCTATTGACATAAACGAGCTCAGATGTTGCCTTTTCATTCACCCTCTTACTTTGAAATCAATACGACTCTGTCCGAGTAGGTAGATTCTATTCACATTCCCCTCTCGCCCAGTCTCCCGGAGAGCCCGAGACTTAGTCAGCAGTCTGTGAGAAACAGTTTCAATTACACAGAGTGCTTTTAAAATGAGGGATGTGAATGCATTATAAAGCTCAACGCTGATGTATTCACTAATAATGATGGCATCCCAGGAAGCCGGCCATAATAATCCCCAATGATATATAGAGTAACTGATGGAAACAGAAATGGAAGGGGGGTTGCCATGTGATTGATTTCTCCTTCAAATGAACTGGCGCTGTTCTTCAGCGAGGAGAACTGGGGCACATGACTTCGTGACAAGGTGACCCCGTGACTCCTGTGCTCTGGTGCATCAAGTACTGTCTCTCTGTTCTTCACTTCTGCTCCAATGACCCCTCAAAGTTATCTTGTGACAGGAAATGATAATGTTCAGAAGGAAAGCATGTCTACCTGAAACAGCATGAACTTTGCTCTGATGCCAACCTTATAAATCTTAGTTAAGTATGTTCAACGCACAATCACCTCAGAGCATCTCAAAATATCCCTGCGTATACTATGCAATGCGAAAAGATACAATTGGACTAAACCTAGTGCCACTGGCACACTGTCTCAGAATCTAAGATGAATTGAAACTCACCCCAGGAATATCTTCCTGCAACTGTCTGCAAACTCACATCACAGCCTGGTCATCAAGTAGTAAACAGTTACAAAGTGGACGTAGAGGCCATCAAAGTGACATTGAAAGGAAGAAAATGAATTTGCAGAAACAGAACTGAGATGGAAGCTCATAAGTGACTGGATTAGAAAGCTCTACATGCTGCGTGCTGTACAAATAGTAAATCACACACACACAGGATACTCAACGGATTGTGGCATCTAGACACCACCAAAACGCAGCAGAGACCGTGTCTACTAGTCAAGGCCTCGTCGACTCTACAGCCATCAGCACAGATCCACATCAGAGACTCAGGAACCAGACAGGTCCTCCACACAGACCCTATGGCACGCTTCAGGCTACATAACGGTGGAATGAATCGCTCAAACAAAAGGCACTGGATGAATATTTGAATGCTACCGATCTGAATTCTGACTTGTGATGCAGCCTGAATCATGATCACACACTGTTTGTTAAACGCTGTTCGCTGTTAATGTTGTATGAGAACTGAACTGAGCTGGACGATGACATCATTTTTTGCAGAACTGCTTTATAGATAAAATGAACTAATTTAATAATTGATGATCTTTACAAAGGAACTGAATCAACACTGAAATGACTTCAGATGAACAACAGCCGAAATGCATAATTTTTCCTTTATCAATGTAAAGCTGCTTTTAAACAACCTGTGTTGTATAAAGCGCAAAATAAATAAAGGTGACTTCACTTGACTATTAAAGTATTGCGTAGTTAGTTTAGTAACAACCATAAAAAACATTGCAAATATTGAGTCAATTTTAAATAGATTTTTTATTGATACTAAAAATATTTCAGTCAGAGAAGCCAAGAAACAGAAAAAATTCTTAATAAACACATTCTTAAGAATTAAATTCTTCTTATCTAGCATTTTATTTTTCTCACATAATTTTTAAAGATGAACTAAGAATAAATAATTAATTCAAAAGTTAGAAATATTTTGTCTTCCAGGAAAAGCTAAATGCTTAATGAAAATTCTATTTTGGTTGAAAATTTTTTTTTGGTTGAAATTCTTAAAAAAGAAATAAATAAGAGAACGTGTTGCAATTTAATGTCAAGGTAAATAGCTGCTGGCCTACTGAATTTGATATTAGACAATCAGACAAAAGCCATCTGCGTCATTTTATGCTTAAGAAAAGATGTTCGAAAGAAAACATTTGAGAACCAAAACAGTATAGCGTTCATGCATTCGGTTAATAAAGCTGGTGGTCACCATGAACTGTCGTCGTATAGAAAAGAGCTGCATGAAGATTTTCCAAAAATGTTTATTTTTGGTGTTCCTCACAAAAATTCATAAAGTTTAGAACGAAATAGAGAGTAAAATAATGATTTTAACGATAACGATATATTTAGATCTTTTCACTAAATATATTATATTTAAGCATTCAGTATGAAATACATTGAATTGAATAAGCAACACCATGTCCGTCTCTCTGTCTCTAGTGTCTAATGAGTACACAGCTCATTTCCTCTTCCTCTAATGCCACAAAGTGAGAGGAATTGTAAAGTATCCCAGAAAGGACAGCTAGGCTACTTTACAAATAAAGACAGAGTCCTAAAGAAGTTAATTCTGGATAAATTGACTTTGACCCCAGTAACAAACCTCAGGATTAATTAATTGCTCCAATTAGGTGATGAATGTGGCCACTTAGACTAATTGTCAGTGGAGCATGGGCTTCTCCAGGCCTCATGGGAACTTTAAGGAGCTTTCAAGAAAGAGCTTTTTCTGAAAGTAAAGCGCCTTGTGTTGAGGTTTTAGAAGGCGAAGTCATTATAATCGGTCCTCTGAGAGTGATTAGCAGCACATGTCAGGTTTTGTTTTTAGATGTGAATTTGTGTGAGAGATTAATGACCGCTGTTAGTGTGCTTGTCCTGTCTGGCTAGTGATAAACCAGCTGTTATGTAACAGCGCTGTTTACTATAAGTGTGATAGGATTGTTGTATTTGTCAATGAGGCTTCTGAGATTTGTGTGACAGACCAAACAAGCTCTTGATGAGTGGGAAGATTAGATCCATCTTGTTAACTTATTGGCAACTAACTTTTTTTTTTCAGTCACACTTTAGTTTAGGGTCCAATTGTTACTATTAACTAACTATTAACTACAACTTTTGCCCCATTAAACTCCTAATTACTGCTTATTAATAGTTAGGTAATAGTAAGTTTAGGTATTGGGTAGGATTAAGGGATGTAGAATATGATCACGCAGAATAAGGCATTAATATGTGCTTTATAAGTACTCATAAACAACCAATATCCAAGTAATATGCACGCTAATAAACAACAAGATAATAGTGAGAAATTGATCTAAACTAAAGTGATACCTTTTTTTTCTTTTAACTAAAGCTTGTCCAATAGTTTTACATTATATTGTCTTTGACTATCATTCAGTTTGAAGCTACTTTAGGTAGTAAAGGTCAGTCTGACTGACCAATCACATTCATTTTGTGTTTACATGCCATTTAGAGGCAGGTTTAAAAAAAAAAAAGTAAAAATATTGCACAGCAGTGTTTTGGTTTAGCGACTGTGTATAGAGAAAATCTTTGAAGAAATTATTAGAAATGAGAAAGACTTAAAAAAAAAAACATCCAAATTGATAAAATACTGATATCATCACAGTCATACTAAGATTCAACAGTTTGGGGTTTTGGTTAAGAATTTTAAATGTTTTTGAAAGAACTCACCAAGGCTGTGATTATTTGATCAAAAGTATAAAATATTTTAAAATATTATTACAATTTGAAATATTAGTTTTTTATTTGAATATATTTTAAAATGTAATTTATTCCTAAAATGTCAAATCTGAATTTTCAGCATCATTACTCCAGTCATCAGTGTCACATTATCGTGTTTACAAAGAACTAATTCTTTGATTGGCCAAAAATGTCCAGTTTAGTGGCATCAAAAAAAAGAAAAAAGAAACATTTCTCATTATTATCAATGTTGAAAACTGTTCTGCTGCTTCATATTTTTGTGGAAACCATAATTTATTTTATTCAGGATTCTCAATAGAAAGTTTAGAAGCATTTATTTGAAATAAAAATCCTTTGAATTCTTGCTGAATAAAAATATTGTTTGTGGACATCTTATATCTTTCAAAGATTTGACGCAACTAAACTGGAATTTTTGGGCCAATCAAGTAAATAGTTGTATGTTGGTAGTTGGAAACATGACTTTGTTTCCAGGCAGACTATAGCCAATCAGATTTCAGCCAGCTCTTCCCATCAGACCGCAGTGTCAGTGGGAGGTCCATTTCCATGCCTGAGACTAAAGAATATCTTACATTTAATTCCGAATGTTTGAACATCGAATTTGAGTGCCTCGAATACTAAATATTATGTACGTCCAGTTACTACATTGCAGCAGTCAGTTATTTAGAAACCTTTTACGACACCATAAAAGAACAATTTGGTGTACAAACCATGAATGACCACTGAGCATTACAGTGCCTTACAGGCCCACATACATCTCTGTTTCTATTACCGTCTCTATTCAAACAGTAACTAACTCCATTCTCTATGGATGTCAGCTGCACAACTTTGCCTTATGGGCCTTGTACTGATGGCAGCGGCGGCTCCCCTGATTAAATTCATCACCTTTATTACAGTGTGGAGTGCAGGGCCTAGCATGGCTGACTGCTCCTGTTGCCCATTGAGGGCATTCATCTGCACTAACGGGGGCAGGGGTTTACGCATTAGACTGTGAGCATCACGTCTGCTTCACGCACATGCATCGCTCACAGGTGACATGCCAGGGCCGGTCGCACGTCTCATATCTAAAGGCCACACTACTCTTCAGAGCGGGGAGAAACATCTCTCTACAACACTGACTGTGGCAAGGGGCTTCGCATAATGCGTATCAAATACACTGGTGCTCACTTGCACTTGTTAAAGTGGTTTTAGACTGTGGTTTTGGCCTTTCACAGTGGTGACGCATTTCCACAAGTTATTAACATTGTAAATCTAGTAATGTTAGATTATACTTTGGGTTATATTACCGTGGCATTAAATTTCAGAAAGCTAGTTGCTGTGTAAAACAATGACTAAAGCAGTGTCTTGACATTTACCTCTCTTCTGACCACCTTAATCAATTCCTCAATATTTATTTTTTTCCTCTTTTGGAAAAGTCATAAACGCTATTGTGATTTTTTTTTCTTTTGCTTTTGGAGCAAATGGGAATGCAAAAAATATATATATACCTACATACAAGTTTGCCCAACCTCCTACTTCCCTTTCTGAGAACCCTGGATGTGAAAAGTTTCCATTGGAAATGTCATGCAATTTTACGTTTGTAACTATATATATATATATATTTCACAAAAACCTGGGAGTTCAAATCATGGCAAAATCATTAGAGATTTTGAATTAGGATTAAACAATGTCCCAAATCACTAAGCTATTATTTCTCAAAAAGTATAGTTCACAAGTTCACATTTTAATTTAAAATACATATTTGGCTTCAGCACATGCTCTAAATTTCCCTTGGATTACAAAATGAATACATATTTTAATATTTAATACAAAACAGTCAGTAGAGATAGAGGTGCAATTGGGGTGGTGGATTCCTGATTTTTTTTTATGTGATTAAAAAAAAAAAAATTCCTGCCCTCTGTCCTGCATGCAACTCCGTGTTTTAAGGGATTTTCCTATCACTGATGCAATTCAAGCTTGAAGTTCAATTGGGGGATTTTTAAAGCAAATATTGATGTATGTGATAAACTGGACTTAATTTGATTAATGTAATAATATTGTTAATAGATTAACAGTTTTAAAATGTTATCTGTCATTCAAACAGCTTTCTCATCTAAAGTGTCTAAAATTACCAAGTACATGGACAATCTCCCCAGAGCAACCCAGAGTTAAGTGAAGTGAAGATAGGCACAATATCAATAGAGGATCCCAGACAGTCTTCAGTACATGGTGCCTTCTGATTAAATGTGAACGTATGACCTTTAGAAGCTGAAAATTTCACCGGGCTGGATCTATAACTTCTAAACTAGCACCAAATGTTCAAGAAAAAAAATAATGATAATGATATAATAGTAATTTATGGGAGGATATAACAGTTTGTCTAGTTTCGCTAGATTACAGTAGAGTAATTTACAAAAATTAACAGTGCTCTCACAGTAATAATGTCAGCAATTGCCTAAATCTAAAGTGTCCCCAAGCTACCGCTTGTACCCGACTGTGTGATATAAACAGAAGTGTAAAATGAATGCACATTATGAGATGGATGCAAGCCGACACAAACACACACATTCACACACTCTTATTCAAACAGAGCCAGATTTGTTGCATATTACAACACCCCATGGGGAATATCACACATGCGATCTCACGCAGCTTCTGAGCTATCGCTTGCCTCGATTATCAATGCTGCCACTGATTTTCAACACTCTCAATTCATTTCTCTATTTTCATTCTCCAAGAGCCGTGCAGAAAACTTACATGTATGATCAATGCAGTGGTCCAGCATGAGCGGTGGACCGTAATTTACGTTCTAGGACAGGATAGAGCTGAGCTCAGCAAAAGCCTCTGATTTAGGGTTGCTTTGGTGATGGTTCCACTATAGCGACAAAGCATCTGATATTAAGTATGTTGAAGAGCGCAGCCCTTATGTTGCAGTGCTGTAGCGCGACAACAGGACGTACGTTTCTCAACGGATCCAGAGACACATTTTCTGTTCTGATAATCACAAAAGACCATGACCAATTGCAATTAGTTTTCTAAGAGGCAACTGATCAGAGGCATGTATGCATTTGCACACCCTCTTAACATGCAGATCTGAGCAGTATGTCCTGTTTATCTAAGGTCAGGGATCAGTTCTGCAATGGTTCAATAGTGGAAGTGAAACCGACTCTCATGAGCACAAGACTAACTCGCTGTCTCAGTCTGACGGAGTGTATGCTCCCTTGACAGCGTTATTAATTCAGATTTGCACAACCAAGACTGTGACAAACCCATAATACGTGGTGGAGGAAACTCCTCTAACTGGCATATTACTGAAAAAGATCGCATTAAACATGACACATCTGTAGGCCAGGTTCTCACCAACTCACAGTGTAAAAAGCTGTGAAAACTCATGACGTGAGTCATACTTCTCAATTGAAACTCAGAATATTATTCATGTTGGCATGTAAGAGCAGCCGCATAGTCCTGATTACATGTTAATGTGACAGGCGGACATCACTGATGTTGTCCGGAGAGGGAAGCTAGTTTCGACCAGAGGGAGATGTGAGTGGCAAGAAACAAACAAGAAAGCGACTGTAAAATTGCTGCAATTCATAAAGCACAGAGTGTAAAGCCAGGCCGCTGGCCAGCCCAAGGGGTATATGATGAGGTCCGAAAGGCAAGTTTAACAGGATAGTGTTGAAAAGGCGCTTTTTGGTGTATTTATAATAGTGTCTATATTGACTGATGAGAATATATTTCAACAGAAGTTGAAAACATTAAACTGACAGTTTGCACTGATATCACAGAGGAGTCATTAGGCTTACGTCATTCCACTGCGATGTGCAGATGAATAGGATCCTCGGGTATTTAACTGCGGATGCCAAGGGACTACGTCAACACTGAAATGCCATGATGATTCACTGGCAAATAACAGTTATTTGGAATGGTGTATGTCAGCAATTATAAACCTTCCAACCTACCTAACTTGTGCAAGGGAGGGTGGTAGCGCTCAAGGGTGTCAGAAATATGACGACTCTCTCTCCCTCACACTGTAATAAGTAATGATGAGTAATGAGTCAGTAATGTAGAGTAATGTGTGTAATGATGGAGTTTTATAAAAGTAATTTCATCTTAGGTTTGCTCAAGAGGTTTTAAATTACTACAAGCATATCATGATCTGCAAATTACACATGCTTTGTTTTGACAACATTTTCTTTCACAAATTTTCAATTGGCAGTGAAATTCCATAAAGTAAAAGAAATGAAAATGCATTTGTTAAATAGGCAGGAGAATTAAACTACGAATGAGCAATGAAAATAAGTCTATACTGACAGAACTGCCTCTGCATCGAGGAATAAAAGGAACATTGAGCAATAAAAGGGGGCCCTCTCTAAAAACATGGGACAATGGATAGATAGATAGATAGATAGATAGATAGATAGATAGATAGATAGAGAGAGAGATAGAGAGATAGATAGATAGATAGATAGTTTTTTATTATCCTTTGATCACTTTAAATGGCTATTTAGCATAATTTTATTATGCCAAGGCTCTCTATAAAACATCTATAAAACAGACTAAACGAGAAAAGGAGCCCAGTTTGAGCAAATATATAAACTTCATTAACAACTTTATAAAGTTGACAGCAGGAAATGGGTACAGGAGGTTTTTAAAGCATTAGTCAAGAGCCCCCTGGTGCCACAGTTTACGAAATTGCCCACCCTTACCCACACAGTACAGAAAGGTCGACTCCTCTGGGACCACAATTAAACCATGTCATGGTGCACAGTAGCCTAGTTAAAAGACTAACTTGACAAACTAAGCTACGTGAATACTGACGTATTATGCTTATACAGCGAGCGGAAACGGTCACAGTTATTCACAGTTTAAACGGCATAAACTGTGAAGGAAACACTTTATTTTCAACTTGCTCTTATACTCATAGTGTGGTATCTTGTCAGGTTATTTTAGTTAACAACAGTTCTCGCGATGACTATTTGAATTGCAACGGTCCAGAAGAGGATCTGAAGGTGACAGTAAGTTTATCTTGCTTGTAAGCTATTTTCTCCTAAATGTTCATGATCACGTAGGCATTAGCAGTCCAATTATACGATATTCACTCGGAAGTGATCTGGAACGTTCTATTTTAGAGCAGTCAAACCGTCGGAACGGGCCAAATTCCACATCGAATTTTCGCTTAAAATCTGTTCTCTCCTAGTGTAAATCTGTTTAGAGTTTAAATGAGAAACATTTTACTTGTAGGAAAAATCATTCTTTCGCAAGCCACAGGTAGGCTACCCCCTTGCAACGGAGAAGTAGCTACTATATACGAGCGCAAACTTAAGCAGCTTTTAAAGCTGAACTATAAGGCTGTAAGCGTCGTGTGATTGATTGGCAAAATAAGGGTGAAGGTCTGACACCAAAAAACCCAACTGGCGCCATAAATTGTCACTATTTAGCGTTTTGCCTTATGCATGGACAACCCGCGCGCAGTTCCCAGCAATGCCATTCTGTGGGATTTGACGGACACATGTCACTTCACTTCATCAACATTACCTTCGTCGAGAAGCCGTTCGAGGTGGTTGAAGATCCCGCAGAAGTTGGGCAGACTGCTCATCAGTTTCTTATCGTTCATGAGCTGCATCAGATAATCAGGGGTCGGCTTCGGCTTTTCTTTCGTTTCCATTTCCCCCACCATATTCCACAGAAATCACCACCGACGCCCCAAAAATAGACAGGAAAAAGTCCCAAAATAAATAAAGCCTGGAATATAAATAATAAATAGAGTACAAGAACGCAAGTGAAGGAGGCAAGTGCCCGAGTCTTCCGCGGCAAAGGATGCTGTCTCTGTCTTTACGCACAATCCGCTGCTGCAATACTGCAATTCTGGGGATGACAGTTGTTTTAGGGCAGCTGATGAAATGAAATTAAATGAACAAAATTAAATCTATATACGGGAGGAGAGTGAAGCCAGGTCTCCTTTCAAAAACAATTCCCAATAAATCCCACAAGTTACTCGCAAAGGCGACTCCCGCGTGCCCAGTGTCCCTCTTAAGATTTATTTTAGCGAGAGATTTGTCCTTAACTTCCTCTTGAGGCTGTGAAAATGCACCCTTTCCCAGAGTTCCCCAAAGCTTCCTGTGTCTTGTCTGTCTGTGTATGTGTGCAGCACTGGAAACGTCTGTCCCTCCTGTCTCTCACGCGCAATAAAGGCGCTTTCTCAATGAGATTGGCATTCGGTCCTCCGTTACCGAGCAGCTCTTCTCGCGCTCGCGAGTCCGTCACATGATCACACTGAGTCCCAGCAGCAGAAATCAGACTGTGGGAGGAGAGAGAGAGAGAGAGAGAGAGAGAGAGAGAGAGAGAGAGAGAGAGAGAGAGAGAGAGAGAGAGAGAGAGAGAGAGAGAGAGAGAGAGAGAGAGAGAGAGAGAGAGAGAGAGAGAGAGAGAGTATACGTATTGAAAAACCCTTGTTATGCATCAATACCCAACACTGTTTCTGATATGTTTAAGCATGCACAACACAATCATGAGGAATAGGCTAATTTAAAAAAAAAAAAAAAAAAAATATATATATATATATATATATATATATATATATATATATATATATATATAAATTTAAATCCGAGAACAGATTTTCTTTCTTCATTGAAACACAAAATGAAATGTTGGACACATTTTATGAGCTGCTCTTTCATAAAATTTGCTATATTCAAAATCGACCAAAGCCATACAATAGGTTTGTTTGAAAAACAGACCAAAAGTATAGTTTATGCTAAATTGCGCTACATTGGAGCGACATGAAGGTGAGTGAACAATAAAAAGTTTAAATGTATTAACCAAGGCAACATTTTAAAATACAACAGTTGTTCTAACACTTTTTTGTTACCTTTAGCCTACTTAATGTCTTAACCTAATTGTATAAATTTTGCCATCTGTACTACATACCATGCCTTGTTTACTCCAAAAACCCAAGTTAAGATTAATTTATTGTTTTGAGTGCCATTTTGTCAAATTTTTGAGGTGGGGCAATTCTAAATAGACTTAATATTTTTCCCTAGTTGCCCAGTATCTTGAATGTTGATTGTCAACTGAAAGATTTGAGAGAACATCACATAAGCTGACTTCATAAATTGATGTTGATTTGTTTTTGTTTGAAATTAACAGTATGGTGATCAGTGTTCCCTTTGGTTGGTATTTTTATAATTCTCTTCCTATTGATACAGCGATACAACAAAAAAATCTGGTTTCAAAGGAAGGGAAGTAATAAATGGGTTGCTTTTAAGAGGAGACCTATAACTTCTAACTAAATCATTAACTAGTCTATTTTTCAGGTCGAATAATGATCTTTTAAAATGTTATTGCTAACACGTCATAAACACCTTGTGAAACTTTTAATTGGGTTGATATTATCCCTCTATAGTTGTTACAGTATCTTGCAATTGACCATGCCTGAGTAACACACATACTTCAACATTTAGCATGCAAAACACAACAAAACATAACAACTAATATTAAAAGACTCATTTTTCTTCTTTTGACTGGCTAGAATAGTAAAGGAGAACTGTGATTGACTAAACGCCGGTGCACATCAGAACATACCACAATGGTAAAGAAGAAAACAAGGCATTTATCTCAATAGGAGGACTTCCTCTGCAGAAAAAGAAAATCATTACTTAATGGAGGCTAATTCTTTGTCAATATGTTGCAATACTCAATTAAAGCTAATGCGATGGGAACAGCTCCTCCCTCTGGATTAGGCCACTTTTTAATTTACATAATTAACATTCTTTTTGTCCTTATTGGAGCAGCATAAAAACACAGAGATTTACAGTTTACAGACATTTAAGAACGCTTGCAGAGATTTAGAAGTTTGATGTGCTACATTTCCATTCTTAGCATTCATTCTTTGCTTTAATGCAATGCATTAGGTTTTGAAAAAAAAAGGCTGTTCCCTAGTACCAAACTAGCATAGAAATAGAAAAGCTATCAAACATTTCAGAGAAAAGTGAAGTTATTTCCCCACACAGCAAGCATAATTTATGAGTGCTTAAATCCCTTCATTACTATGTTTATATAAATACTCTAATTGGCCTAATGGTTTTGTCACATCTTTTGTTATGCAAAGCAGTTCTCATTCATGGTGCTGTTTGGCTTTTAGACGCAGCCATGAAAGCAATTGTTCCAGTCACCGTTTGACGTTACATTGGTCCATCGCTCCTATTCACGTGAACGGAAAAAAAACAAAAACAAGGAGCATGTCTAAGGAATAGCCGGAAAACAAAACGAGGGACAGCGCACCAGAGGGCTGAAGAGATGAGGGGAGAGAGGGCTGGCGACCCAGTATCTGACAGCATGGAAACAAACGACCCACCAGAACAGGAAGGGATTGTCCAGGTCCTGCCCAGCACCTTTTCATCCTTTTGTGATGCCCGGGGCTTTCACATGCAGATCGCCTTGAACGCAGAGGCCTGTGTTAGGACGCCTTGCCCTCCTGACTACAGAGAAGGGGGTGTACTATTTACCCCTCACCCCTTCTTCAGTGAGAACTGCCCCTCCACCCCACGGCTCTTCGCTCGCTCTCCAAATGACGGAAGCCTTGTTTGAGAGCAGAGGAATTACATTAATGAATGCATTCCTTCACACATGCACCCTGAAACCAGGCAAGGAGAGCAAGCTTGTCTCTGTTTGGTCGAACCAGGGAACAAGTGCACTGTCGCTCTCAAACTCTCCCCTTTCATCTCGCTCCGGCTCCCTCTTTGCAGCTCTATCACTTTTTCACTTGTTAGCCCTCCTTCAGATCCCCCTCATAAACCCCCTTCTCTGTAAGTGCATGTGACCAGTATGTGGGTTTGAGCCGAATATAAAAACAGCCTGTAAACTGATGAAACCAAGGAAAAGATGAGCCTTCACAATGGTTACACTAATTCAATAACCCATTTGCATGCTTTTGAACAAATATATGCAGGGTAATTAGCCAAATGATCTCATTAGTATTCGTTAGTAAAGTTTGGTTGTACAACACATACTTTTATCCTTTTTCACATTTGGATAGACACTAATACTCACAATATCAACATATGGACACTTAAAAAAAATAATAATAATAATTTAGTCATTATAAACTAGTCTGATTTTCCTCATGGGACCAAAAGAAAAAATTATTAGTATTTTTGTAGGGACATTTGGACTTCCTAACTTAGGGTTTGCCAGGACACCACACACACGCACACGCACACGCACACACACACACACACACACACACACACACACACACACACACACACACACACACACACACACACACACACACACACACACACACACACACACACACAATCATTAAGTAACTAAGTGAAATGTATGTTTGACTTATTCTGTATATCATACTTCTTGTGTGTTCTCCTCAAATGGTTTATGAAATGTTTACCCATTATACCCTCTGCTATGAAATTGTGTTAAGAGTACACTGAACCCAGTCCAGTCGTCAATATGCTGATATTGTACGCTATATATGAAAAATGTACATACACATTTTACATACGAATACGTATGTATACAAATGAGATCTCTCAGAATAAGCATAACAACCCTCAAGAGAGCTGAAAATTGTAACAGTAATACTAGCAGTAGCTACAGCAGCAGCTTATTTTAATATAATATTGCTTGGCTTAACTTAATGATTAACATTTTATTGAAAATATTTAGGAAATCAATGCGCTGATGTGTCCTCTATAAATGTGAAGAATCTGCGCAATTATAGTTTTGTGAAGCCCGGGTGCATTAAATTTAATTCAGTCATGAATGATTGAATGCCTTACTTAAACAACCATGAAACATCAATAATAATTTCCATAACTGAGCTCCAAGGCTCATTTCCAGTGCAAAATGTCTTATCGAACACATTACTAAATTTGATCATGTTCCACAAAATAAATCGGTCATTAGTTCCCATGGCAGCTCCGTGGCTCAGTAAACACTGAACATCCATGAGAACAGCCCTAGCCGTGAGACTGTGCCACCTACCACAGCCACAAAGCTCCCGGTCAGGTTGTCTCCAAGTTTTTTTGCTGGCCGAGTCTTTTGTAACACGAATCCACTGTGTGCTAATTTGACGCGCTGCAGAGATAAAGGGGGAAACTCATGTTAGATTCAGCATCAGAGGATCGGAATGTGGGCCATTTAATGCAGGAGTCAGACAATTCCTCTCGAACAGACCCAGATGGCTAAATGAACAGAGTAGTAATTAACAGAAAGCCTTGACTCACTGGATAAAACAATATTCAAATCAGAGAGAGAGAGAGAGAGAGAGACAGAGAGACATAATGATAATGGAGCCAGGATGGCAAAATCATTTTAGTGTTGTGAAACTGGGAATTATGAGGAGAAGATAAATCAATAAACAACAAAAAATATGCTTTTTATCTGACTGAAAAATCTGATTATCGATGCAAACTCAAACTGTAATAATAGTACTCTGGAACAAGCTGACAGGCAGGGGAAACACATAAACGCAACAGCAATCGGACAATAGACTGAAAGAAAGAGTGCATCTTAAATAGGCAACAGAAACGAGATAATTAATCATACACAGCTAGGACAAATTAACTCAATGAAAGTAACCATACAAACAAAGGAGTGATGGGTAAAGAACAAAGGAAAACAGGAACCAATCAAAACACAAACTGAAAGTCCAAACATGCACTGACATGTGACATTGCCCCGCACTACCGGGATGCACATTCTTGCACCGTAAAGCATCAAAAGGGGTGGGAGGGTGGGTGTCCTGGAGGCTGGCGAGGCCACCGCAGTTCAGGGGACCAGGGCGGGATCCCGGCTGCAACCTGGCAGGCAGCCTATGGTGGAGTCGATGGAGGGAGGAGTTTAGGTTGAAGACTCCAGGGGGCCGACTGATGGAGGCGGAGTAGGTGGAAGAGGAGACCAGAGTGTAGAAGGAGAGCCGACGAGCCAAGGCAATCCTGAGGATAAAGAGGGGCATGGCGATACCGATGACTCTGGCGACCGAGGCATAGGCGGGGATCTAGAGGGCCGCGATGGAGCCAGAGCAACAGAGGACCATGTTGGAGCTAGAGGGAGAGGAGTCTAATGGAGCCAGAGGGACGAAGGGACGAGGCGAAGCCGGAGGAATGTAGTTCTGAGACGAGGACAGGTAGACGAACGACCAAGGCGAAGCCAGAGGGATGAGGGAGCCTGGTGGAGCTGGTGGACTGATGGGCCATGGTGGAGATGAGGGAGGTAGGAGCCAAGGCCAAGGTGGAGCTAACGGACCGAGGGGCCCAGGTGGAGTCCTGGTCGGCGAAGCTGGAGGCGGAGACTGGGGATGCACTGACCTTGATGGAGCTGGAGACTAGCAGACCCGCGGCAACCCCACATCACAGATGGTGGAATGAGGGTGAGCTGAGGGGCTGACAGGAAGCAGCGGAGGCGGTGATGAGGAAATTATGATGATAGGAGGTGGGAGAGGGAGGCTGGGTGGGAATTTGGGTTCCGGGCATTCTGGGTGATAGTTCCGGGCAGACGTATAAAACATATGGAGGAAGACAGGGTATTTCGGTGTCAAAGTCTTTTAAATCCACTTCTTCTGGAAGAGAATGGTGACAGGAGACTTAGGTGCGGCAGCGGCCATCTTAGCTGAGTGCTCAGAAGCAGCGACCATTTTGACAGAGGGCTCTGGCGTGGCAGTGACCATCTTGGCAGAGGGTTCTGGCGTGGCGGCGGGAGGAGACAAGGAGGAGACAGGAAGTATTTGGAGCAGGAGGAGCAAGGTGGGATCCCGGCTGTAACCGGCAAACGGCTGTGGCGTGGTGGCGGTCATCTTGGGAACGGCAGCCATGACAGGACAAGACTCTGGAATGTCGGCCATGACGGGACGAGACTCTGGAATGGACTCTAAGATGGGCTTGGTTTCTCTCCAGTCCAGCCCTATGGTGTATGGGAGGTCAATGGTGTGGTGGAAAGTTGCCCTTGATCTGGAACAGGGTCCCCAGGGTGTAATTTTCAAGGTAGCTGATATTGGCAAGCTGGAGGAATTCCCTTGAAAATTCTAACAGGTTGTGGCTCTCTTCATCAGGAACAGACTGAAGACTCTGATTATCAATACAAACTCAAACATAATGTGCAGTGGCGGGGGGTGCTCCAGGACAGGTTTAGCCAACTCAATTCGAGCGGCAGAGTCATTTCTTCCAATTTACTACAAGTTATAGCACGAAATAAACAAGAATGAACATCACAAGGTATGTTGAAAGATACAGTAGAAGTATCATTGCTCAAAAAGCTTGCGAACATGTCACTTAACTTTACATTTACCTTATCCAATGTTAACATTTTGTAAGTTAACAATTTAAAAAAAAAAAAAAACACCACAGAGGAGCATATATACCAGGGGTATTCAATTAAAGTTCCAAGAGGTCCGGTCTCTATATTTTTTTCCCAGCAGAGGTCTGGACAATACTTTTTTGGAACAGGTTACATTTCCACCAGGGAAGCCGTAGTACTTTGTAAAAGAAAAAAAAATTAAAACCTCAAAATAGTCATCAAAGAGGAGAATCTTGGGCCCTGAGAGCCAAAGCAGTGATTTTTACCAATTTTTACAAAAAAATAAAATATTTTACACAACTGGATATGAATATAAAAGGTTAGATCCTTACAGCACAAAAGTTCGACACATCACCACCAAACTATAGGTACTGGCATCGGCAGATGTCACTGAATAATCGGATATCTATATCAGTGGAGAAATGTAGGAGCGTGCATTCCTAGTCTGAAAGATTCATTCACAAATCTGCTGTTTTGATCTTTTTTCCTCCACTGCTATCATGTGACCTGGAATGTAGTCCATAAATTATATGTACCACTGTTGTTAAACATTATGGTGCCATTTTCCGTGTCCCAATTCATTACAATTGTATCGAAACAAGCGACTAGGACATTCTTCAAAATTTTGGCTTTTGTGTTCCACAGAATAAAGTAAGTCATACAGGTTTGCAACTACATGAGGGTTAGAAAATGATGATAGAATTTTCATTTGAATAATATTAGGTGCCTTATTCCTTTGAATCAGTGCTAGGTAACTAAAAGGAAATTTTACTGCTCCTATGTGTCAGTATAGATCAAAAGATCACAAAACCCCATCTGAGCATGCAACACAATCATTCCACCTCAGCTCTTTCTCTATTGTCTACAATACTGACAATTTATTGTGTCAACAGGGGATCTCTAGGAGATTCACGAGTTGTCAGGCATATCTCTTTCTCCTCATGAGCCTCTTCCCACCTAATTTGATACAGCGTTCCTTTGAGGCTTTATGCCATGTTTGTTTTAGTTTGATTTAAACCCTGTTCCAAAAGGAATCCAGATGTGTTGACAAAAATATTCATATTTGTTAAAATTCAGTTACAAGTCATATGGGGCATCTTTAGTAGGCCTAGTCCCTATTCCGACAAATATGCCTACACATTCTGCTATAGGATTAAATACAAAGCTGATTGAATTCATGATATAAATAGATCTAAGGAGTGAACAAAAATGACTCGGTATACTTGAGTGTATCAGTGACATCTGATTTGATTTGCCATATATATGAGTAATGTTTCCCACATGCAAAAGCTCAGTCTTTAAACACAAAGAGCTAAACTGTTTTATCCCCACTAAGAGAGGACGTGCCCAGGCTCTTCCCATGACAGAATATGAATGATGAGATAATCTAATGGCGTCAATATGATCCTATTATAGGCTGCCAGTAAGCCAGTCTGAATGTGATTTACATTACAATAACACTTTCTTCTTCCTAGGCCTTATCACATACAAACCAATTTCTCCTGCTCTAATATATTCATGATTATTGATGTCTATAGTTATTGGTTTATTTATCACCATTTATAATCAAGCACACTCTATTATACTCTGTGGGCTTCAGTAGCTCTTGTAAATTTTCCATGTTTGTGTTCCTTTTATACATTTTGCGGTAAACAATTAGACATGTGATTTTAGTCTGGCAGGCGATAAAAGGGATGAAAAAATCTCATATCTGAAGACCAGAATGGGGTGGCCTCTTTTAAATTGTGCCAGTAAAAAAACAATCCCAAAGGGCCTGGATTCACCAAACATTCTTAAGAATAAAATTCTTCTTAACTGCTATTTTCTTCTTAAAAATAAAGTTAATAATATATTGAATTTCCAAACAACATTTCTTAAGAAATTGCTTATTTTTTTTATTAAGATCGTTCTAAAGATAAATCTTAAGAAGAATTTGAATTCCTGAAAAGAATCATTGTAAATAAACTCTTAAAGTTAGAATAACTTCCAACTCCCTAAAGGTAAGATATTGGGTAGTTTTAAGCATACAAGAGACAAAAATTATTATGTAAACAAGTATTAGTCGTGATTATGTGTGATCGGTGATGTGACTTTTTGCTACATTCGAAATTCAGTAAATTCAGTAAAAAAAAAAAAAGAGTCAAACAGGGAGCATTCACTCAGGAGTGCAAGAAAAATGGACTGCAAATGAAAGCAACAGACGCAAAGACTCGCATCAAGCCAGTTGCGACAAAAAGAGCACACTTATTATGATTATTACAGTAATCTGCAGGCAGCACAAAAGTACAGTATTTGAGGTGTATTTCATTGATATTGATCAGTAAGTCTTCGGTAAGAACCGCCATATGATCACCAAGGAAACACCACAGTCTGTTATTTTCTTCTTAAAGTAGGCATGTTTCAGAAGTTGCAATAGTCCTTTATTCCCAATTGCCAAATCACAATATCCGAATGAAACGGCTTCTGGGAAAAAAAATTGAAGAATGTAGGGCGGGACTTGATTTTGTCCATAGGGAATTGATTGGATGGTTGTGGTTTGCTATTGGTGGATCTCATGTGAGTGACAGGTTGCCCCGTCCTCCCGCCAGTAAACACGTCCTCAGAGAAGAGAAGAGTAGCTGCAAGAGGGAGGTGAAGATATTTTTATAAAACATTACAAGGCCATGTGAATAAAAGAAAATTGTGCACAGATAAATCAAATTATAATAAATACTGCAATATTTAATAAAAAAAACAAGAATTGTCAATTTTGAGTTCATGGTAACTTTATGAATTTATAGGAACATTCTTACAAACTTTCTTCTTACGAGGATTTTTGTGAATCCGGCCCCAGAACATCCTGGCAACCACCTAGCAGCACATAGAATACATAAACACGTTAAATGTAAGAAGAAAAAAAAGACTTGTTTTCTAATGTTTGACATTTTTGTGTTGTGAAAGTCTTAGCAGCGTCACATATTAAAACATGATTTCTCGCAGTGTGTGTTCTTGTCTGGCTAAGTTGGTATGTGTTGGAGTACTGGGGTGTGTGCACATTCAGAGTGGACAGTGACTCTGCGAGTCCAGTGCAGACAGACAGCAATTGTCTTCCACTGGGAACACTGTGCACTATTGTAACCTGCTGGGACCAGGGAGCAGAGAACCAGGACACAAAGAAAATTAGTGTACTTCCAGCTCGGAGATATCACCACACTGGCCTCTCTCAAACAGACATACATGGATAATAAGGGCTCCTCCCATGTACCACAAAAGAGAAAAATCTGCCACACCACTGATGACCTCAAAGTCACTCAAGCGCAGGCATTGTGCCAGTGTACTGTTGCTCACTGCTGGATGGGGTTAGAGGCAGGACATTTGGAGAGCTCAGAGGTTGCAAGAAACCTAGTTTCATGGGTCCTATTATGCTCATTTACATTTCTGTCAGGACCACTATCGTCAAATACGATTGACAGTTAGCATACAGTTAGGATTGGGGCTATGGTTCTGTTCTAGGCAAGAACTCCCTGCGCATCCACGCAGTCTAGCATGGATAAGACCAATAACCTATTAAGGTAAATAGACCAGAACCAACATGAATGTATTGCAGATATCATTAATTCAAGATTTTAAAGTACAACATAATTAGAGAATTTATTCTGAACCAAAGGGCACTCAAAAGGCCAAATCCTGACTGACGAGGGAGGAGCTGGGGAGGGAGGAGGGTAATTAGATCCTGAGAAACGCGATAGCTGCTGATAAAGGAGCTTATATATGTGTACAGTGATAGGCGTCGTATTCCTATACACTCACCTAAAGGATTATTAGGAACACCATACTAATACTGTGTTTGACCCCCTTTTGCCTTCAGAACTGCCTTAATTCTACGTTGCATTGATTCAACAAGGTGCTCAAAGCATTCTTTAGAAATGTTGGCCCATATTGATAGGATAGCATCTTGCAGTTGATGGAGATTTGTGGGATGCACATCCAGGGCACGAAGCTCCCGTTCCACCACATCCCAAAGATGCTCTATTGGGTTGAGATCTGGTGACTGTGGGGGCCATTTTAGTTCAGTGAACTCATTGTCATGTTCAAGAAACCAATTTGAAATGATTCAAGCTTTGTGACATGGTGCACATTATCCTGCTGGAAGTAGCCATTAGAGGATGGGTACATGGTGGCCATCAAGGGATGGACATGGTCCGAAACAATGCTCAGGTAGGCCGTGCCATTTAAACGATGCCCAATTGGCACTAAGGGGCCTAAAGTGTGCCAAGAAAACATCCCCCACACCATTACACCACCACCACCAGCCTGCACAGTGGTAACAAGGCATGATGGATCCATGTTCTCACTCTGTTTACGCCAAATTCTGACTCTACCATCTGAATGTCTCAACAGAAATCGAGACTCATCAGACCAGGCAACATTTTTCAAGTCTTCAACTGTCCAATTTTGGTGAGCTCTTGCAAATTGTAGCCTCTTTTTCCTATTTGTAGTGGAGATGAGTGGTACCCGGTGGGGTCTTCTGCTGTTGTAGCCCATCCGCCTCAAGGTTGTGCGTGTTGTGGCTTCACAAATGCTTTGCTGAATACCTCAGTTGTAACGAGTGGTTATTTCAGTCAAAGTTGCTCTTCTATCAGCTTGAATCAGTTGGCCCATTCTCCTCTGACCTCTAGCATCAACAAGGCATTTTCGCCCACAGGACTGCCGCATACTGGATGTTTTTCCCTTTTCACACCATTCTTTGTAAACCCTAGAAATGGTTGTGCGTGAAAATCCCAGAAACTGAGCAGATTGTGAAATACTCAGACTGGCCCGTCTGGCACCAACAACCATTTCTTTCCCATTCTGACATTCAGTTTGGAGTTCAGGAGGTCGTCTTGACCAGGACCACACCCCTAAATGTATTGATGCAACTGCCATGTGATCGGTTGAATAGATAATTGCATTAACCCTTTGATGAGCAAGCTATGTATACCCCTTCTAATGCACAACATGGGTCTAAAAAGACCCGTATTCATTTCCTATGTTATTTCATGCATGGCTTGGCATTTTTTCTGTTTCACCTTTTGAAATCACTTTATTTGAGCATTTAATATTTCATGATCTTTAAATTTCATGATTTATGAATATTCTAAATATATTGTTTTGAATTATCACAAATTCATATTTTTATATTTCCAAGGTTTTGTGTTAATACACCAAGTTCACACACATGGGTCTAAAATGATCCATCTATGCAAGCGTGATAAAACAAAAGAATAAAGAAAGCTTTTTGTTAAAATAGCCAATGTTACAGTTGTTTAGATCAACACATTTACTGTAACACTTGAAATATGTTTATTGGCCACTTTGTCACACATAACACACATATAACCGATAACACTGAAATGGTACTGTAGTGTAGTGCAACTGTAGGGGGATCTCCCCACCACCAATGTGCAGCATCCACTCGGATGATGCGACAGCAGCCATAGGACTCCAGAGCAGGACTCCGCCCTGGTCCCCTGCCAAGTGTGCTCCGCCCTGGTCCCCTGCCAAGCAGGCTCCGCCCTGGCCGCCATCTCGCCCTGCTCCGCCCTGGCCGCCATCTCGCCCTGCTCCGCCCTGGCCACCGTCACGTCCTGTTTCGCCCTGGCCGCCGGCATGCCCTGATCCGCCCTGGTCACCTATGCTCCACGGCCCAGGCTCGCCTTCCCCGTATCCTGGTCCCTGTTCCCAGTGTGGGCCTGGCCCCCTGTCCCTCCCCCAGGACCGCCCTCCTGAACTTTTTTGCTTGGTTTGATGGGCGTCGGGAGCCGCCCATAGGGAGGGGACTATGTTACGATGTGGTTTTGTGACTTGTCTTGTTCTATGGTTCCCTGTCTTGTCTATTAGTTATCCCAGGTGTTTCTGATTTCCCATGCCCCCTTGTTTAGCTTGTTTGTCCCTGATTATTTAAGCCCTGTGTTTCAGTCTTGTCTTTGTGAGTTCTTGTCTATTGTTTAACGTGATGTTGGTTGTTCCTTTTCCCGAACCCTGTATCCAGTCTTGCTTGTTGTAAAGTTAGCTGTTTGTTAATTAAAGCGTGTGCTGCAGTTGGATCCTGCCTCATCTTTACTTCAACCGCACCTCGTTACAGCACGGTACACATTGTACGATTTTGGGCTGTCCCAGATAAAAGATTATCAATCGTGGTGATTTCTGTGGTCGTGGCTCCTAAACAGTGCTCCTACGTCATACACTGAGAGAGGTTTAAAGATGGCCGTTGTCACTGTCTTGATACCAAAGATAGCCTGCGATAATTTTCTGACAGTGTCATAAATTTAACATGATCATCTCACAGTGTGTTTGCTGCCATAACCTGCATCTACTGATTAGCCAATAAAAATGCATCATGAAATGGCGTATTGATCAACTCGACATGAAGCTAAAACTTAAAACTACTTTCTTCAAGCTCCATTTTCAACAATGGCATGCCTCTTTTCCCTAGCCATGACTGCATCCATATTCTCCTCTTTCACTTCCTTCTCTTTTTTTCAGTGCACATAAAAACCACAATTGCTAAAGTGCGATTCATCTTGTTCCAATTGTTTTACAGTCTGTTGCAGGCATTAGAGATGTACAAATGTTTATGAGTCCATTAACTTTATCAATTCGTGGATTGTATTGAATTTCATCGAGAAAAATTAAATATGTTTAAATATCATCACATTTAATGCATGTGCCTAATTTGACATTCTAAGTGTCTTTTGTTTGTGATTTTTGGTGCCATATAGTTGTGAAGGGATCCTTTACGTTACCCATACATTATTCTGTCATGTTTGAATTTTTTTTCTTTCTTTTGTTTGGCTACAGCAAACACAAGACTAATAACTCATCACAAAAGTAATCCTTTCGATTTTAGTGTTAATTTCCAATTAACAATCAAATTGCCGTTTGATAGCTCTGGGTGCTCTTTATGCACAGATAATCATCATCACCATCTGCCATCAAACTCAAACTAAGCTTTCATTAAACATTCAAAAATTGCTGCCTCAAGCATGACACAGGTTTGATGTCATTGTTTCTTGTGTGTCTTGTGACATGCCAAACTAAATGTATCATTTTGAATGAGAGGTGACAATATGTATTAACATCAGTCAGAGTTTTTCACCCATTGTATTGCCTACCATGTGAAAATTATCGTTTGATTTCATAGAAAAGTAATAGTACAATTCTCTTCAATAAGTTGCATGATTTGAGGTATCAATAATTATATTTACATGCAACAAATATGCAAGCAATTATGCTTGAGGACACTCCAGTGACATTCCTGCAGTGGCTTTTTCTGTGTCCGAACACAGCGACTGGGCACTGTGCATGTGCTGAAGTTTGGTTTGGAAAACATTTAATGCACATGCAAATTAATAAGTAGATCGGACTACAAATAGAACTTTCAGAGTCTAAAATCGGATTAGATTTAATCAGTCTGATGGAAATTATTGCCTATTCATGTCCCTCGCACAAGCAATGCTGGATGATTTCCATGCCATAGTTACTTTTTAGGGGTTTCTTGAAATCTCTAGGATTAACTATGAGCAGTAGTGAGTATGCTTGTCTATATGCTTCCCCCACACTGATCCCTGACCGGCTCCTCCTGGATGTTCACAGTATTGGGCCAGATTTGAGAGCAGAGGGATGAAGCAGCCCTCGTTTGTTTACACTGCAGCAGACTCTCTATTCATGTCTTTCAGAGCGAACGTCCGCTGTTAGTAAAGCAGACAATACTTTATGTCTGCAGAATGCCCTGTCTGCCGAAAAGAGAAGCTACTGCTGGACTAACCAAAACGGGTTTATGAAATAGTGTGCAAAAACTGCCTCAAGTTTTTATACTGTATGTGGAACCAAGTAAACAGACATGATTCTTCTTAATGCCTCAAATGCACAATAGCCTACATCAGGGACCGACAATAATGCCGCAAGGTGCTGTAGGCCATATAAGGACAGGTTACACTATTTCAATAGTCCATTATAGACATTCTACTAATTATAAGTAGCTGTGTTTGCAACAACATGTCGACTAACTCTCATTAGTATTAGTTGACAGTTAGGTTGGGGTTCAAAGAATAAGTTAACATGCACTTGCAAAGTTATAGTAAGTAGAAATTATTTTTGGGGGACCATCAAAATAAAGTTATCAAATATTAAGCAGACAGTCTACTAATACTCAAATGAGAGTTAGTGGACTTGTAGTTGCAAAGTTACTAGTCGACTGTCTTAAGTTTTCTACCTACAAGGAAACTCAATACTAATTGTACTTGTTATAGAAATTATTAAAATATCACCCCATAATCTTCATTTTGTGTTTTGCATTGAAAACGAGGTGCAATACTTACTGAGAGAATTTTACTTGTATTGTTCAGACATTGCTCATTAATAGCTCAGAAGACATTGCACTTTAAACATTCTAACAACAAATAAAAACATACAAATATGAGACTTAAGAGTACTGTAACGATGCATGCAGGGAAGCTGAAGATTTAGGTTTTCACAAAACAGTAATAAGTTTAATTCTTACTCAAAAAAACTTGTGAAACTCAGACATGAACAAAACAGGGAAACAGATCAAAACCAAACATAACCCTGACAAGTACAAAGAAAATAAATGCGTATATAATGCAGTGTATAAAGCTCATACACTGAAAAAAAAAATGATTTAGGATTTACCTTTAAACAAATGTAACTCTTAAAATTCCTAGTAAATTTGAAAACCTTTGTTACATTAACAAATGAGAAAAATCACAGCGTAGTCTTGGGAGTGTTTCATAAGAGTTCTAACTGAAATCTGTCTTTTAATTGCAGACTTTGATATCTTCGCAAATCTAAGCACAGACATTTAATTTCTTCTGAAACAGAGACACTGGGGGGTTTTTTTTCAGAAGAAATATCGGCGAAAGCAGGAGGCTCCATTTGCTCACCATTTTATGTCAATATTGTATAACTATTACAATATTACAGAGTTCTCATTCGTGATGTATCTATCGTATTGTTTTAGGTAATAAAGTGCGACATTGTTTCACGTGTGCCTACTTTAAATGTTCCTCATTCTCCTCTTGTCCTGTTACTGTTCTTCCAGACTCAGTGTTGAAGCGACTGCACAGGTGCAGCGGAGCAGAGAGAACGGGCTCTTTTCCGCTCTCCTCGCATTCCCAGCCTAATCCCAGTAATGTGGCATTCCCACTACCATACTCCCTCCCACTGCATCCCATCCTGAAAGGTCAGGACCACGAGGAACGGAAAACATTATGTCTCCAGCAATGGGGCAAGATGACTCAGAGAAGACATCATTTTTTTAAGTGGACAATGGTCATTCATCTATATCATGCTTGTAAGTTTTTCCAAACAGTGCAATAAATATAGGCTGCCGGGTGTCTATAATAAAATATTCTTTCAGCTGTGTCTAATCAAGCATCATCTTACAGGTCTTGGGTCATGTGGATCATTAGCTGAGCCGTAAATAGCCACATTTGTATCAATCGTCAATAATTTAATCTGCATTCTGATTTACAGGGTCACTAGGCAGTGTTCACTGCTCCCAACACACTGAGTAGGGGGTATCTGAAGAAATTCATCTCACCCTGAAAATATGTGGACATCTGAAATGTGACTGTCCTGCAACATCATTAAACTAATACTGGGGGTTTCCAATAGGATTACATCTCATAGTCCTTCTTGTGGAAATAAATATTTTAAAGTTGCATATATATTAATGTATACATTACATCCATGTTTTTATATAAAAGTATATGCTAACACTAATAAGGGTAAATTGATTAACAGATTGTAGTAAGTACCTTTTTTGGTAAAACCAACACAAATCAGTTATTGAGAAAGTACACAAGACAATAGTGTCCAAAACTGTCTCCCTACCTTACCCTGCTTTGCAACGGAATTATAAGAATGATTAATTACTTGAGCCGGCATGTCCAATTTCGCGGGAAATGTCAGTTTGACGTCATTCATCTTTGTGTGGTTACGTCACGTCCGTGAACAGAGAGAACAAGACCCGGCTACTATGGCATGTGCTGAGGATGCAGTTGCTTGGAAAGACGATATGTCTCATTGGTTTTATATGGATTATACTATCAGAGACTATTTGAATTGTTTCATTTAAAAGTAGACATTTCAAGCTTTCTATCGACATAGTTCCCATGTCTGTGTGGCCAGTATACACTGGGTTTCGGTTCATTTTTGTGACGAACTCCAGAAAGAAGTTGAGGGAGACCAAGACGGCAGAAAGCACATCCTGTTTGTTTTTATTTATTTTACAAAAGCACAATGTTTTGTTGTTATCGTGAGTTTACTTAAATAAATGTAGGACCTTTACAGTTTCGAATGATGTCTTCCTCTCTTATCCGTATGACCGAAACCAGAGTATTTTAAGTTCTTTCCACTGTTATCAGAAAAAAATCAAGTGAACGTGCCAGCGTGTTCGTCGTCCAGAGTTAAACTTGTCATCTTGATGGCTGTTTTTAATTCAGAAAGATCTAAACGTCAATCATCGATGACATCTGGGGAACCATCTATTGTCAAAAAAAGTACCTTAAAACTGCGGAGAGCCTGCAGTCAAGAAGGGAAGGCGACAGAGCCTGTGCTGAAACTAGAGTAAATCATTTCATTGCTTTTGAGCATTGGCGACAACTCTGAGATCAGTAGGGACTAGTTAGAATGAATTATACATTGTACATTTCTCTCATTAATTATGAACCTGTAGTTCTTAGTAGTCCTCTGGGAGGTACATTATGAAAAAAAATAATAGTTATTGATTAGCTAATAGTGAAAGCAAAAGAAATGCCATAATTGAACTAAAGCCTAATCCTATAGGTTAATATAAGCCCTGTCTGTGAAAGTGTTGCACATTTTATTGCGGCATAGACTGCAGAGATTGCTTTTGTGAAATGAAGCACCACTGATTAAGTGTGTCCCATTGAGTAAACAAAAATCTTAAACACTTGCTGTCTTCACGCCCAGTTCAACACTTTGGCCAAACTCTGGACATATTTTATGTAAGTAGACAAGTGGTCAAGTGCAAAAACCTCCAGTGAAGGGGTTGTGCTTACCAGACAATCTTTGTGTAGTATTTCCAGTTCACCTGTATACAATGGCATAACTTTGCTTTGAAAAGTGGTGGGGACACCGCACAACTCGTTTTGCTATTTGTTTATTTAATAACCGAATTTACTTCGGGACTGAGTTCAGAGTTGGAAATACACTTCATTTTCACTTTGAACGTAACACACAAAACGTAACATTCACAACACATCTAGGGTAACATTAGCCTAATAAATATATCAAAATACGCAAGATCAATATGGTGAACTTACCATTTCAGTCAGCTCAGCTGCAGCGTATTCATTAATTGCACAATTCTTGTGTGTGAGTGTATTACGATTCATTCTACTTCAAATTACTTGCATGTTTTCTCTTAATACCAGCAGGACAGTGTGCTAAAAGCAGGTGTGATGCAGAACGCGCTGAACATGGAGGAATCAACATTACGTCAAGAGTCAAGACAAGCCCACAAAATGTTTCCTCATTCAATCAAATAATTTAACCAATCCTGAACTACGCAAAACCTTGTGTAAAACATGAATGAAAGTTCATTTTTGTTTAAAATGGTTTAAAATATTTTTAATTATTAAATAATTAAAATAAATGAAATTGTTTGACGAATCTTTTTTTTATTACGTTTTTTAAGGTCTATTTTTCCTCCCCCACCCCACATGTAAAGGCTAGTTAATGGTAAAAAAATTGCTAACTATCGTGTAAATGTTAAAACCTAAAAAAAATGTCAAAAAAAGTGTGGAAGTGATATAAGAAGTTTTTCAGTGAAGATGCCACGCACAGCAAGTTACTTTGCTTAATACACAAAAAATATTACATTTAAGTTACGTGAATATAGGCATACTGTCGCTAAGCATGTTTTTGGCGGCCACTAGAGCGCTGTGATTTAATACAAATCTGAATGAAAGGACTATGGACTAAAGACATGTATATATATATATATTTTATTGTTTTAATTTAGAAAATCCCAGTCATAACATAGAATTGGCCTGTTGCCTAAAAGTGCTGTACCTATTATTCAGCCTACAATGATGGACAAATGCCTATATATATACATTAGTTAACAATAAAAGCCAATTCATTGTATTTTACTTTCAAGAGGTCTCAAAACTATATGAATCTGTATATGATTCTTACCACTAAATCACATTTGCTAGCTAACGTCAAGCCTAAACTGCTTCACATGCTCATCTTTACTATTGTATTAAGACGATTTTACAAAATGAATTATTTACTTCTTACGTAACTTAATTTTTCATATAACACTTAATCATGACTTGTCATAGTAACCGTGCCTTGTGACTTTTTAACCATGCCTCAAGTGAACTCACCTCGCTGCGTAGTTGAAGAAGAACCATCGTCCACCGTCTAGTCGTCACTTTGATGACTACAGCAGTGATATGACTTGTGGACCAGAAATATTGTCCCATTATTTTTCCAAATATCTGTTGAACTGCCTTGTTGGATTGACAATCTCTGCCCAGACTCTGACCTCGATTATATGAGTAACGAACACAACTTTTATGGATTTTGAAGCCTAAATACAACCAGCAGAAGTAAAAAGCTAAAGTTACATACAAACTAAAGTACCCCACGTTCACATGACTTCACACAATGAGGCTGTAAAAGCCACTAGTGAAGTGAGTAGATGAATTTACCTGGTTGGCCTGATGTTTAATGTCTCAGACAGCCTCTGTAGTCTGTAGTTTACACTTTATGTCAGTATGATGGAATAGAAGGGCAAAAAAACTATAATTAACACTTCATTTTGATGCTCCCTTTTGAACATTGTGTTGACTTTGCTACATCTAAACTAACTCTCATCTGCCAACTCTTTATTGTGGTGGTCCTCCAACAGTCATTCTATTGACTATAAGTAACTTTGCAAGTACATGACAACTTATTCTAACCCTAACCCCACCAGTCTACTAATACTCTATTAACACTCTAATGAGAGTTAGTCGTTGCAATGTTACTTATAGTCAACACAATGTGTTAAAGGGACCATCAAAATAAAGTGAAACCAAAATAATCCCTGGGTTTTAGGACACATCCCTGCATTCACTCTATTCCTGTTAGTAATACATAGATGTAACTAACATTACTATGTCTGAAAAGCATGTGGGGCCTTTGCAGGGCACTATTGGGCAGTAGACTATTTTGTGAGGTCTCTCTGGCTGCATTTCGGACAGATACCATTTTGTTGCCACTAACAAGGAGCATGTCCTCCCATCATTAGGCTGAGGTTGTGTAGCCGTGCACGATCTAAAGCAAAGAGTTTCTTTGTAAAGCTTATGTGTTGTGTCTTTATCCCACAGCAACATCTGCACAGAATGTTCTGGCTGAAGGACGAGGAAGACACAGGCTGGGTGGGACAGTGCAGCTGCTCAAAGGCTCTGGCAGGGCCTGATACTGCCTATAGAGCCCAAAGGATTGAGTAGAATGCTGGGGCGTGGGCTTAAGTTCGGTCTAATTGGTCTGGGTGTGATTACGTAGCTGTCCTGCTGCCGAGAGGGCTGTGGTCTCGGCCTGGATGTCAAAGGGAGAACGGGTCAGCTATGCAGCATTGGGAACTTGAGACCAACTGGAATGCACATCTTGAGTCAGAGTTGGAAATCTGGACTATGCAGTGCTAATTCTAAAATCCCACGCAGGGTTTCACTGAATATCAAATAGTGTTAGGTTATTAGTGAATGTTCAGCTCTTCAGTTCATTTTCTATTCGAAAACAAATGTATTTCCTGTTGTTCCTTATGTGTACTTTTATACATTGTACTGCAAGATGCAATCTAAAATGAATAGATTATTAATCTAAAATGAATACGAATAGTTCATTTAAAAATGTCATTACTTACCTTTAAAAAAAATCACTGTATAATGTTTTTTTGCCCATGGAAAAAATGAGTTAATGGAGTTCTTTTCAATGCAAAACACAAAACAGTGAACAAAAAAGCACCTTACAAGTAGTTCATAAGACCCATGTAACATGATGGCTTATGTGAAGAACAGATCAAATTTATAGTTAATTGTTAATCTGGTTTATTAATCAGGTACTTTCCTACTGTTTTTCAATTCGATGGTTTCGGACATATACTCATTTGGCATATCTTTTTACAGTTTGCTTACTACTCAAAGATCTAAGACTTTTTCTATGTACACAAAAGGCCTATTTCTCTCAAATATTGTTCACAAATCTGTCAAAATCTGCAGTGAGCACTTCTCCTTTGCAGAGATAATCCATCCACCTCACAGGTGTGGCATATCAAGATGCTGATTAGACAGCATGATTATTGCACAGGTGTGCCTTAGGCTGGCCACAATAAAAGGCCACTCTAAAATGTGCAGTTTAACTGTATTGGGAGGGGGGTCCGAAAACCAGTCAGTATCTGGTGTGACCACCATTTGCCTCACGCAGTGCAACACATCTCCTTCGCATAGAGTTGATCAGGCTGTTGATTGTGGCCTGTGGAAAGTTGGTCCACTCCTCTTCAATGGCTGTGCGAAGTTGAGGGATTTTGGCAGGACCTGGAACACACTGTCGTATACACCGATCCAGAGCATCCCAAACACGCTCAAAGGGTGACATGTCCGGTGAGTATGCTGGCCATGCAAGAACTGGGATGTTTTCAGCTTCCAGGAATTGTGTACAGATCCTTGCAACATGGGGCCGTGCATTATCATGCTGCAACATAAGGTGATGGTCGTGGATGAATGGCACAACAATGGGCTGTAGTGATGTAGCTCTATACTGTAGTTACGTATTTAAATAACCATTTTATGCACATTGCATATATTTTACACAGCCAAAATAACATTCCCTCACATAAAATAAGTATACTTCAAGTTCATTTTATTAAGTACACTTAGCCTAAGTAAATTTCAAGTATATTTTAAGTATACTTTATGTAGTAAGTATACTAATAACAATGTAATAGTATACTTGTAAGTGTACTGTTTCAATACTACTTGGAACTAAGTGTAACAGTAGTAAACTTTGAGTACACAAATAGTTTACAACTACATTTTTCTTTTGTACTACAAGTGAACATAAGATATGCTGATAGATTAGTAGTTAAATACTTGTAGCACATTTTTTCACTTATGAAAGTACACTTTAAAGTATACTCAGTAAACTACTAGTTAAGTAGTTTTATACTGTAAATATACATAACATGCGTTTTCTATTTATATAATATGTTTGCACTTAGTTACAAGTGTACTACTATGCTTCTCGTGATGAGGGGGGCGTGGTTTCGCGGAGTTTGCAGTGGGGGAGCGAGGGAGGAGCCGAGCGGTAAGTAAGTAGGTCAAGTGCAAAATGACGAACACCTGTGTCTGATTGCAGTAATTGGCGTGGGGAGACCGCATATAAACCGGCTGGTCCAGAGGAGAGGGAGAGAGAGAAGGACTGGGGCTCTGAACAAGCCATCGAGCAAGCTACTGCCAAAAAAAACAAAGAATACCTGTTGTTGGTTTTACACTGTCCGTGCACGTGGCGCACCTTTACTTTGCTTTTCATTTATTTTAATAAAACTGTTCGAGCCCCGTCACGCCGACCCTTGTCTTCTTTCATCCCCCACAAAGAACCTTCGTTACACTGGTGCCGAAACCCGGGATGGAAGAAGAAGCCGCCGCCAGACAGCCTCCGTCCCCATTTGCGGATGTCATCCACGCGCTCGCGGGTCTGCATCAAGAGCAACATCGTGCCCTGCTGGCCGTGAAGGAGGAACAGGAGCGTCGGTTCGAGGCGCTCCTCCGAGCCCAGCAGGAGGACCGCGAGCTGTTCCGGAGCTGGATGGACCGGGAGGGGCGGGCCAGACCATCAACGCCAGCTTCAGCCTCGGCCCAGACCGTTCCACTGCACAAGATGGGCCCGCAGGACGACCCGGAAACCTTCCTCGAGCTTTTCGAGAGGACGGCCGAGGCCTGGAGCTGGCCGCCCGGGGACTGGCCGGTGCGGTTGATCCCGCTGTTGTCCGGAGAGGCACAGATCGCCGCACAGCAGTTGCCAGTCCCGAACCTCCTGGTCTATCAAGACCTCAAGCGCGCCATCCTGCAGCGGGTCGGCCGGACCCCCGAGCAAAGCAGGCAGCGTTTCCGGACCCTGGAGCTAGGGGAGTCCGGTCGGCCCTTCGTCTTCGCGCAACAGCTCCGGGACGCGTGCCGCAAATGGTTGATGGCCCAGGAACGTGACGTCGAGGCAATCATCGACCAGGTGGTACTGGAACAGTTCGTGGCGCGGTTACCCCGGCAGTGGGTCCAGTGCCACCGCCCGACGTCGCTGAACCAGGCCATCCAGTTGGCGGAGGACCAGATGGTGGCGTGCCCAGGGGTCGGCGAACCCCTGCCAGCAGCCTCTCTCTCTCTCTCTTCTCCCTCTCTTTCCCCTTCCTCTTTGTGGTCTCGTCCTGTCCCTCTCCCTAGGTCCCGTGGCGGTTTCCCTCCTAGACCGGCGCCCCGGTGGAGGACCAACGTCGGGACAGAGCCTGCTCCCGCGCCCAGAGCACTGCCTAAGGGACCCGCCTCCGCGTCGGGGTTCTCTTCCCTCCCGGCACCCACGCTCTCCCCACGCCAACCACTTGACCCACTTCCCGCCACTGGAGTGGAGCGGAGGTCTGGGCCGGCCTGTTGGCGTTGCGGGGACCCGGGACATTTTGTCGACCACTGTCCAGTGATGGAGGTGGGGACTCTGGTAAGGGTCCCTGACACGCCGCAGGCCGCCCCCGATCAGGCTGGGTTGTACCAAACACCAGTGAGTATAAAGGGGGGTACTTTTCAGGCTTTGGTGGATTCAGGCTGTAACCAAACCTCCATCCACCAAAATCTGATTCAACCTGGGGCATTGGATAATAGCCGCATGGTTAAGGTAAGGTGTGTACACGGGGAAGTGATCGAATATCCCTTAGTGCCGGTCACATTCCAATTTAGGGGCCAAAAGCATAGTGTAGAGGTAGCCGTAAGTCAGCACCTCCGGCACCCGCTAATTTTGGGAACCAATTGGCCGGGGTTTAAAGCGTTATTGGGACATTTATGTGCGGGTGTTTCTGGGTTTAAAAGGAAGCGAGGGAAGGGAGCGGTCGCTCAGGTAGGAGAGGCTGTGCCGGGACCATCGGGACCTGCACCAGAGGATCGGAACGCTGTTGAAAGACAGGATCTTTCGGAGCGTGATGACTTTCCTCTGGAGCAGTCCCGAGATGAAACGCTTAAAAATGCCTTGGATCAGGTCCGCACAATCGACGGACAGCCTCTCCATCCCGACCGACCTCTTTCACATCCTTATTTTACAATTATAAAAGATAAGTTGTATCGGGTGACCCAGGACGCCCAGACAAAGCAGGATACAACACAGTTGTTAGTTCCGAAAAGCCGTCGGGAAATGCTTTTCCAGGCGGCTCATTGTACTCCTATGGCTGGACATTTAGGGCAAACGGCAACACTAAATCGTCTAATGACCCGATTTTTTTGGCCGGGCATTCACGAGAACGTGCGCAAGTGGTGCGCGTCTTGTCGTGAATGTCAGTTGGTAAACCCACTGGCCAACCCAAAAGCACCATTGTGCCCCCTTCCTTTAGTGGAGGTCCCCTTCGAAAGAATTGGCATGGACCTCATCGGGCCATTAGAACGATCCGCAAGGGGGCATCGTTTTGCATTAGTCCTAGTGGATTATGCAACACGATACCCAGAAGCAGTGCCGCTTCGCAACATTTCAGCCAAGAGTGTAGCGAGCGCACTGTTTCAGTTAATCTCCCGGGTGGGAATCCCAAAGGAGATTCTCACCGACCAAGGCACGCGTTTATGTCACGTACTATTCGCGAGCTTTACGAATGATTGGGCATTAAATCGGTCCGCACCAGCGTCTATCATCCACAAACAGACGGACTGGTCGAATGCTTTAATCGCACGTTGAAGTCAATGATTCGAAAGTTCGTACAGGAAGACGCCAAAAATTGGGATAAGTGGCTAGAACCCCTCTTGTTCGCTGTACGCGAGGTCCCCCAAGCCTCCACGGGGTTTTCCCCCTTCGAGCTTCTTTATGGACGTCAGCCCCGCGGGGTGCTGGACGTACTTAGGGAAACTTGGGAGGACGGACCTTCGAATAGCAAGAATGAAATTCAATATGTCATGGACCTGAGAACAAAACTCCACACTTTGGGGCGGCTGTCTATGGAGAATTTGTTACAGGCTCAGGACAAACAAAGTCGGCTGTACAACAGGGGGGCTAGACTACGCAATTTTGCACCGGGAGATAAAGTACTTGTGTTACTCCCCACGTCCAGTTCGAAATTACTCGCAAAGTGGCAAGGACCCTTTGAGGTCACACGGCGAATTGGGGACCTCAACTATGAAGTCGTCCGTACGGATAGGGGTGGGGCACATCAGGTTTACCACCTCAATCTCCTTAAAAAATGGAATGAGGCGGAGTCAGTGATGTTGGCAACGGTAGTGAGTAGGGAGGAGGATCTTGGTCCAGAGGCGAATTCAAAATCTCAATCACTCGCTCTGGCACCTGGTGGAGACCACCTCTCACCGTTCCAACTCACTGATGTACGCAATTTACAAACGGAGTTTGCTGATGTGTTCTCGCCCCTGCCCGGCCGAACCGACCTTATTCAGCACCACGTTGAGACCCAGCCGGGTGTAATAGTGCGCAACCGGCCTTATCGCTTACCTGAACATAAAAAGAAAGTAGTTCAGGAAGAATTGAAGGCTATGCTAGACATGGGGGTAATAGAAGAATCCAACAGTGACTGGGCAAGCCCGATAGTTTTGGTACCAAAACCTGACGGCTCCGTCCGGTTCTGTGTGGATTATCGCAAGGTGAATACTGTGTCGAAGTTCGACGCGTATCCAATGCCTCGGGTTGACGAGTTGCTTGATCGGCTCGGCACCGCTCGATTTTATTCGACACTGGATTTAACGAAGGGATACTGGTAGATCCCCTTATCTCCAATGTCTAAAGAAAAAACTGCCTTCACAACGCCGTTTGGATTACACCAATTTGTCACTCTTCCTTTCGGCTTGTTCGGGGCTCCGGCAACCTTCCAGCGCCTGATGGACAGAATTCTCCGGCCGCATGCTGCATATGCCGCTGCTTACTTGGATGATATTATCATTTATAGTAATGATTGGCAGCGTCATATGCAGCATTTGCGGGCTGTCCTCAGGACGCTGCGAGGGGGCGGGCTCACGGCCAACCCGAAGAAATGTGCGATTGGGCGTGTGGAGGTTAGGTATCTGGGCTTCCACTTGGGTCATGGACAGGTGCGTCCCCAAATTGATAAGACTGCAGCAATTGCTACCTGTCCGAGACCAAAGTCCAAAAAGGAGGTTAGACAGTTCCTGGGGCTAGCGGGATATTATAGAAGGTTTGTGCCTAATTATTCGGACCTTGCTAGCCCGCTGACTGATCTAACTAGAAAGGTGGCACCAGATACTGTCCAGTGGACGGAGCGGTGTCAGCAGGCCTTTACCCAGATTAAGGCTGCTCTGTGTGGCGGGCCGCTCTTACAGGCTCCTAACTTTTCTCTCCCGTTTATTCTGCAGACAGACGCCTCGGACAGGGGGTTGGGTGCTGTCCTGTCCCAGGAGATAGAGGGTGAAGAGCGACCGTTGAGAAAGAATGTCTTGCCATCAGATGGGCCGTTCTCACCCTCCGCTATTATCTCTTGGGACGGGAATTCACCCTCTGTTCGGACCACGCTCCCCTCCAGTGGCTCCACCGCATGAAAGATACCAACGCGCGGATCACCCGTTGGTATCTGGCGTTACAACCCTTTAAATTTCAGGTGGTCCACAGGCCGGCGGCGCAGATGGCTGTAGCTGACTTCCTCTCCAGGAGGAGGGGGGGGGGGCTGCAGGCCGGATGGCTCCCCGGCCTGTGTCGGGCGGTGGGGGTATGTGATGAGGGGGGCGTGGTTTCGCGGAGTTTACAGTGGGGGAGCGAGAGAGGAGCCGAGCGGTAAGTAAGTAGGTCAAGTGCAAAATGACGAACACCTGTGTCTGATTGCAGTAATTGGCGTGGGGAGACCGCATATAAACCGGCTGGTCCAGAGGAGAGGGAGAGAGAGAAGGACTGGGGCTCTGAACAAGCCATCGAGCAAGCTACTGCCAAAAAAAACAAAGAATACCTGTTGTTGGTTGAAGGATCTCCGTTTTTACACTGTCCGCGCACGTGGCGCACCTTTACTTTGCTTTTCATTTATTTTAATAAAACTGTTCGAGCCCCGTCACGCCAACCCTTGTCTTCTTTCATCCCCCACAAAGAACCTTCGTTACACTTCTATTTAGGTATTAATTCTTATTCTTTTATAAGTATGCTTTTAGTAGATTTTAAGTAAATTATTATGTGCTCTACCAGTGGACTACACAAAAATTCATATACTCAGAATTAGGAACATATCTGTTTTCTTAACAAATCAATATTTTCAAAATGGGTAATTTTATGTATATTTCCGAGAATTACATACAAAGTATGTACTTCTCAAATTTATTTTTAGTTTAAAAGAAGTATACTAATAGCACACTTGAATAAAGTTCTTTTTTGTAAGGGCATTTTTGACTGAAATTCTGGAATCGTCAGCAAGCTGACTTTCTACATTGCACAGTGAATGTACACAATAGTGTGGTTAATGTTTATGGTTGCCGATGAATGAGATTATTTGAGAACTACAATAGAGATGAGATCTTCATTGAGTAGTTTTATTATGAGTAGGCATCACGCTGGCTCTATTCTGGCATGTAACTCCTACTTTTCATAAATTACTGATGGATGAAATGAAGTCCTGTGTACAATTTGGCATGATCTTGGTACCATGTGAGTAAATAATGAATTCTAGGTGAATTACTCCGATGGATGATGGTGCTAAGTCAGGATTTGAACTAGCTTTTTAGACGTTGACCCTCTCTGACACGGCTGTCTCTGCTGATTTACACAGGGCTTTATATGTTAGCAAGGCATGTGATAAAATGACTCCAGACTAAAACAGAATGAAAAAAATTTCAAGGCTTTCAAGGGCAAAAAAATCTAGCTTTTTACACACAGTTCTAATTATCAAGTCCTTTTTAAAATTATGTTTTATGGATACAATTCCCAACATTGTAAATGGCTGTACATGTCTTTGAAAACCACTAGATTGAGTATAAATAAACTCCACGCAATACAGTAGATGTATAATGTCACTTACTTGACGAGCCATTATTCCCCAAGGTTGAGGCATAGTTGGGCTGACACGCAGGATGACCTGACTTGCTTCATGGATCCATGGGTGGGTGATATACTGGGAGAGAAGTGGCTATTTGTGGACTGCTGTCCATGGACACATGCTGCCAATGCAGAGCTAGAGCAGGTGCGCCCTTGTCAAGGCGAGCCAGGTGTGAATAGCCCAAGCAAACTCATGGCCCTGGTGGGGACTTATTGGAAAGACCAGCTTAGGCTGGCATGAATTCCCATTCCAGTTCAGTATGTTAAGTGCTGGTTTGGTGATGGTCTAGCGGACCAGCATAGCCATGGAGCATTCTGGTGAAGCATGTTAACCAAGGTAGTCTTGGTCCCCTTACCTAGCATATCCAAAATGATGTGATCCTCAATAGTGCTGTCCTTGAGGAATGTTTTAGGCTGATATTGACTAGCGAAGATGATCTGACGATGTATAAATAGTCTTTAGACCTAAAGTAAATGACATGTGCATTTCGGTTATTACAAAACAAGTCATAATTACTTCTTTTGAATAAAGACAAGTTCTAGCTTAGTAATTTCAAGTAAAAATGATGATAACACAATTGAGAATGATTCATTAAGACTTAGACGATGTTGCTCTTTTAGAATAACAAATCACATAAAAAGCATTTCAAATAACCGTTGCTATGAGTCAAATCAGCTTTATTCATGCGCTCTGAATCACTGTAGGAATTATACTGTCATAAACCTGTGAGCTATTATGATGCAGATATACACAGACTCCGTGGGACGGCTTCCAATAACAGAGCATTGTCTGGCTTTGAACAGACTACCGTCGAAGCTAATTAGCACCGCGATTCCACACGCTAGCCCAGTGACAAGCTATGGAGATGATATTTAAATACCTGGAGGTGAGTGTATAGATGTTCATTTACAGAGGGGTGATAAAATCGTGACCCGTGTATGAATCAGAACCAGTTCTGATGTTTTCCCCTCGTTGTGGGAGTGGAGCGTGCCAATTTGCAGTGTTGATGGCAGTCAGGCTCCTCTTAATGGCTAATGGAGGTGCCTGACAACCATTTACCGAACAACAGCCTTGCGTGCTGATTAAAACTCGGTTTGGAGACATGTTTCGCTAAATTATAGAGGGAACATGTTTGGACTGCTCATTTCAGACAAAAGAACAATACGAGCAGATGTCAGTGGATCATATATAACATAGAAGCACCTAAACACAGAGAGCAAAGTCTTAGTGTATACACTTTATTATTTAAAAAATACATTTTTCAAAGTAAAAATTTATATTATATTATAATATTTTATGTAAGCATAAACATATTATGTAATTATTATATTATAAGCGTAAACATATGTTCTCATTGAAGCTTAAAGAGTAGAGTATTGTGGGAGATCGAGTAAGTGAGTGTACCTGCATTTACAGCACCTTCTGTATAGTAGGTACTGCATTTGGTTTGAAACTTGCTTACTGACTGTTAAAACGTATGTTTTATAGTATGAATATGGGTAGTATGAATGAAGTTTGGATGTATTAAATCCAACATGTTGTCACTGTCATGTGACCTACCGTTACTTCACTACCATTCACAAAGTGAGCTTGTGTAGTTTGTAACATTAGAGCTATTGTACTTGTGTAGAGCATGTTTTGGGCCAGAATAGTTTGTCTAGTCTAGTGTAATTCATGTATCTTCTCCCCTTAGACTGGTAGACCTGAGAGATTTGCAAAATGAGAAGAAATGTGCAGATGAAAACCACCCACGGTACTAAACCCCTGGGAAAACCCTGACTGTGCTAGACAATACTGATCATAGAGTTCAAGGCGGCTTTTCTTTCACATTTTACTTCAAACAGGTGGCTTCTCCCAAAAGACCATATCGTTATGAAAACTCATTATCCACACATTCACATAAGCAAATGCACACATACACATAATCAAACATGCTTAAGTATGTGCAGACACACACACACACACACACGCACACGCACACGACTACTAAACAACAGGTAACAAATCAAACATCAATCTCTGCCCGAAGTGACAGGATAATGTAGTCAATAACACTTGTGTGTAGTCAGCGACTCCCTGCTAAGAATAGGAGCTGTCATCCACTGTCACCCCAGTGTATCGTGCTGTGTCACCTGTCATCATCACCCTCCAGTGTCGTCCCCCAGGCCCGGGACTATGTCGAATCTCAATGAGATCATATTTCCCCGTTAACTGTCCTCAAGCAAACACATACAAAGGGCTTGTGCAATCTCCCAGTGCTGTTTTCCACATATGAAGAATATTTTTCTGTTTAGTCAAGGTCCTGCTCTGTTGATTGAACATCAGTTCTACAGACTTCACAGAAAAGCAGGTCGACACCTCAGAAACATTTGGCAGGAAGAGAGGTAGACAATTCCAAACAGTAAAAGCAAATCTGATTTCTGTCTCAAATCATATTTTTCTCAAATCATAAAGGTCCGATGAAGGGGTTTGACGAACACATTCTCTGTCCGGTTTTGACATTTCCTGTTGAAAGTTGGGGTGGGATATATAAAAGGTGTATCGTGCCTAGAAAGCTAATGAATTGTGCTCAAACGGACAAATGAAAAAAATAATAAAACAATTTGAAATGTCCGTCTTGGTGAGTATCCTAGTAAATATAGTCAGTTATGTCTTAAGTGAACGTAAGAGTCGAGAGAGACAACGCATGTGTAACAGTATCAATATATTTAATCCATGCATTAGTCACAGCACAAGTGACAGCAGCCTCATAATAATAACCCTGCTGCTGTCTGTGTTTTTAATGTCAATCAAACAACAAAAGACAAAGAAAAAATCTCTCACTGCTCTTGACTGAATAATTTTTGCAACTTTAATAAGGATTAATCTATATTTAATTTATACAGTGAAGACTTGTCACGATTTGGTCTTGTCTTGGTCACGTTTCATGTCATTGTCATGTTTCTGTGTCTTGTCATGTGATTCCCAGTTAGTCATGTGATCTTGCCACGTGTCTTGTCATTGGTTAATCGTCTGTTCATTGTTCACAGGTGTCCCTTGTCTTGTCATTAGTCTGTGTATGAAGAGTTCAGATGCAAAAGCCTCTAAGGCCCTGTTTACACGAGAATGATTCCGGGTGAAAACGTAAAAATATTTTATCAGATGTGCCTTTCGTTTACACGGCGACGGCGTTTTGGGGGCTTAAAAACGCAAAAAAGTAAAACCACCCTCCAGAGTGGAAATCTTAAAAACGCTCCACCGTCGCGTTCCCGTCTAAACGGTAAAAACGCAAATCTGCTCGGTGGCTCTCATCGCGTACGCGTTTACGTCACAGGCATGCGCCAGTACAGGAACATAACAACCAACATGTCGGATTATTTCAATACGTCGGACCTTCAAGTTGCTCTAGCAGCTCTGATAAACGTACAAGAGTCTTTTCAGCAGTTGTACAAAATAATTTCAGATATTGGTGTTGTTGTGTGGCAGTGCTTCACATCGCCACCTAGCCGCCTCGAGTGCATACTACATCGAATTTCTCACACTTTTGCGTCACCATATGCACGCGGATTTCCCCCCCATAACGCTCGTCTAAACGCAGAATAAAAAGTGATAACGCAAGTGCCATCTGAAATTTTCTTCTAGAATGATCATTTTTATCAAGCTCATATATTTAAGTTCAGTAATTTCACTTAAATGGCAATGAAAATGACCCAGTAATTGTTATTTAAGTGAAATTACTGAACTTAAATATACGAGCTTGATATAAATGATCATTGATCATTTCATCAATGATCATGATGATTATACAAATTTTGGTAACACTTTACTTGAAGGGGTGTACATAAGACTGACATGACACCTTCATAACCATGACATGACATATGTCATGAATATGAAGTAGGGTTTATGCATGTTTGTGACAACTGTCTTTAAGTGTCTTTCGCTCAATAATGACATTTTGAATGCAAATATGACATTGTTTAAGATGTCTTTGTTATGACATCTTGACATAAACCATTACATAACCTGTCAGTGTCTTTGTCATGACAACTTGACATGAAATTAAGTTAAACTGTCATGTGGTTGGTTTTGACATTGGCTGTCATCAGTCCATTATAACTGTGTCATGAATATTTTTCTTGACCTCAACTACAGTGGTACAAATTGAATTTGTCATTAAACAGTTATAATGGCTTCATGACAGCCAATGTCAAAATCAACCACATGACAGTTTAATGACATGTTAACCCATAAAGCTGGTTTCTTAAGTTTGATAATTAATCGTGTCTTAGTAATGTCAAGTTGTCATGACAAAGACACTTACAGGTTATGATGTATTGGTTTATGTCAAGGTGTCATAAAGACATCTCAAAAAATGTCATATTTGCATTAAAAATGTCATAATTGAGCGAATGACACTTAATGACAGTTGTCACAAACATGCATAAAACTTCCTTCATATTCATACCATGTGTTATGTCATGATTATGAAGGTGTCATGTTAATCTTATGCACACCCCTTCAAGTAAAGTGTTACCCAAATTTGCATATATCCCTGCATGCAAGATGAGTCATCAAAATTTTTGAGGAGAAATGCTATATATTTTTAATGTGTATATCTGCTAAAGGTTACTTTCCTAAACTCTAAGAAGCAGACTAGGATGTCGAGTAGATGACCTTACGGTTGTCAGACTAAAAAATAAAGATATGTGTTCTTTAAAACAAAATCATATAATATAGTAAAATTTTTACCTGTATAATGATGAGAATTTGGTAAAAATGTAAGTAATTAAGTAATCAATTTAAGATATTACTAAGTAATCAATTTAATTAATTAGCATTTTGGGTAATTTCATTTGGAAAAATTATCCCATGTTTGAGGTGAAAAAAAGCTAGTATTCCTGTCATCTTTATTTCTGTAGCGCTTAAAACAGTTCAAATTATTTTACAGGGATAACAGTAAAATGATTCAATGATTCAAACAGAGTTCATTTCGTCTGTAAAGCTGCAGCTCTAAAAGAAAATAGTCATTGTTCAGCTGAAGTAAGTTCAGTATTGATTCAATTCAGTTGTAAATATCATCAATGATTAAATTAGTTTATTTAATCTGTAAAGCAGTTCTGCAAAAAATGATCTAGAATGAACTAGCATAAATCCAACCATTATGCTGAGTTAAATAAACAACCCAACATGCTACGTCAAAATTCAAATTGGGTTACTTTCAACCTAACATTTTTAGATTTTTAGAGTGTATTATTGCTTAGAATGGAACAAAGATTTAATATTTCCCTTCTACGTCTCATTTTTGCTTTTGTTCCGTCTTATTCAATGTTTTGCTGTTTGGTTTATAATGAGGAGCGGACAGAGTCTGAGGAAACAAACACGCAAAGCTAAATATATACTGTAACAGTCTCTGAGACACCATAGAGTCATTTAGTCCTCTGAATATTGAATATCATTTACTCTACAGTGCATCACCCACACAAAGCAGATGAACATGAGTTTGCAGGGGATATAAAAAAGAAAGGTCAGATTGTGTTGCGCAGAAACAAAATGAGGATTGCACAAGAATAATGATGTTTATTCCCCCACAAAATACGAACGTTAAGAAGACAGAAGAATATTTAAGGTTACCAAACATGTCATCATTAGTATGTCTAATTTACCTTCTGCCTTTTTCGCACGCATAACACCTAGAGAATTCTAGGTATCCAGTTGTGGATCAAAGTAATTATAGAACCTGGTGGAATCTTAGTTAATTGATCCACATATATGGGTGGAAGCTTCATGGACATCCTACGAATATGTTCACATGTATGTGAACACTGAACGCTGTACACTATATTTGCGTTGTCTATATTTAGCATTTTTGAATATCGCACCTCATCTTCAGTGTGAGGTTTACACATGAATTTCAGTTGTGACTCCCACAAGGTCCCAGTGCCCTTGTCACAAACGGTAATGGGAAACAGATGGCTGTTAATCTAAAAGAGTGAAAGCGCGAGAGGGCAGAACGCCACCAGGCTATGATCTATGAAACACTGAACAATAAGAAATTTACTTCTTGATTACGCTGGCAAAAGTCATATTTTTTTTGTACCAGAGAACTGATTGATTAAAACTTTACAAAGGGCTTTTCTTTAACATTTTCTGTAACATTGTCCCACAAGACGCAACAACCAATACCCATCTGTCAAATTTGACTTGACATTCCTCAAATATTCCTGTGATTCTTTTCCGTATGCTCCACCATCCTTACTGTAGCTGTGACCCCAAGAATAGGTTCTTAGAAACCAGCTCGTAAAAATGTATCATCAATACTTTGATGTCCTTCTCAAATGAGCAGTTTGGCTCTAAATTAACCAAACGAACTCATCTGATTTTTATTACTGAGATGATTAAAGTTCCGCATCTAATGTCGTTAATATCTGGTGATGCATGGAAATTAAGCAGGATTAAATACTAATTTTCACAGCTCAGAAATACTCTATTTGAGGATTAAAAACAGACAGAGAGGAATGTTAAAGGCTTTATCGACAGTATGTGTGGCATGCTGTTGATTACCACAGAAAATAATTTTGATTCGCCTTTGGTTTGTAAAACATAAATTTACATCTACAGTAATGGAAGTCTATGGGGCAAGGCACTTTAAAATAACTTAAAAGCATAAATATGTAGCTTGGTTTTTGTGAAATTGCTTTCTTACAACATCTATGTTATTTGAGCACTAAAAAATGGTAAATTATCTTTTGGCAGTGGGATCATATTTTTTTAGTTGGATGAAAATACTTAGAATCATTCTTGTTGGTGGAGTTTGCTTTATGTAAAGTATTTTCTTTTATTGTGAATGTTAATAGCTTAAAATGGTCATGACAGGAGAGTAATACAGGTCTTGTGCCCCATAGATTTCCTAATTACATTAGACATACTTTCATTAAACTAGTCTTCACAGTTCCTATCTTATTCCCAGCTAAACACTACCAACTAGCTATTATTTATTATTAAACCATATTTTCTGTTCCTATCCTGCACCTATATATAATACTGGAGATTCATGTGGAAAGGTCATTGTATTATGATGCCAGACACTGCCAGATCTATATTAGAATTACGAATTACAAATTACAATATAATGCATATTATATTATTAAAATATATTAGTATACTGTACATAAGTATACTGAAGAAGTTGCTTCATTCTTCAGAAATGTTTCAGGTTCAATACAAAGTAGCTCTACTGTCAGTATCTTTGGTGTGCTGTTGTTAACCACATGAAATAATTTAAATTTGATTAACAGCTATTGAACTAGAAACAATTGATCAGATTTGTTGATTAGAATTGTCTGTATTGAAGTTACAGTTCTTCAGAGTTTACATCAGCAAAGCTTATTCTTTTTAGCAAAAAGTAAAACCATTCAATGAACAGAGTATAGTTAACTCATCCATGTATGGGACAGGCCAGCAGCCACCAAAATGAATGAGGATCCGAATCATTGGATTGATTTTACTTCATATAGATGTTTTAATGCAGAATCAGCACAAATGTTTATACATCAATGAGCCAAAACATTACAACCACCTGCCTAATATGCTGTTGGTCTTCTGCGTGCTGCCAAATATCACCGACCCGCTGAGGCATGAACTCTACAAGACCTCTCAAGGTGTCCTGTGGTCTCTGGCACCAATACATTAGCAGCAGATCCTTCAAGTCTTGTAGGTTGCGAGGTGGAGCCGCCATGGATTGAACTTGTTGGTCCAGCACATCCGACATATCCTCAATTGGATGGAGATCTGGGGAATTTGGAGGCCAGGGCAACACCTTGCACTCTTCATCATGTTCCTCAAACCATTCCTGAACAATGTGTGCAGTATAGTAGGGTGCATTTCCCTGATGAAAGAGGCCATTTCCAATAGGGAACACCATTGCCATGGAGGTACAATTTGTAGGTGCAGCATGTCAGACTTACATCCACATGAATGGCCGAACCCAGAGTTCCCCAGCAAAACATTGCCCAGAGCATCATACTCCCTCCTCCGGCTTGTTGTTGTCCCACAGTGCATCCTGGTGCCATCACTTCCCCAGGTAAACGACGTGTAAAAAGAAAATGGGACTTGTCAGACCAAGTGACCTTCTTCCCCTGCTCCAAGGTCCAGTTCAAATGCTCACATGCTCATTGTAGGCGCTTTCGACACTGGACAGGGGTCATCATATAGGCACTCTTACCAGTCTGAGGCTACGCAGTCCCGTACGCAGCAGAGTGCGATGCACTGTGTGTTGTGACACATTCCTCCCATAACCATCATTAAAATGTTGTATGCCACAGTAGTCCTTCTGCTGGCTCGGACCAGACAGGATAGCAATCGTTGCCCTCGTGCATCAATAAGCTTTGGGCGCCCAACACCTTGTCACCGGTTTGTAGTTTGTCCCTCCTTGGACCACTATTGGTATATTCTCTCCACCGCAGACCATGTGCAATCCACAAGCCTTGTCATTTCAGAGATACTCTAACCCTGTCCCCTTGCCATAACAAATGGGCACTTGCCAAAGTTGCTTAGATCTTTATTGTTCCCTATTTGTCCTGCATCCAACATGTAGACTACTGTTTAGTTCAGCTGTTCATCATTCTGTAAGGTGACCTTGAGTGTCCAGAAAGGTGCCAAACAAATAAAATGTATTATTATTATTATTATTTATCATCTTCTTTGATCTGTGTATTTAAGTCCCTGTGTTTCATTCAAGTTTTGTCCAGTCGCGTTCATACTACGGTTGTGTTTCCTTGCCTACTTTATGTGAAACACACCCAAGATTCCTCGACCTGGCATGCCTGACACATTTCACCAATGACTCGCTCAACTTATTTTATTACACCTGCCAGTGAACGCTCCCAGGAAGGATTTCGTGTGATGAATAGACTGGATTACACTTTTGGCCCCAAGGAGGGCACCAGTCCCAATCCCGACTCCGAGTCTAGCCAGACACCACCACGAGACATGGACACGATGCCTGAGCCCACCCCAGACAGAGATAGGGCAAGAAGAAATGACTGAGCCCGAGTGCATGTCTAACCAGGTGTGTGAGCCGGCTATATCATCCATCGCCGTGGGAGTTTTAATGGAGATCAAGGGAATAGATTGGAGCACCGCCCACACTTCCGCCACTGTAAGTGAGTTTGTGTTGGACTAAATGAAAATTTGGAGAGGATGATTCTCTGATCCCCTGATCCCACCGGAATGAGACTATTCATATCCTGATCTGCGGATCCCGCTTAGCTTGCCTCCCCGCGTCCTCTTCAGACCTCAGGCAGTCCTTCTAGCCACTCTCCACCATGGCTCTTCCCTCCTTCAACGCCGCTGTTGGTTTCCATTCCACTCTGGGATTCCACCTGTCTTTCCCTGCTCCTAGCTTCTCCCAGGGTTCCCCTACCATTTATACCACCTTGGTTTAATCAGTTGTCACCTTTCCTGGATTCCCGTCCTCCACCAGAGCCTCCTTCTTTTTCTGTAGGTGTGAGGTCGTGCCTCTTTGGAAGGGAAGGACTGTCACAATTATGTTGTATTTGGACTTTGTTTGCCATTTTCCTGCCTTAGATTGTCACCACAGTAACTGTTTTGATTTTGTCATTATGTTCATCTGTTCGTCATTTATCATCTTGTTTGATATGTGTATTTAAGTCCTTGTGTTTCATTTGAGTTTTATCCGGTCTTGTTTATACTACGGTTGTGTTTCCTTGCCTGCTTTATGTGTAACTACCTGTTGATACCATTAAACACTAATCTGATTCATCATCGTCGTGCTTCTACCTGCAACTCTTGGTACCAGAAGACCAGACCAAAATAAGATATTTGCGGCATCTCTTTTGTGTGTTTGTTTTTGGAGCAAAGGGTGACACCCAAGATTTCCTCGACCTGGCATGCCTGACACATTTCACCAATGAATCGCTCAACTTATTTTATTATAATAATAAAATAGGAGATTAGTCTCGATAGATTATCAACGATATTCGCTTCGCCTGTGACTGGTCATAATATTTCGACTCATCAGTGTACATAATCGGGGAATTATATTTTACTCTAATGTATATTATTGGTTTGGGAAAACACACTCTGATAGACATGATGGAGCTGAATGAGCAACCACTGCAAGTCTAATTGCTTTAATGTGTTGCGAAGGAAAGTTCTTATTATGGAACTGCTTTTCTCTTATTTCTTTTAAATGTTTATTGGGTGCTTTACATTTTAATCTCCTGAGCCCATCAGAGTTGGTTTGTAAATGACAGATATCTGGAAAGATGAAAAAACATTGATATATAGATTTGTGGTACATCAATGAGCATATTTTTGCAACGGTCAATGTGACCTTTGTGATAGTTCCATCGTTACACAAGGTTTTTGACACAAATTGAATGTTGGCAAGATTTAGAGGAAGTTTAGTATGACGAGCTGAAACAAATTTCCTCTGACATATTTGAACAGTTGAGCTTTTCTGTAGTTTGAGTTCAGGGTTCAAGGGCAGATCAGGGCCGCGTCTTTTAACCAAGGGTCACTCACAGCTCTCTCATTTAGTTGATGAGGCCTGGCCCCTCCTCTCTGATCGTTAGCTGCTAGCTCTGTTAATGAAGGGCCTCTTTAACTCTGCGCCACCTAATTAAGGGCCTTCCTGCCGTTGCCTCTCCTTCAGTGAATAACTGTATCTTGATGGCCACTTTCCAAGCAGTGGCTTACCAGAGCTAAAGTTTAAGCACTCAAGTAGAATTAGCTCAGTCTCAAAAGAGTGACTTTCTCTCTTTTCTCTGTTAATTGGAAAGGGTATAGCCGTACTTTTGAATGGCTTTAATTAGCACTAATGGCTTTGTTTTGTTGGATCACTTTGGAGATTGGTTTGAATAAGTTTCTCAGAAGACCTGCCTGCATTATTCTGTACTCATGGAGCTGGTGGGTGTTTTGATTAGAGCACTCGATAACATAAATTTATTGAGATGGCATTAACAGTTATAGTGGTTTTTAAAATAAACGTCCATCTTGTGACCTGTTTTAAAGTATTTTGCATCCGCATTCTCAACGCATTCTCACCCCAAGGCATCATTTAATTTACACTTTTGACCATGCGCCAACTAACTGACGCTAAAGGGTGCCTTTAGCGTCAGTTAGATGACGCTTCCGTTATGGGTAGGTTTAGGTATGGGGTAGGGTAGGCGCGTCTCATGTTGACGCTAAAGGGTGCCATGTGCGTCGGATGTAGACGCATGGTCAAAAGCGTCAGTTACATGACGCCCGAGGATGAGCGTCATCTAACTGACGCTAAAGTCACCCTTTAGCGTCAGTTAGTTGACGCATGGTCAAAAGTCTCAATTAAATGACGCCTTGGGATGAGAACGGGCTGGTATTCTTCTTTTACATTTTGCTGCCAATGCAAAATGTTGGTTTTAGATGTGCATATTGTATATATGTGTGTGCTTGACTTTGCTTACTCAGAAGAGTGCAGATATGTAATTAGCCCCCTACAGGGCAGATAAATGACAGGTCTATGGTGCCGCTTACGTAATGATGATACTCTATTCTAGGTTTTAAAGGACGAGGGGTCAGCCGCTAGGCAGTATCCACCAACACAACAAAAGTACACGAAAACCAGATGAACACAAAAACAAAACTAGGTATTGCGAGGCTCAGTGGTGGTTTTTCATATAATCTCTGCTGAATTTCAGGGAAATTCTGTGGAATGGATTTATATATGGTAAAATATGCTAAGCAGAACTCTTCCTGGTAGCTGAAACCATAATCAAATTAGCCCAAATATTTAATAAACGAACATGCAAGGGGCGAGAAAAAAGTAGAACGCCTGAGTAAATCTCCAGAGGTTTGTTCCGAGTTCTGTGTGCCCAGATTCCCTATGGGCCTGGCCATGTGTTTAATCCAAATATGTAATACTCTTTGTGCTTATAAATTAGCAAATACAAGCTTGTATGTGTCAGGATAAATTTCTAAATTTTCACATTGGATTGTGTGTAATTTTGTCACTTAAACCACTTATCCATCTATTCTCCAAATCATTTGTCCTATGTAAAGTCACAGGGATGCTGGAGTCTATTATAGCGTCTTGGGCCGAATGCAGTGAAATACCCTGGACTGACGGCCAGAAAACCTCCTGGTATTTCCTTGACAATCTCCAAACCAAGTATCCTATCCTTGCTTAGCTTCTGAGATTAGACAAGTACAGGCTTGCTTATGGTTTTATATGCTGATTTCTCTATCAAAACTAATCGCTAATGTCCAGTTAAACCAGTGTTGATTAAAACATTATCAATGACGTTCTCAAATACTTGGATGTGGAAGTAAACAAGTTTAATAATACAATGAAACTATTTTCAGATTCTTTATTATGTATTGTGGCATATCCAAATGAAACGGATTATCGAAGAGAAAAAAACTTGGACTTGGTTAATTTCATTAATTGTTGATTAGATGGAGACAGATCTGAAAGCGAGCATGCGAGAAAGGGGCAGAGATTAGGCAGACAAGCATCACCAGAGAATTATATAAACTAGATGTTCTGCAAAATGTCTCAGCTGCTCTTTAATATGACACAAACGTGAATGGTGATTTCTACAACATAAACAAATCCCAAAAGTGTCATAAAAGTAGACCAAACAACTCATACATAATACTAAAGTCTTTTAAAGTCATACCACAGCTTTATGTAAGACACATACTGGAATCAGCATTTCATTTGATGGAACAGAGTAGCTCAGATAGTCTGCCTAACATCTTTAGGTTGCGTGGAAGAAAGAAAAAAATGACAGGGTCTGAGATACAGGAACTATTCTTTGAAGTGAAAATGGATTGCCTCGCTTGACCCTGACATGGTTACCCATGGTTATCAGGTCAACTCTGTTATTTAATAATGGAAGTAGAGTCCTGATTTCCAGGAGCATTCCTACTAGTGGATTCCTTAAAGGGTTTTTCTGAAGGCGACAGTCTGAGGAGCAGACAGCTGACACAAGAGACCCTGTCAGAAACAGGAGAACATGTTACTGACCAGCACATAAATGAAGTCTGGAGAGAGTGAGTGATCTCTGACCTTTTAACTGGCACTTCAGTCATTCTACTTGACTCATTTCTTGCTGGACATGAACGTCAGGGCCCTCTAGAATCAATGAGAGGACATTGTCATATAAAAGTACGAGCACAGCACAATCTCACTCCAGCATCCTCCCTCTCAGATTCTTTCACAAGATAAAGAAATTCAGTGGAACATAAAGGAGGCTTTATCATTTCAGCCTGGGCAGCTATTAAGCTGTATCTCTCTCTGAAAGGGATGTCAGAGGACATTAGAGGTTTGGGACACAGTAGATATCCTATATGGAGGTCAATGAAAAGCCTGGATCCCTTCTCAAGGTGTCACATGTATGTTCAGTTTAGTTCAGTCTCTGTCTTGTCTTTATTAGTTCTCGGTAGTCACTCTGGTTTCTAATGAGTTAAGTCTTGTCAGCTGTTCCCCGTTCTGTTCAGTAACTTGTCGGTTATTGTTTGTGTGAACGTGGTTGTGTACCCTCTGAGTTTGTCATTTAATTAAAAGACGTTGTATCTAACTCATTCGCCGTGCACCAGACGTGTTAAACAAGGAGCCTCATCTGAACAGGTTTGGAGCTATCGAGTGAAGGAGCCAAACAATAGTTTTTTTCTTTAATTACCCAACAAAGAAATACATTAAGATACAAAGTTATATTTATATCCTACAATATTTTTAGTAGTGTGATTAAATACTGTAGTCATTTTAAAGAACAAACATACAACCATCATGAAATCAAAATAAAGAGTGAGCAATTTTCCATTTTGTGTAAAATAGAATGTAAACAGTGTTTCATGTTGACTTTAAGTGGTCAGTAACTGCACAGAGTGAAAATGAACCCTTCTCTTTGTATTCACACGGTCCCTGATCTTAAACATAAATGGCATTTGGATTTTTTATATTTTGGTCAATTTTTTGGCCATTGCAATAATATATTTTAAATATTAATCCATTATTACTTTATTATTATTAATATTACTACTATGTAATGCTTTATTTCGATAATCCACTTAAGACATTCTACTTACTATATGTGAATTTGCAACTACTTGTCAACTAGCGGTCATTAGAGTATTAGACCATCTTAAAAACATTCTACTGACTATAAGTAACTTTACTGGCCCCTTGGCTTCATGTCGGGGTCCTCATCACCCTAGTCTGAGATAATAACCGGCTGGATGTACATTATCCTTACTTATAACATAGAAACATGCATTATTTTTTAAAGCTGCTTTAAAATGAAATGTATTGTGAAAAGCACTATATAAATAAATATGAATTAAAAGTGAATTTAATTGACAATCCAGGGTTTAGGCCTACTATTTATCCTCACTTTGCCACAGTAGCAGTGTGCGGCTCAAATCAGATTATTAACCATGTTACAGTTGTATTACTTTGCTTATATGGTAACATTTCTGAAAAATCACTTTCAGGACTGAAAAATCACAGGCCTTTATTAATGAGCCAAAACATTATCAAATAAATAAATAAAACCATTGACAAGGCATAATTTTACACATCTGAAAGATAATGTTAATTGTTTAGTGATGTTATTAGATCCGATCAGCTTTTGACTGTGCTGTCAAATATGCACGCATTTATTGACAGACAAATGTTAAGCGAATCAGGACCAAAGCATGTTATAAAAAAAACATTTCATGTGTCAAAACTGAGAAGCTCCTGAAGTTATTGGAACATTAACATTTAAGTCAAAACTCTTTGCAATTCTTTTTCTCGGATCCCTGAATCCTCCATACGCCTGATATAAGTGACGAATACAGCCTGCTTTTGTAGCAATCTGGGTTTGAGATGTAGAGATCGTTTTACTGATGAGACCCCATTAACCTCCCTCACCCTCTTCATTTGACTCGGCTGAAGTGTTGGGCAATTATAATCTGAACAGCTCTTACAATTCCAGACACTGATAGGCCTTCAGTCAAGAACACAAGGCCAGGATATGACAAACCAATCAAATAGGGATACGAGAGGAAATTTCTAATAGCTGGTTTGGTGAAGGATTCTAAGATGTTCATCAATGGCTTTATAATTTGAGAGGAGGTCAACAGACATTTGAACAAGGGTGAGGGAAGCTTTCACATCTCGTCATGAGAGCCGGAATACCTCAGGTGTGACATTCATCTGTGCGCTGGGACTATTCCATTGATACGGCCTGTTGTTGTTCCTCGCTGCGTAGCAGATCTTCTTAGTATGACATCATCTATATTAATCAAAGGCACACATTTGCAAAAATGACATGCTTGAGTTGGTCATGACACTTTAATCAGTTCACATAGAGGGGAATCATTCACACTTTATTTTTAAACCACCTTTGCCAACTATATGACATTTTGAAGTTGCAAACTTCTAAAGACACTCATCTGTAACATCCTCCTGCAGAAATACAGTGAGTGTAAAGATGGCGAATGTCTACAGGACAGGGTACACTTGGAAAAAGTATAATTAAGATATTATTGTAACATTACAGTAATACAGATGTTTGGACATGAGGTCTATTAATAAGCCATCTTGAAAGTATAATTTGGGTTCCCTGTATATTTTCCAGTTGGTTTTTAGAATAGCAGGTTTGGATTTTTGAGTAGCCTAAATTAAAGTGATTGGAAACATCACTTTTAAATTTTGTATAAAAGATAAATTACACACATTTATACATCAAATGTCAATTTTGAAGCCAATAAGTTTAAACAAAACAAAAATAAGCCCATTGTATATGTGTTGAAAGGACTACAATATAAGAATAAGAAAATAAAATAAAAAATCCTTCTGCATCCAACTAGCTTGAATTTATAAACATACACTATAAAACGTCATCATGTACTCCATTGTGGCTGCAAGAAATTACAGTGCCATTATGAAATATGCACTTGTCCAATTTAGCCATTAAACAGATATAAATGCATACAATATAAATATTAGTACATCAGTACAAAGCGTACATAATTTCAAACTAGTTAATTTTGTACTGATGTAAAAATAAAAGGGGGTGGGGTGTTAATCATCTTCTTACAACTCTAATTCCTTTGTAATACTTAAGAGTTTTGCAGATTTGTTTCCCTTTCATGCACATTAGGGATGAAAAACAATTACAAACAAAATCTTGTTTAATAACAGAAAATAAGCTTAAGAAAAGATAACATTTCTTGTTAATGAATATGGTGACTACTTCGAGCAAGCAAAAAAAAGAAAAAAAATTCAGAAAAAAGGGACAGCTCTAGAAATAGCCTACTTTGTGCCCAGTGCACTTAATACAGAACCAAGAGTGGACAGAGACCTAAAAAGCGAACCTCTGGGAGTCACCTGACCAGATAGTGTAGTGTTTTTCACTTCTTTCTAAAAGAACAGGTATTGATGTATGTATAACTAGATGTCACACTTCAGATTGACACAGCCATGACTGCCAGAATTCTGCATTTTGAAGATTTAGGATTACAACCTCAAAAGCTCTATTCCCTGGTAAGGTTTGGAGCACCATGTAAATACCTCAGTATAAGAATATGGTAATCATCAGTACCGCCACTGTTTTTGTATCCTTGAAAATATTTGTATCCATAAGCAAATGCAAAGAGTATATTTAGGTGCTGATGACTGAATATAATAGTCAGTGACCCAGAACAATAACCACGTTTGTGTGATCCTCCTGTCGAACTTTCAACAATTCTGAAACTTTCTCAGAACCTCTTGTAGTTCCAAAGGGCTTCTAAGTGACCACAGCGCTTGTTATCTTGCCAGAGCACAGTGTGTGCAGCACATTACAAATATCACAGGTCAACTCAACTCAATTAAACGAAGGCCATAGAATGTCACACAATGCTTTCCCACTATACTAAACACACAGATGCGAGGGGTCACGAAAGCATGCCACCAGTGGGCTTGGCCTTCACAGGGGTCGCATCTGGGCTTCAAACGACACTTGAAAACAAATTCAACTGCGGTTGGTCACTTTCTGTGTTGATCTTGTGTTTTGTCTAGAATAAGCTGCAGGGAGGACCTAGTCTCAGCCTCAAACATCACAATGTCTGATTTCTTTTGCACATTTAACTGGAAACACTTCAGGATTTTCTAAGTCGTCAGTTGATTGGTTGGATTTCCAGGGATTTCCGGGAGACGTGTGTGTCGTGTTTCTTAAAGGTCCGCCTAGAAACAAAGCCATCGTGATGCCAAACCCCCTCATGGAAAAAGAAAGCAGTCGTGTTTACAACTGTGACAATGTGTGCTTGTCAGGATCAACTAAACGCTGGATTTTCCAAAGTATGTAAAGTTTGCGGCATAGACTATTTGAAATACATCCAAGAGTTTTACACACAGGTCTGTTATTGCAGGGACATCGATGTTACATTTTCACAGCCCTAAACATGACGTGGAACAAAACTAACTGTGATTGGTTGCTTGACATATCAAATGTAATTTTATAAAGTCAAAAATCTGTCTACACAAGACTAGGAGGCCTCATTAAAACAGTGTAATAATGCAAAAGATAACTCGATGCTCAATCCAAAAACTTGGACTCGACAAATAAAATGAAAATGACACGCTACTTGAGGTGTGTCAATCAAGACCTATGGGTGGAGCTTTAAAAGGGAAGAAGGGCGTGACCGCGGTGCCGTATGGTTTAATACTTTTGTAATATATTTTTATTATAAAAATATGTTCTATGGCAAGAGCACAATATCCAAGCTTTTAAGAGATACTGGAGCTGAGTTCCACATCATTACCAACCCTCCCTCGGCATCAAAACATCATATGTGATACATCAAACAATCTAGCAATTTCTACAGCCTTGACACCATTCAGCAAGCATGCCTCAATGGCACGGGTGCTTTGTTCGAGGTTGCTTGGGACGCAATGTCTCCGCCAAAAATTTTGGATGATAACATAATTGAGTACAAAAATAAAACAAGAAAAAAAATGACATCAAATGCTGTGTAAATCACTCCATTTTGTGAAGACTGTCCAACAGTGACACCAGCCGATCTCATGAGTATGTAGTTTACATAAAGCGTGCTTCCACCAAACGTACATTACATTTGAATAGACAATAAAACATACAATTCTAACCAGACTGCATCTAAAATGTAAATGAATAACTTTATAGATGTACACGTTTACGAAAGCTTATTTATGAATACTGAAGTCATGGAATTATCATTAATAAGCTACTATTATATTTGATTATCATTGAGATTATATTGTGTAATACGGTGGCCGAGAGAGCTCAACGTGCTGCAAGCTAAAGAAGACGCATGCAAATAGAAAAAAACTCATGCAAAAAGAAAAAAAAACGCATGCAAATAGAAAAAAAACACCCGCAAATTAAGAAAACATCTTCATCAGTTTCACAACACACGTGTACTCCAAATACTCACAACACAACCAAATACAGAAACACGCTGCAAAAGCTCACAACACAACCAAATACAGAAACACGCTGCAAACTTCACAGACCACAACGGAAATGTTTCCGGGGGAACCAAATAAGTGACGAACCCGGCTGGGACGTGCTTTACACTTTTACTGTCTATGGATTTACAGCAAAGAACGGATTGACAAGAAGTGAAAGCCTATATTTTTTTTATAAATAAACTATTATATTAAAATAATATTGTAATATATTGTATATATAAATAATTTTTATAAAATAGAATATATAAAATAATATTATATTGTAATATTATACTTTTAATAGTTTTTTATAGTTCTATACTCTTTGCTTACAGCTCAAAATTCTACTTTATTTTATTTCTTTTAACTTTTTTTCCGCAAAACATACAGAGATTACATTTTTTATGACATACAACTTGTATACAATATATAAAATGTATTAACAACATGTTCAATGTCATCAGAAATGAGAAAAGAACAATGAGCTGAAAACTAAAATAAATAAATAAAAAAGATAGAGAAGAAGAACATGAAGGAAATATATGAATCTATACATCAGTTACACTATACTAATTGTTTCATGTTATGTTTACATTTTCATAAAGAAAAGTTTCATAAGAAGGTGTAGGTAATGTAGGGTCCAATGTTTTAAAGTTGAGACACTGACACACAGATATATAACGGATATATAAAAACGCATATTTTAACAGTTTTTTTGTATAGTAAAAATACATTTATTTGCCACCGTTATGTTAACAGCATATTTCTGTCGTCAGAGCAGCTATTCAGCTGATGGACAACGTGCTGCGTTGTCATGGGAACCTCCCAGGTGAAAATAATTACGTTGGAAATGTCAAATAGATGTTTAGAAGATGTCTTTAAGATGTAATGATTTAGAATGCATGTTAAACTGACATCTTCTAAACGTCTATTTGACATCTGACAGGAAACGTCCTATAGATGTATTGCAGATGAGCAAACACTCTTAAAAATACGTCTTCCAGATGTAAACATCACATCAAATAGACTTGTGCTATCTGGGACGTTGCCTTTCGTTGCTCCCTTCATCAAGTGCGTTACAAACAGATACATAAATGGCACACTAATGCCATGCTCACTCCAAAGTCCCACTTGAAGAGCTCTGCCGTCTGCCCTTCGAAGGGAGTAGCCGAGTAGGGCATAGGGATGCTCACGTGCAATAAGCACGTCCCAGCCGGGTTCGTCACTTATTTGGTTCCCCCGGAAACATTTCATTTGTGGTCTGTATAGCAGCGTGTTTCTGTATTTGTTGTGTTGTGAGCTTTTGCAGCGTGTTTCTGTATTTGGTTGTGTTGTGAGCTTTTGCAGCGTGTTTCTGTATTTGGTTGTGTTGTAAGCTTTTGCAGCGTGTTTCTGTATTTGTTGTGTTGTGAGCTTTTGCAGCGCGTTTCTGTATTTGTTGTGTTGTGAGCTTTTGCAGCGTGTTTCTGTATTTGTTGTGTTGTGAGCATTTGCAGCGTGTTTCTGTATTTGTTGTGTTGTGAGCTTTTGCAGCGTGTTTCTGTATTTGTTGTGTTGTGAGCTTTTGCAGCGTGTTTCTGTATTTGTTGTGTTGTGAGCTTTTGCAGCGCGTTTCTGTATTTGGTTGTGTTGTGAGCTTTTGCAGCGTGTTTCTGTATTTGGTTGTGTTGTGAGCTTTTGCAGCGTGTTTCTGTATTTGTTGTGTTGTGAGCTTTTGCAGCGTGTTTCTGTATTTGGTTGTGTTGTGAGCTTTTGCAGCGTGTTTCTGTATTTGGTTGTGTTGTGAGCTTTTGCAGCATGTTTCTGTATTTGTTGTGTTGTGAGTATTTGCAGCGTGTTTCTGTATTTGTTGTGTTGTGAGCTTTTGCAGCGTGTTTCTGTATTTGTTGTGTTGTGAGCTTTTGCAGCGTGTTTCTGTATTTGGTTGTGTTGTGAGCTTTTGCAGCGTGTTTCTGTATTTGGTTGTGTTGTGAGCTTTTGCAGCATGTTTCTGTATTTGTTGTGTTGTGAGTATTTGCAGCGTGTTTCTGTATTTGTTGTGTTGTGAGCTTTTGCAGCGTGTTTCTGTATTTGTTGTGTTGTGAGCTTTTGCAGCGTGTTTCTGTATTTGGTTGTGTTGTGAGCTTTTGCAGCGTGTTTCTGTATTTGGTTGTGTTGTGAGCTTTTGCAGCGTGTTTCTGTATTTGTTGTGTTGTGAGCTTTTGCAGCGTGTTTCTGTATTTGGTTGTGTTGTGAGCTTTTGCAGTGTGTTTCTGTATTTGGTTGTGTTGTGAGCTTTTGCAGCGTGTTTCTGTATTTGTTGTGTTGTGAGCTTTTGCAGCGTGTTTCTGTATTTGTTGTGTTGTGAGCTTTTGCAGCGTGTTTCTGTATTTGGTTGTGTTGTGAGTATTTGGAGCAAACGCGTGTTGTGAAACTGATGAAGATGTGTTCTTAATTTGCGGGTGTTTTTTTCTATTTGCATAAGCTTTTTCTATTTGCCTGCGTCTTCTTTAGGTTGCACCACGTTGAGCTCTGTCGGCCACTGTAGTTTAACACATTTGACTCTTAATTTAAAATGATAACATTTGATTCTGTACTGTTGGTGCAAACTCGTTTTAAATAATTACATAATGTAAAACAAGACAACTAAAACCTTAAAATTAATAACATTTCTGTGATTGTTTAACCTTTACTTGTCATGTTATATATATTTATTTTTTGCTGTACAGAAGCTGTGATCACATGATCACATGACTGTAAAAGTAATCCAAATCTTCAAAACCTGTATGATGGCTTTATGTGAGACTCAAATTCAAGCCTTTATTCAACAATCTTTGTCTTCATCCTCAGTAGCCCTGTATCCTGAAATCTTGATTTGTAAATATTTTACATTTTTATAGCTGTAAATACATAATTGTGTTACGTAATTAACATTAGATATCAATAAGTTTGTACATTTTCGTATCTATCCAACAAAGTACGGTATGCTTTTATAACTGTAAATGTTATATACTACTACTAATACCTGCGTATTCAATTACACCAGGTTGGCAAATAAAGTGTCAAAAGGGATTTAAAAAGCAAGGTTGTTGTTTTTTTGCCTCCATTGAGCGCAACTACCCACCAAAAACCAGTGTAAACATTTGATTCATCATGTAAGATGTCGGTTTGAGCATATGCTCAATCAATATAAGGGATAGTTGATCCAAAAATAAAAATTCTGCCATCGTTTATACACCCTCAAGTTGATCTAAACAGTTGTGTTTCTCCATTGACTTCCATAGTATGAAAAAAAATGACCATGGAAGTCAACGGGGACCAGCAACAGTTTGGTTATCAAAGTTCTTCAAAATTATCTTATTTTGCATTCAACAGAACAAAGCAACCTCGTACAGGTTTTAAACAATATGAGGGTGAGTAAATGACAACATTTTCATTTTTGGTTCAACAATCCCTTTAAGTTCTCGTTTGAGCATCAGATTCAGCACTTGAGTTGTTGGTTTGAGCAACAACCAACTTCGTCGTCAGCATCAGGCCTGTTAACAATACCTATTTTCTATGCATTATATATATTTTACTGTATGTTTCTACATTGACCTGTCAATACAGAGCTGTGAAGCTAATCTCGCACATTCAAAAGGAAAGAATTGCATGAAAACACAAAGATGACTACCCAAATAGCAGCACCTCAGTGGCTCTTAATAGGGCTGGCTATTTCTGATCCCGGCGCAAGTGCCTGTCAGAGTGAGTTGGTCGTGCCAGTTTGAGGGCTCATCGATCGATCAACACCAGCCTGTGAGGAATTTGAGCACGGGGAAACATGCATAAACTCTTCCTCTCGGGCTGCCATACGGACGTGAATGAGAAAACGAAAAGACGCGGACAGACAGGGTAAATGGGGATGAATGGGTGATGTGTGGCTGCTGTGGGCTTCCGCAGACATTACAGTTAAAGCGTGCCACCGCTGACAGCGCCTCTGAGATAAAATGAGCTCAGGAAAAAAAGTTACCTCATTCAGGACAGTTATTAAGCGCTGTCATAGAGATATATGAGGTAGGTGGAGAAAGGGAATGAAGAAGGGAATAGATGGAGGGGAGGGGGAGGTTTGGAGGATGTTGACTAGGATACTAAAGGGACCTCAATAAGCATTCAGTCAAACTATCTACGTTTATCTAAATCAGAACTCTTTGGATTTGGATTGGTTCTGTTGTGTTTATGTATAATTACGCTAATTCAACCTTTTTTTACAAGGATAGTTTGCTACTTATATGTCTCTCATATCTCTTTTTATTCTCATATCAAACTCACAATCATCCTGTTGGTCCAAAATGATAAATATTTTCATACACATAGCAACCAACTTACATAGACTTACTATTTCCATCGGGATTCTGAAGTGTGCATTCGATGGACACTGTACTATTCCACGAGGCCTCGAGAGAGGATTTGTAAATGGCGGGAAAGCAAATCGACTGGTTATCAAAGGTCACATGACAATGACAACATCGCTGGTGTAGTACATCTGAATTTCATTGATACTACACACGTTCATACATGGGGTAGATGCCATTCTTCTTATGATGTAACGAGTACATCAGGATTTAAGGGAAGTGTTCCCACTGACAGCCAATGACAGCCAATGTCAAAACCAACCACATGACAGTTTAATGAAATGTTAACCCATAAATCTAAGTGGTTCCTTTAAGTTTGATAATGAATCTGCTATGTCATGTTTATGACATATTTATGACAGGTTGTGTTGTCTTGGTAATGTCAAGTTGTCATAACAAAGACATCTCAAACAATGTCATATTTGCATTACAAATATCATAATTGAGCAAATGACACTTAATGGCAGTTGTCATAAACATGCATAAAACCTCCTTCATATTCATGACGTGTCATGCCATGATTATGACGGTGTCATGTTAGTCTTATGCACACCAATCTGTTAAATAACAATATATGAATGTCAAGAAAATGCTTTGATACTTTGCAGGTCTGAGCTTTCAAATCATTCAAAGACTCGCACAAGAACAGTCGATGAGACGCTTGGGATGGCATTTTCAGTATTAATTATAATACTTATTTATTAAGCTTATGCCTAAATACCTGCAACAATGTCTAGACAATAACAGTCAAGTCGAACATTAGAAAAGTTACAGGTCATTAAGCGAGGCTCCAAATTAATGAGGGGAAATCTCATTTCGCTCTGGTCCTAATCAGAGCGCCTGCCTTGGGAACATACTATCCACACGCTCCACGTCTGCTTCTGAGGGCACTAGCATTACCCGGCCTCTCTCTCTGTATATGTGCACTCATCTCTTTTCCCTTGCTTTCCATCTCCCTTGTTCCACCACAGCTCCCCAGTTTTAATTGAAGTAGTTAATTAACTGAAAAAACACATTAACACCTTTCCAGGCCATTAGATGTGAAAGAGGGTGTGTGAGGGAGCGTGCCGAAACACTCGCCCGAAGAGCATCATTTTCCGCTCTCTCTCCCTCTCTCTCTGTCACCGTGGAGACCGTTGAAGGGATGGGGGGGAGGGGCACAGGTGTGCAGGTGCGAAGATGAACTCAGACGCTCATGTTCATTTGTTTTTGTCTCATCAAAGCGGCGCAGAGTCTGGGGAGGACATAAAATACTTATTGTCCAAGATAAAAAGAAGCATAATTGGAAATGCGTTTTATTTGCCATTTAATGGGAGCCAATGCAAAAATGCAGATCTTTGAAATGTATCTCAGGGCAATATGGTACTTAAACATCTCTGAGAGAATGAACATGTACACTACCGTTCAAAAGTTTGGGGTCGGTAAGATTTTTTATGTTTTTAAAAGAAGTCTCTTCTGCTCACCAAGGCCGCATTTATTTGATTAAAAATACAAAACAGTACGATTGTTAAATATTATTTCAATGTAAAACAGCTGTTTTCTATGTGAATATATTTTAAAATGTAATTTATTCCTGTGATCAAAGCTGAATTTTCAGCATCATTACTCCAGTCTTCAGTGTCACATGATCCTTCAGAAATCACTCTAATATGATTATTTGATGCTCAAGAAACATTTATGATTATTATCACAGTTGACAACAGTTGTGCTGCTTCATATTTTTGTGCAAACAGTGATTCATTTTTTTTAGGATTCTTTGAAAGTTCAAGAGAAAAGCATTTCATTAAAAAATAAATATTTAGCATTATTATAAATGTCTTTACTGTCACTTTATATCAATTTCATGCGTTCTTTCTGAAGAAAAGTATTAATTTCTTAAAAAAAAAAAAATTGACCCCAAACTTTTGAACGGTAGTGTAGATAAAGACACCTGAAGAAAATTTGATTATGAATTGATTCATTCATAATGCTGCTGACCTCACAGCTTCCGCACACATCCACCAAATCTACCATGACTGCAGTAAATAAAAATGATAAATTATATCTCTTTATATTTATATACACTCCCAACATAAGCTCATTGAAAAAAATATGCCTCTGCCTACATTTTTGCACAACTCCAAACATAACTATACACACAATTTGAACTCACGGGACATTTCATTACTCAACTGCTATACGACAACCAATAAAACTTTTTATTATAAACCTTATTTCTGGGTAACTGAACACGCCTTTAGTGCCTTTAGTATCATTGGAAAAGTTAGTAGTTAATAAAATACATTTCATTAAAATAAATCTAGGTTTTGTATATTTAAATTTTATTTCAAGTAATGAAAATGTTTTTTTATGGTTTTAGTTTCAGTTTTAGTTAACTATAACTCACTGAACAAACAAATACTCATAAACATAATAAAGGTAAGCATAATTTAATTTAGCAGAAATGTCACCACAGGCACGTTTTTTCGAATGAGCCTGGGTTGTGCTTTCTCTTGAAGTCTCAGTTGTTTCTCTTAGACAGCAGTGAAATGGAGAACCAATGGAGACTGTTGTGAATGTCTCGACACAGAAGAGATCTCAACAGTGTCTCAAACTGCACTGAGGTCCGTAAAGATCCCAGTGTCTTCAATAAAGTCAAAAGATCTCAAACCTTTCTCGTACATACTTTTTCTTTCAAACCAAATGATCTGAGCTATGCTGTCCTTCCCTGTCGACATTCACTGTAACTTTCTTGTCACTGCAACTGTTTCAATCTTAGAAGAAAAATATAAAGTGGATGATTCTAAAAATAAACAATAGAGAAAAAGTTTTATTTCTCAAAAATATTACCCAACACACAGTAAATATAACCCAAAATTAAAACTTGTATTCGCCATGTGGTCGTTCTTCCATGGCATAGGAGATGTTTAGCAGAACACTGATGCTGCTCTTTTCTAGAACAAATGTAAATGGTGACCAGGGTCTGTCAACATCAGAGAAAACAAACAGTCTCATAGTCTGTATTACTCTATTCTTCTCAAGTCATATGTGTCATTATATCTGTCTGTATATTATTGATTAAAAATAACAAGGTAAAAAAAAACATGCATGGATGAGTCTTTCATAATAAGATCCAAAACAGATGTAAAAAAAATGTAGGGTAAAATATATTTATTATTATTATACTCTCAAATATTATTCATGTGTCCGTATATTCAAACATTCCAGGCATAATTTCACTGGTGCAAAACATAATTTGCTTTCACGTGTCTCATAACCAATCATGATGCTCTTTGAATCCAAATATACACATATTCAAATAGTGCAAATTAAACGTCCTTTTAATAATTACTCAAATTCCACACTGTTTTTGTGACTTCAGAAGACTTGCAATATAGTGTAAGAGCCATATAGACTACTAATATAGTTTTTTTATGGTGCTGTTATTTTTACACCACCTTCATTGTGTGTAAAAGAGCTTTTTGTGTTTTTGACTGAAATCACACATCTTAGTAGCGAGATAAATGACGACAGTAATTTTAATTTTTGGGTCATCTAACTCTTAACATCTTTCCAAGTATGAAATCACAACAAAATGTTCCTCTGGTAAGAGAGTGAGCCCTGCAGCTGCATAAAAGGAGGGAGGATCTTGACAGAGATAGAGACACAGTTGCTGGATGTCAAGAAAGATAGAGGCACATCCACACACACACACACACACACACACACACACATTCAGACCAAGAACTGTCGGCTACTGTTAATGGCCGACATAAAGAAACAGATTCTCCTCAGGCGGGCCTCCATGAACGTCCCTGTCAGAGTGGGGCAGGAGCACAGTCGCATTAGAATGCACTGCTTGTTTGGTGCGCGTCCCAGTACCAGTTCACCAGTGGAACCGATGGGCAGTGACATCCATCCTCACATCCACACACAGTCATTCACTTATCCTCCCCCCGGCCTCGGCTTAAACAGACCAGCCTTTCTCACAACCTTCACACAATGGTCTGAGTGTACCAAACCCAGTGGCGAGATTCAGAGAGTGTGTGAAACAGAAAGACATAAATGCAGATTTGGGTGTGCGTCTTGCAAACAAAACAAAGAAAGGCCTTTCACTTTTTCTGGCCTCTTTGAAATGCCTGGCATGAGTTGGATGAGTCTTTTTCCCATTTTACATGGCCAACCTCACAGTGTGAACATTTGCTCCTCCTTGTCATGGGGGTATTTCCATAAGAATAATCCCAATATTCCTGCGACACAGCAATACAATTAAATTGAGAGCAACTGGAGACTTTCTCTTGAGAAAAAGAGGCCAATGATCTCATGTGTGTCTTCTAGAATAGACCTCATCAATGTATGCCAAGATACCAAAGTTACTAAAATACTTTTAATCAGATTCAATGATCTGATCCTTATGTAACATATTCTCTGATATTTCTCCTGGAAAATAAACATACAGTAATCTTGTGTTTCTCAACATCACAAGCTTTTTCAAAATATTTTTTTGATCAAATTCTCCCATGACAAAATTATCTAAACAGATATCTACATATCTATTGTATATCTACTACTGTACTTTATATCAACAGTTGTCAATTTTGTTTCTGTTTTTGTTCTTCAAAGTAATGTTCAGAGAAACATCTGAGACAAAGAAATAGTTTACTTCTAATATAACTGAGAACTCTAATACGAATGAAATAGCTGCATCTGAACAATAAAGTGTTTTTTCTCTGTCCACAGATCTCATTGGTTTCTCTTACTAATATAGCTAGAGATTGAGAGCCAATTGTTACGTGTGGGTTTTGTTGTGTCTTGTACATCACGTGATTAATTGTTTGTCATGTCATCCTGCCATGTGTCTTGTCTTTTGTTTGTTGTTGCTCAGTGTCCACAGGTGTTCCTCGTCCATGTTTATTAGTCTCCCCAGGTGTCTCTTATTAACCACGCCCCCCTGTTATCTTGTTTAGCTTGTTTGTCTGTGTATTTAACCCCTGTGTTTCAGTTGTTGGCTGTCGGTTGTTGTTTAAATGGTACTTGGTTTCTGTACTTTCTCTGTCCTGTTCTGAGTTACCTGGATTACCTGTATATGTGATTAAAAAAAAAGCTTGCGATTGGATTCACTCTCAGTTTTGTTCCTGACCAGATGTAACACCAATAGAGATGTCTCCTGCTTTCCAGACTTTTCTTCTGAGATAAAAACCAAGAGATTCTTCTTCAAACTGTGTTTAGATTTGCCAGTCTTCAAATTAACAGTCAGATTTGAGACTGAAATGTATCTCATCAATTATCTGAGCTATGCTATTCACATAAACGTTATTGTTAATGTCTCAGACTAAACTAATACTTCCACTAATGCTACTTAATTACTTTTTGGGTGGACAAAATAAGTCTAAACATTACATATGTTCCCTACTTTTCTACCTTGTCTTTATTTGTACAGCTTCTGAACTGCAAATACATGATTTAATTTCACTCCAGTCATTTATTGTGGCATCAAATATTTCAAGAAAACCCCCACTGTGTTTGTTTGTTTGTTTGTTTTAGAAGTCAGTCAGAACTTTGCTGTCTAAGTGGGTGGTTTTTGGCACAGCAAGAGGGCGGCTACATGCCGACAGTCAAAAGTCGCCCACCACATTCTCTGGTACAATCTGAGCAAGTGTCTGCTCAGCAGGGTCAACACAGTCTTATCTCTCTGAGGGGGACGGGGCAGTAATGCAATGGCATCACCCACTGCAGCGAGCGCATGACTTTCATGCCATGGTTACCAGTGGGAGGGGTGGGCATTGTTCTCTCATTCATCGAACAATAGCCAATTTTCAGATGCCCATCCGATCCCAAAGGAAGAGATCAGAACAGAGCTCGGACTGTCCTGCCGAATAGCTGAGCAAGCTCGTGAGACTAAATCATGTTGTAACAAAGGAGCAGGGTGCTTCCTACCTCTTTCCCCTTTTGTCTCCTGCATTGTATTCATCCCTTCCACTTCGGCATTTAGTAATCCGGCTCAAAATGCAGCTTTCCAGGAGACAGTTTTGCACTGCGCTTCCATAATGAGAATGTTCTGTTTAATTTAGACTCATCCTATTGCATCTCCAGCCTCTCCCTGTCTCTCTCTCTCTCTCTCTTTGACATGATAGAAATCCCCCTCCTCAATTTCCCACTTTTAGGAGTCTAATCCCTCAGACACACAGCATGTGTAGCATCCCGATCGTTACACAAACCTTTAAAACGGTTACTCTGTGTTTTGCACAGCCGGGGCTTCAGGCCCATTTAAAGAAAACAGGGAAATCAATATTTCTTATTAGGATTCCCTGCCGATGTGCCTGAGGCACTCTTTTCTTTCTTTTCTTTCTAGTTTCTATTCTCTTTCTTGCTCACTTTTTTTCCGAAGCTTTTCTCTTGTGGAAGTGAAGGAAATATTTATGTATTTTTGCCCAAATATTGACATGAAACTGGTTGCTCATGGACTCCAGTGTTATACTTGTGTGCGCCAAAGCTATGAACTGATACTGCCGTCAGTCTGTATTTGAAGCAATGCCGTGTGGTTGAATACAAATCTTCCATTTAAATACAAATCCGATTTGCTTCAGGTCCATTCCTCATTTTGATTCCCTTTATGTTAAGTGTGCATAATTAAGTCTTGAAAGCATTAAGGGCTAGAAAAAATCTACAGTCTACATTTCCTGGATAAAATAAAATAAAATAAAAGAGTAACACTTAAAGGTGCAGTGTGTGATTTTTAGCGACATCTAGCGGTTCGGTTGCGAGTTGCACTAATGGCTCCGCCCACTGCTCACCCCTCCCTTTCGAAGAAGCTACGGTGGCTAAAATGGGACAAACATATCGTCGACTGAGACAGCAGAGAATAGCCAGAGTAAGCCGAGAGTGTGTAACTGTCACTGTTTCTGTACCACAGTCCATTATAAACCACATCATGGATAAAGTTTACAAAGCCATAGTCAGGTGAGGATCTTAATATATAATATAATAATAGTAATCAGCTGATTGTCTCACAAACATAACCAGCACATTTCTCCCCACATAGCAAACCCATAATACAGCGAGGGAGAAGAACCACGTGAAACTATGCAACTATATATTTTTCTAACAGGGTAGTAAAAGTTTACCTGGCTAATATGAGCTGTTACTGTGGCTGAGCTGGTTAAAGCGTAAAGTCTTGTTTAAACTCGACGCGTACGCATGAGCCCAAAGGTGCGCGTGGCAAAAATGATATGATTGTAACAGCGCGCGCGCCTCCGCATCCCTTAGACACCATTTACTACACACAATAGGCTTTCTTTCTCTGATTTTGAAAACTCTTCGCGAACGACTTAAAATGCTTCCAAGATCAACTTGTCGCGATCGACGGGTTGGTGATTCCTGTAACATACTGTTTTACGGTCAATGAAAAGAGTACTCGGCGGTCTCACGGACGCAACCAGCACATTTATCCCCACATAGCAAAGCCATAACACAGCGAGGGAGAATAACTAAGTTACATGAAACAATCCAACTACATATTGTACACCACTGACAAGGGAAAGTCACTACTCAAGGTGTCTATCTGGCTTCTAGCTTTCTGAGGCTTCTCTTTCAAGGTAACGTTAGTGACGAAACGCGCTCTGTAGCGCTGTGTGTTCGCTGTCGGCTACGGTAGAAACATGACGTCACAATATGGCAACCTTCATAGAAGGGGATTCCCGCGCCTATGTAGATATAAATGACTCATTCTAAGGTAATACAAACTTAACGGTTCATTAAGTAAGGTCTTTATACACCACTAAACACATAGTTATGGATCTTATATTGCATTTCTGTCAATAGATCCACAGAAATATTACACACTGGACCTTTAACAATAAGGGTTAATTTGTTAACATTAGTTAATGTATTTTTATGTATTAACTAACAATGAGCAATGCATTTGTTACAGTATTTATTAATCTTTCTTAATGTTAGTTAATACAAATCCAGCTGTTTGTTCATGTTAGTTCACAGTGCATTAACTAATGTTAACAAATACAACTTTTGATTTTAATAATGTATTAGTAAATGTTGAAAACAAACATGAACTAAGATTTAAAAATGCTGTAGAATTAATTCTTAGTTCATGTTAACTAAACCAGTTAACTTATCTTAATTAATGAAACTTTATTGTAAAATGTTACCAATAAAATGCATTTCAAGCCAATTCAATTTTTTAGAGCTGAGCAAAGCCAGTCTTATAGACATTTCAATGACTTTTCTAGTTTAAAAAAAATCCTGTTTTCTCTTTTTCCTTGACCTTGAGAACTTGATAACTATAGTTGTATTAATTGTTCTAACTCTATGAGAATAGAATCTCTTTTAGAATAATTTTTTTCCCAGCTGATGAATGATACAAACAATGACAGCCAATCACAATAAGGAACTCGAGCATTTAAAATGGTAGAGACATAACTGCAGCGTGCGCTTGAGTATCATCCGTTGGTGTGGATGCTAATATAGTTATCAGTATAGTTATCTTTATATGTTTTGCTCTTGTTGTCAACGGGGCATATTCTTATTCTTCTGTCATGATAGAATCCATAATAGCCTGCACAAGCTTGACTTGTTAAAACACTAGTTTAGGATGTTCACAATAGTCTGGCGATGTTTGTCCTTGTTTTTCCATAATTTCATTGTGTCTGTCTATTGCAACTGTCACACTTGACCTCAGATAGAAGCAAAGACAACAATACCTCGAGGTGTTCTGTGAGAGGCAGTGGGAAATCAAAGGCACAGCCACTCCAGGAGGAAGAACGGCTGTATTCACACTAAGTACCTTTAAATGGGAAGCAGTGGTGACAGAGCCGTGTTCATGCCTGGGATAATTGGCCTGTTTCTTTTGTTTCCCCACAGGTCTCTCTCCATTCCCCCCCTCTATCTATTTACTTAGTAAAAGAAAACTGTTTACTGGCGACAGTGGTGGGGGCCAGTGGAACACGATTGGGGGGGCTTTTCATTGTGATTGATTGAGAGGGCCATGGGAAAGGGCCATTGGGATAATGCACAAGTTTCACGGTCGTCCGTTTCAGTGCCTGTTTTTAAGCCCAAACTGATATAAAGGCCAGCCAGGAGTGGCTAGGTAGAAGCACTCATGGCTAATGCTTTGACAGAAGATGGAGCAATTATGAAAAAACCTCCACCGAGTCAATAAAATGAATCACTGTTAATGTATTATTTCTATTGTGCTCAAGATGTAACTGAAACATTTGAAGGCTACATGTATACTTTTAGTCTTTTAAGGAATGTTTAATTAAAAAAAGAAAATGTATGAAAATCATTTACTCACCCCACTTTTTTTTTCTTTTTTTTTTTTTTTTTACTTCCATGGAAGTCCAAGCATCTTTTTACCATATAATGAGACCTGCAGCAAAAAGGGAATATTTTCAGTAAATAACACATACAATTTCAGTCTGGTCTTCACTTAAAAGCTACCGTAATACTTAGAATATTGACCATGTGTCGTATGGAAAAAAATTGATGGCCTTTTCTTCTTTTTTTGGAAAACATATACTTTTTTCCAGGATGCTTTGATGTATTAAAAGTTCAAACCAACAGCATTTATTTGAAATCGAAATCATTTGTAACATTATCAATGTTTTACTGCCAGTTTTGATCAGTTGTATGTGTCTTTGCTTAATGTTAAAAAGATTTCTGACCCAAAGCTTTCGAACGGCAGTGTTAACATATCTAAATATCGACATAATATTTTATTTAACAATCAAACATTAGCAAAGAGCTGTTTTAAATGTAAAAATAACATTATATCTGGTCTAGTGTCAAATTATCATAAAAAGAAACCACATGCCGCTCCTCTGTCTGCAGTTCTACACTGAGTGCAATACAATAGATGGTAATTACTGATAGGCTCCCAGACCCCTGAGACAGAAGACACCTCGAGTCTCATTAGATCCCTCTTATCCTTCAGTTTCATTTCTCTACCTAATCCTTTCTTTCCTATCTTTACTCACCTCTGCTAAAGCAATTCTTTCAGTCCCCTCTTCATCTTTAAATCAATACGCTCATTCACAGTTTCTGATTTAACACGTCCAGAAGACTGAGGTATCACGCACAAGTCATATGGATAGTTCGAGCATCAAAATGTCTTCTTTTTTATTCCGCGGGCGAAAGAAAGTCACGTTCATGAGTTTTTATTTTTTGAATAAAGTCCCGTTGACCTTTTAATCACAGATTAACGTCTTTGATAGAGATGTTGTTTAGAATCAACAATCTAGTCCTTCACTTTATTGATGGTACAAGTCCAGTGAGTGCCACATCGTAAGAGACTGACAGGGCAAGGTTGATCGATTATTGATCAGCAGTCAGGCTGATAGGCAGATCAATGAACCCATTGCTCTCAAGACAAGGTCATCAGGGAGAAACAGAAGAGGGGGCTTACGTTTGAATCAGAAGAAACTGATCTCTGTTATCATTCCCGCTGCTTGCACCGCGAGAATGGCGTCTGATTGTTGTGAATCCCCCGGATTTGAGAGGCTTTGAATGAGCTTCACCCACATCAAGCTGTACCTGTGCAGGAAAAGACCTGGACCTTCCACTGAATTCACAGATGTGCCACTCAAGCTGAGAGGAAAGTGTGGCATTATGGGTTTGGTTTAAAGGTCAGCCATTGTTTTCCTCATTAAAAAGTATTACACAGAGAAATGAAGAGAACTTTTGAAAGACTCCAGTCACTCAGTGGCCTAAAACACTGTTTCATTCTGCACAAATTGGGCCACAGAGTTGAAATCACATGACCAGCCTTGTCTAGAAATTGTAATTTCGAATTTCAAACTTATAAAAAAAAGTACAACTGAACACAACTTGAAGACTTACAATTTGGAAACCCATAGGGAAAGTCAGACTGTTGCAGTGATAGCATTGCAGACATTATTTTTTTCAGGAGATTTATTTGTTGACGATTGAATACTCGAACAGCTAACATTGCCATTTGGCCATTTTGTTTCCTTTTACATCAAGTTCCAAATGTTGACCATTGTAACAACATAAGTATTTAAGACCATTGTAACTTACAACTTAATACAACGTATGTTTATCCAAGTGTAGCGGCTTCTCAAACAAGAAAAAAACAAGGGCCCGCCCTCCCTCACGCCAGTAAACGTCCTCAGAGGAAGAGAAGAGAGAGAAGAGATGTCACTGCGAGAAGGAGGGGGAGTTATTTTGATTTAAGATTACAAGGGAAGAAAAATGATTTACATACACAAATAAATCATTTACAATACATTCTGCAATACTCCATGAAAACAAGAATTGTCCATTTTGATATCATGGTGACTTTAATGGTAAAAAAAGCTCACAGTTTTTCTTGTAAAGCAATGTTGGAGTGCGAACACTTGACAATCACATGGAAATACACAGGAGTTCTTGAAATTCTTTTATTGTTGATTGAGACATAGAAGTCTTAAAAGGAAGCGAGCAGAAAATGTAGAAAGTGAAGCTTTTTGTTAATAAAAAGGTTAATAATAAACTTGCACCAACATCGCACCAACAAAATCATGCCAAAAGAACCCTTTAACACTCGCCCCCGCCCTCTCCCATGAAGGACTGCGAATTATGTAATACAGTCGGTCTCTCTACACTCTCAAACTACATAAAACATGTGTGTGTATTACGTTATTGAGACTAAATGTTCCCACAAGTATAGTAATACCAGTAAATTTTGTCCTTGTGGGGACAATTCTTTGGTCCCCATGAGGAAACGTGCTTTTTTGAAAATTTAAAGCAGAAAGTTGTGGTGTGTGTGTGTGTGTGTGTAATCATCATCTATGAATCAGTAGTTTTATCTTTCTCCATGGTTTTTAATTTGATTAGGTCAATGCTTCATGGGATTAAAGATGTTAAGTACACAGGCTACTTCTCAATACTCAAATTGATGCTTTCTCGTTTTCTCATTACTCCGTCTTCCATCCTGTGACCTGGAAACCGATCAAAGAAAGCCTTATTGAAGGACTTCACATTCCTCTAACTGCCCCGCGAGGAGGCCAGGAGCTATTCGTGAGGATGCACAGGTGTATTCAATGCGGAAGTCTTTCATGTAGAAAATCCTGACACACTCCTCCCTCTTCAAATCTGTCACATTCATTTTAATTTATGTTTTGTCTGCGGTTTAAATAAACCATACATCTCATTTCTTTCAACAGGGCATCTTGCCTTTTTAATATAAATTTCTTAAATAAGCAAACTTTAACAACATAAGGACAGATCCTTTGAGCGCTCTTTGAAGTGACGATATTCCAATGTAGCCTACATATGTAGCCTAGCTCTGTTGCACTTTACAGCTATTCTATCTTATAGGATTTATTAGAAAAAAAATTATAACTTTATAGTTATAATTATTGGTGTGAACAGACCTTAAGACAATATTCTGGTTTCTATAAACACTTATATTCTATAAATTTCTATAAACACTTCTATAAACACTTACGTTACATACAGCATATACTGTATGTAACGTTGGCCATGGAGCAGACGAAGACCGAAGGTGTGAAGAACTCAAGTGCAATTTTACTGACAATGGTGTTATCAAAAACATAAAACACAAACTAAATCTAGATATGACACAAAACATAAGCCTGTCTTGAAACAATAATCAATGACATGGAACAGCTTACATACTTCAATGCATGACAAAAAAAGCATGGCAAACATGAGGGGTTAAATACAGGCATGTTGACTTTATGCGGCGTCTCTCAGACTTGAAGATATGCTGTCATGAGTGATCAAACGGAAGCAATTGCAGTTAACTCTTATTTAAATGAGGATATAGATAGGCAGTTCAAAGTCCAGGCAAACAGGTTAGTAAAACAGGGACTCCGATGCTCAGATGACAGTGCAGTGTGCAGTGGTAGTGGTGGTGAAAATCCAACGACGAACAGTCATCCAACATCCAACGAACAAGAACCGGAACAAGAGAAGCACACGACTGAACGAGGCTGGGAACACACACACACAACGATCTGACAAAGGAGATGAGAAGTTGATGAGAATATATACACATGAATGATAGACTGCAGCTGGTGATGGGTGATTGCTGACGAGCGCTGATGAGCAGCCACGCCCCTCTAATCAGCACACACATATACAATAACAGAACCACAAGACAAGGAGCAGACATAGGATTTACCAACCGTGACAGTACCCCCTTCCCTAGGAACACCTCCTGGCGTTCCCAGACTCCCTTACCTGCCGATTGTAATCATCGAAAAGGGAGTGATCCAGGATGTCTCTAGCCGGTACCCAACCTCTCTCCTCCGGACCTTAAACTTCCCAGTCCACCAAGTGCTGGAATCCGCACCCCCTCCGTCTCGAGTCCAGAATACGATTGACCGAATAAGTAGGTTCCCCATCTACGAGACGCGGCAGGGGGGGAACCGGGACAGGCGTTTTAATATGAGCAAAAAATACGGGCTTAATTTTGGAAACGTGAAAGACTGGATGAATCCTCCTGTACACTGGAGCATGATTAAGGCGGACTGTCACCGGACTAATGACTTTGGTGACAGAGAACGGGCCAATAAATGTCGGTGCGAGCTTATTAGAAATAGAGCGGAGAGGAATGTCCTTGGTAGGAAGCCACACTTTAGAACCGACGACGTATACGGGACCATGAAGCCGAAAGACGTGGTCAACGACAACCAACGCGGTCTCCTTGGCTGAAGGTAATTTGGGCAAGGGAATGAAATGGGCTGGCTTCGAGAACCGGCCCCCGGTTGGAGTAACCCATCTGGAGGTTGATTGGAAGTCTTACCCGCGGCACAAACTGAGCAAGCCAATACAAAACTGCAAACGTCACGAGCCATGAGAGGCCACCAGAATCGTTGCTTAACCAAAAATATAGTACGATTGACTCCTGGATCACAAGCCACATTGGAACAATGACCCCACTGAACGACGCTGGACCGTAAACTCTCCGGCAGTTGGAGAGTCGGAGGCATTACCCCTTCTAAGGCCTTCTTGAGCTTCGGTTTGACCTCCCATGTGAGTGTAGAGATGAATAGATTCTCTGGTAAAATGCACTCGGGAGTAGACGGGCGATCGGAACGGTCAAAAATGCGCGATAAAGAATCGGGTTTGATGTTTTTGGAACCCAGGGCGGTACAAGAGAGTAAAGTCAAAACGTCCGAAAAAAAGAGCCCACCGAGCCTGCCTGGAATTTTAGCAGTACGAATGTATTCCAGATTCTTGTGGTCGGTCCAGACGATAAAAGGTACCCCTGACCCTTCTAACCAGCGGCGCCACTCCACCAAAGCTAACTTCACCGCCAACAACTCTGTTGCCATTGTCATAATTGCTTTCGGAAGGGGATAAACGATGCGAAAAAAAACGTGCAAGGGTGCATCTTGTCATCTGAAGGAGGGCGCTGGGATAGCACTGCACCTACCCCCACCTCTGACGCATCGACCTCCACCACGTACTGACGTGATGGATCAGGGGTTATCAGGATGGGGGCTGAAACGAAGCAACCCTTGAACCACCTGAACGTCGTTCTGGGGGAGGTCAAGGCGGTCAGAGGCGCGGCTAGTCGGCTGAAATTGCGAATAAAACGGCGGCAAAAATTGGCGAACCCCAGAAACCTCAGTAGGGCCTTACGGGAATCTGGACTTGGCCAATTCACCACAGTCTTAACCTTGTCAGGATCCATGCGCATTCCCTCAACCGAGATGAGGTGACCTAGAAAAGGAACAGACTGTGCATGAAAAACGCATTTCTCCTCCTTGACAAAAAGCCCATTCTCTAGCAACCTCTGAAGCACTTGTCGAACGTGTTGCACGTGTTCCTGGAGAGACGAAGAAAAAAAATCTATATATCATCCAGGTAGACATATGAACTGATCGATCATGTCTCGCAACACGTCATTGACAAGTGCTTGGAAGACCGCTGGGGAGTTGGAAAGGCCGAATGGCATAACCAAATATTCAAAGTGCCCCCTAGGGGTGTTAAAAGCAGTCTTCCATTCATCCCCCTCCCTGATGCGGACCAAATGATAAGCATTCCTTAAATCCAGTTTTGTGAAGATAGATGCTCCTTGCAACCTCTCGAAAGCTGAAGACATCAACGGCAAAGGATAAGTATTCTTTGCCGTGATGTTGCTAAACCCCCGGTAATCAATACAAGGGCGCAACAATCCATCTTTCTCCCCCACAAAAAAGAACCCCGCCCCCGCTGGAGAAGAGGAAGGGCAGATGAATCCCGTTGCTAGAGAAACAGAAATGTATTTCTCCATGACCTCTCTCTCTGGGACAGAGAGTGAATATAACTTGCCCTTAGGCGGAGACGTACCTGGCAGTAAGTCTATGGCACAGTCATAGGTACGATGCGGCGGAAGAGAATCAGCCCGAGACTTACTGAACACCTCCTTCAGATCCCGATACTCCGTGGGCACGTTTGATAAATCCACTGTCTCCTCCTGTAACACATGAACAGGAACAGACGGACAGGCAGACACAAGACAGGACTTATGACAATAACTGCTCCATGATGCCACCGATTTGATTTGCCAGTCTATTTTGGGGTTGTGACGGGTGAGCCATGGGTGACCAAGAACGATGGGTGCTAGTGGAGTGTCCAGAATGTAAAAGGAAATGGTCTCAGAATGATTGCCGGATGTGATGAGTGTGATGTCTTCGGTGATCAGTGAAATAGTGGGGAGTCTTTGTCCATTGAGGGCGTGAACGTCGATCTGGTGTGAAAGGGGTTTGAGGGGAATTTGAATTCTTAGTGCAAATGAATGGTCCATGAAATTACCCTCCGCCCCTGAGTCCAGTAGTGCCCGACAATCATGGAGGTAAGTTGACCATCGGAGCCTTACCGGGAGGAAGGTAGATGTCGATTAGTTCTTCTCAGCAGAGATCCCACCCGACAGTAGCCTCATATTTACTGCCGGGCTGGGCCCTTTTAACGGACAATTGAAAGCGAAATGTCCCGCTCCACCACAGTATAGACAAAGGCCCAGGGATCTCCGCCTCTCCTTCTCCTCTCGGGAAAGCCGGGCTCGAGCAACCTGCATGGGCTCGTGATTGTGGATGGGGCTGACCGCGCCCTCGCCTCCTGGACGCTGCCCCTCGATCCCTCCAGGAAAACACGAGACAGCCGTGAAAAAAAATTATAAAAACATGTCTGTATTAAAGAAAAAAAATTAATAAACACGTATTTGGAATGGAATTAAATAACAAGTACTTTGGGTGTCTTGTTCATATTTATTTTCATATAAAAGCAACAGAACTTAAATTATATCCAGTAGCAACACCTCCAAGAGCGTGAATCCTGTGGAACCCGCGATATCCGCCTTTGATCTCGCAGGTGTCTGATCCATGCGAGAAGAGAGATCTGTCCATCTTGCCTGCGCTTTTTTCACTCCTCCACTCACTGCAGGCACCTGCTCTCACCTACATTTCAGGCGAGGCAAGGCGCATTTCAAATGCTAATAAAGGCTTGTTCGACTTCATGCTGCTCTATGCAGACCGATCGGCGGCTGACTTGAAGCAGTGTATGCCGGTTAGAAATTTTGTCCGACTTGATACAGCGCCGACGTCACGTGACTGTGACGTATGCCATCAAAGTACCGCGAGACGATTCGAGACTAGCCGGAGAACTCTGGGCTGCTCTGGGCTGCACGAGCTCTGATGACGACAGAGCTGTTCCACGATTGGCCGGATTCAGCGCATGACAACGATCACGTTTGTTTCGTGTTAATTCGAACACTTTTAGTTCCTTTTTAAAACTATGTTTAAATCTCACAAATCAGTTTTTTACAATAGTAAACACTCCTTTCATGTAGATGCAATGTTATATTGTGTCATGTTTAGCAAATTAAAACTGATTAAAAAATGTAGACTTGACCTTTATTCTTGTTCTAACAGACGCTGTATGAAGCACAGCAGAACATTAATTATTGACTGAAAATGTCTCTTAAACATCTGTGTATTATTTGGCAAATATTGCATTTATTTCACTTTAGCTGTGGTAAAGTATGCAAACACCACGTGAGCAGTCACTACGGGAACCCGAAAGTGTCCGACTTCACGTCTCCGTTTGCAGCTCCTCCCCGCCTGCACACGGCTACTTTCGCCGATCGCTTACATCCAGCCGCAGCCGATGTCGAACACACCTTAAGACTATGGGGAACACATGACAACAATAACCAATGACAAAACAGAACTACTAAACAGGATAACAAGGCAATGAACACGAACCAAAGAGGAGACAGAAGTGATAGCAAAATAATGAAACAATGAACCAATGAAAACAAGACACATACAGTGGGATAGTGGAAATATGGGTCGACATTTATACAAAATTCAAGGAATAGTTGGTTTAGACAGAAGAAGTTTTGGAAATAGGAGGAAGGATGTTATAATTTCAAGAATGCGCATTGGCCATTGTCTACTAAATCAAAGTATGGGCAGGATTGGGAAACACCGGACTGGGTATAGTGAAAAATGTAGTTCTGACATTATGGAAACAGTTGAACATGTATTATTAAAATGTGAGGCTAATGCAAGAGAAAGATTTAAATGAATTCAAGCATTAAGAGAATTGGAAATGGAATTTTTTTTTCTATCCAAGCATTACTAGGAAATGGCCCAAAGCATTTGAAAATATATGAGGAAGTATTTAATTTTTTAAGAGACACTCATTTATGTAACAGGATTTTGATCACTACTACCATAATGTTATCCACACTCCAATCCAGTAGGTGGCGGGAATGCACCATTAAAGTTTGGTTTGCCAACCGCCATTAAACTTGAAAGAAGAAGAAGAAGAAGAACAAGACACATAAACAAGCGGGAAACAAAGATCACATGACTCGATGACACCAGGGGAACAGAGAACACATGACTATGGCCTCATCCGAAACCACTTACTCTCTTGAGTAGGTACTTATTTTGAAAAAGTCGCATACTTCCTACAGTGGGTGCTATGGGCCAGATTTACTAAAAAGGGCAAGTTAATGTGAGAGCGCAATTCCATAAAAGCGTTGATGTGAGTGTAAAGTTCAGCGCATGATCTACTGACGACACACACATCCAGGTACTTTTTGCCTACTTTTTTATAGTACTGTGAATTTGGACACTTCTTTTGTCACATACTGTTTTTTTTCCCTTCTATATAGTAGGGAGGTATATGATTTTGAATGCAGTCTATGAAGAAATTTCAAAATAAAAAGACGACTAAAAAGACTAAGAACGTGAAACATGTCATGTCAGAATTTGCGTCGTCTAACTTCATTGAGATCTGTCCATATATTAATTTATATCTACATTTTTTTTTCTGTTTCATGAATCAGACACAATTAAAGCAGCTTTGGAAATGTTTAGAGAACATTTTGTTTCAAATGAAAAATTGACCTTCATATAATAAAGGCATACTGCTCTAAAAGCTCAACCCATCAGCTAAGGAAAAAACATTTTTTTTTTTTTTTGTCTTTCTTTTTTTTCTTTCTTTAATGTAGTCAAATGCACCATGATTGAATTGTTGGGGCATTCTGCAGCATAAATACCAAGAATGAAATATTACTGTCAGAACATTTTTTTTCCGCTCTCGATAAGCCACTATGGTGCAGGCAGCCAGAGGCAATGTGATTGTTCAAAGGCAGAAGAGACGACTCGGAGGCCTTTGCCCGTCTCTAGAGAAAAGCATGACATAGTCTGTTTGAAAACCAGATGAGGTTTAACCGATAGATAGACAAATCATAATGCAAATCCATTTCAATTGCAGGTCACACAAGATCAAAGTCAGGCCTGTTTCATTCAATGTCTCTTTGAAAAATACAACAACAACACATACGCGTAGGGGTCGCCGAGTTTTGGCCCAATCAAAAAGATGCCGGCATATGTGTGTGTGTGCCCATGTTTCAGAAAGCACTGCACTACTGATGGAAAGGGCTATTAACTAGCCCTGGGGAAACATGTTTACCTGCTGTCAGTGCTGCGGTATACATGGATCATTGTCATTTAAATGAGAAGCAACAACAATCAAACAGAAAATGTAATTACATTTTACCTTTCCGAGAGATAGAATTGATTCGGTTAGCCAGGGAACATCAGACGGGATCAGAGCGCCTGTTGAAGATTTGATGATGAAGATCGCTTTTAATGCACTCTGACAGCCGAATGAATTGGGAGCGGCGCAATATGGCTGCTGCCTAAACGGAGACGGAAACACACAAATAAAAAAGCCAAACTCTCTTTAATCACACTGGAGCTAGTGACCTATACGCAATGACAAAAAAATGCCCTTCATGCTGACAACAGCACCGTAGAAGAATAACCAAAATGAGCCTAAACAGCCCGTACGGCAGGAAATAGAGCAGCGTGGACCGCTAGCATTATGCCAGGTTTACTGTAGGATGCGCTTCTGCTCAGAGAAGGTGTGTATACAAATGTAATCAAAGCTCTGTGTTTAATAACTGTTGTCTAGTCGACCAGGTTTGAATCAGGAGCCTGATTTTACATTGAACATGAAGTGGTGACCTATCGCAAAACCAAAATTGTTTATCATACAAAAGCATAATAACACAAATAGCTTTTAATTAAATGACAGTATGCCGAAGAAGAAAGCTGATAATTTTGGGTGAATTGCTACTGAAAGTGTGCCTCCATATGTGCGTATTTGGTACATCATAAACATATGTTACTACCACCTTTTTAAATTGGAATTGTATCCAATACTATCATTTAAAAAGTTTGGGGTTGGTAAAAAGTTTACTTTTTTTTAATGATTATTATCTAATGTACACCGAGGCTATGTAATTTATTATTGTGATCAAAAATTTTCAGCAATAATTACTCCAGTCTTCAGTGTCACATGATCCTTCAGAAATAATTCTAATATGATGATTTGCTGCTCAAGAGACATTTATGATGATCTTATTGTTAGAAATATTTTGTAACAATGTAAACATCTTTACTGTAACTTTTGGTCAATTTAATGTCTTGCTGAATAATAATAAAAATATTAGTGTCTTAAACAAATCTTACTGATCCCAAACTTTTGAACAGTTGTGTATATAATATAGATGTTAGCAGCTGTTAAGATTCTAGCCTCAAACATAGCCTCTTCTTAACTTTTATATAATTTTTTCTAATAAAAAATTAGTTTTAATTAATTATTTTTTTTGTCTATTTCAACTTGTATTGTCTCTCGTCTGGAGTTGAGTAAAAACAAATAAACCTTTTCCACTGATAGCTTTTGAGTGTACAAGAGAAATTCAGAGTTAAATAATCTAATCCCACATAAGCGCTAATTTAGATCTCACCTCATGTTTCAAAATGATGGCACACAGGATCACACACTGTTGTTATGTACATTTCCATAATAGCCTTGTGGCATGACCTATTTCATTTGGAAATATGAGTAGCGTTCACTTTTTGCATCACCATTTAAAGGTAGGGTAGGCAATTTCAGAGAGGCTAGCAATAGAGAGCTAGCTTTGAAAGCATGAGATCCCATCCTCCCTTTAGAGCGTCTCCAAAACCACACCTCCTTCAAAACACATGAATGCATTCAGCAGAGTCTGCAAAGTGCCACGAGAGACGGTCTACCTCATGTCTCAAAGCACATAACATTACGATAATAATTGTAAACAACAACAATGTAAACAACTTACAGAGCTTTAGTTGTGCCAAATGACTGCTGCAGATTCATTTCGGCTTTGATAGTGTTGACATAGACATGTATAAAATAACCTGTATTTTATGTAGTCTGGCTAGTATTTTAACTTACCTTGTGTAGTTTTGTTCACCGTTTTAAGGTTTTTGTTACACATTCTTTGTGCCAAACTGTTTGATTACATGCATGACTTTTGACAGCAGCAACAAAATATATGGGAAGCAATTTCTTTCTTTTAAATGTTGATAAGCCTTTAGTTATTTTGCTGGCCTATAGTGTAAAATTGTTTGTTCCATTTTATTATGGTTATAATATTTTGATGGTCAACTTATATATATATTATAATTTGAAACAACATGTCAACTAACTCTTAGAGTATTAGTACTCTGTTAGGTAATGGTTAAGGTCAGGGTTAGTAGAATAAGTTGACATGTACTTGCAAGGTACATATAGTCTGTTGAGGAGCATCCAAATAAAGTGTTAGCAGATATTAAGCAGATAGTCTACTAATACTCAAGTGTAGTTGCAAAGTTACTTATAGTCAGTGGGCAATCAATGTTACCTTTCGTATTTACATTTAGCATTATTTCTCCTTGGTACTCTCTCAAAACAACATGGAACCCATTTTTCCACCAATTGGGAACCACTGATTTAGAATTGAAAATCTTGATCATTTGAAAATTTTCTAACATGAAGAGATGTAATTTGAGTTGAAATGAATCTTACATAAACAAAAGACTATTACTGTGTCATTTGGGGGGCATTACAGTCCTGAGCATTGATATTTGCAGGGGTCCTTTGTGCAGCCGATTGTGCATTGGTCTTCTAAATGAGGCCAGTACTAAACTCAGCAAGCTAACCACACATTGGCATCCGCCTCACGTAGAATGAAGGAACATTCAGTCTTGGCCAAACGGCAGCAGCTCTGAGTTTGGATGTTGGCCTTTCTTTCTTTGGTCTTTCTTTTCATGCATCCATCCATCCGTCTCTTTTTTCCAGACTGCCTCAAACCCAGATGTGTTTTATGTTCAGGCCAAAGTCTTAGGGTTCGTCCAGCCTGGGATAAACACACAGACAGAGCACTAGGGTGTGATGGGTCATTTACACGGGCTTAGTTCCTGAAAACTAAATCAAAGAAAATAACAGGGGCACAAGAGAAGCTTCGAATGATTACAAGTTTAACATAATCTTCTGCACTGGTAATGCGTTAAGGAGAAAAAATATTGTCAACAGAGAAAACTTGGCTTCACCATCACGTGATATGTGAAGCAGTGCTGATATTTTTTTTGTCTGAATAAAACCAGAGAAGACTTAAAAGTCACTAACTCAGCAATTTTTCTCTCATTAAAAGTTTTACTTCTAAAAAAATGTGTAGTACTTTTTATGAAGACTATATTCATATTAGTAGTCTGATGAAAGCTATTGTATTTCAAGAGCAGATCGTCTTAGGCCCTACAGGTTGAGATCACATGACCAGTAAAATACTGTGTCGGTAACTTAAGCACCAGGGACGTGCGGTCAGGGTAGGCATGGTAGGCAGTGCCTCACCAAAGGAAATATTGACATTACATTTATTAATTCCAAGAGCTTTATCAATTCACCACATTATTAATTGCATTAATTTTATTCCAAATATTAATTTTTGTAACAAAAATGTTCAGGAATACACATAATATACTCCTTTTGCCATTGTTTGCTTCTAAAAACCATTGTGTTCATGCAGGAAATTCAAGGCCATGGCCATTGAGGCAGAGGTTATCAGTGCCTCTTTGGTCCATAGACCGTAGTTTACGTAGATTTGCGCATGCGCAGTCAGTTCTCATGCTGCCTTGAATTATCAACTTGCTTCATGTCACGTGATCCACTCGCTCTCACTCACTCCGCGCTTCCCGATACTTAGCATCTAGCCGTCACCTCTGCCACATTTGTACTGTATGTCTATCTGTGTGATTATGGTGCAGTTCGTAAGAGTTAAAATCAGTGGCGTAACTTTGTTTTAAAAAGTGGGTGGGACAGGTGTGTGTGTGTGTATAAATGAATGAATCACGTGAATAAACACATATATCCAACTACTTGACGTCTGTCTTTTAATGGTCCAGTGATAGAACTTTTGCCGAGCATGTCAGATGTTCTGGGTTTCTGGTTCGAATCCGCACACGTATAGTTTTTTTTTAATTTTTTTTTATCAAAACCGAATAAGTTCATCAGTGGTTGTATTATATCAAGCAGGGACACGTTTGTGTGCATTTTTGTTTTGTGATTTCACCGGAACAAACAAAGAGTCTCCAAAATGGATTGAAGCGCGCGTGCATGTGAAGACTGTGCGTGATCCACAAGATAACACTGTAACCGCGCCACCGATCGCCACTTTGATCACTTGATTTAAAAAACTACGTATTTCAGCACTAGATCGCCTCTTATTTAACAAACAAACGAAATGAAAGCTCTGCCAGCTGGAGATGTTTTATTTATTTCTATTGGTACATCCGTGCCGCCGTGAGAGGTTTTAAAAAGTGGTGGGGACAATATCGACCCTGGCAAAAAGTGATAGATGTGTCTATTAATTTGATTATTAGATTTGATTGTGCATTCTTCATATGACTGACTTTGCTGTATGCAGGCAGAGATGTGATGATGCCTGATATGAACTTGGGTTGCTACATTAACTGAATGAATATATATAGCGTATGCCACATTGATAGGTCACAGCCTACCCATGACAAGATGCCACCGCACGTTACTGTTAAGCACAGTTAACTGTGAATTGGCCATTTCTACAAGTCAGTAACTGAAATTTGCTTTTGCATGCTGCTGCATTCATGTCATGACAATGGACCAATATGGTGTCATTGACACGAAAACAGGGTCCAAAGTAAATATTTGCCAAACTTGACAGTTAAGTGAATTGAGAAAATTTACCAGCCATAAATATAGCCATGAAAATATGGTCTCTTATCTCCAGTCACCTCTGAACTACATCTCCCACCATCCATCCTGGGCTCTCACCTGCACACACTCACCCACACCTGTCACCAATCACCTTCATTAAACAGCACATCATATAAGCCTGCAAGTCGCACAATCTTGACTAGGGCTATATCCACAGTAATATGTTTTCCAATGTAAATTTTTCTCTCCGTTTTGGCCTTCAAACTGAGACGGTGTTTTAAGTCAACGAAAACGTAGCTTTTGGAAAATGCTCTCCAAAGCGGATACATTTGAAAACGCCGTTTTCGCATTGTAATGTGGACTGTGAAGCCGGAGGTATTTTAAAACGATGACGTAAGTTTAGTCATGTGATCCATGTTGTACCAATAGATATTCAAGTTTACCGGTATTGTGCCTGTTTTATTATGTGCGATTCACTTTTACACTGTTGCTAAAATATGTTACTTTGCACACTCTTCATATCACAGTAGCCTACTGCAAAGATGAAAGAAAATGTAGGCTACTCACATTTGCTGTTCTGTGGCAATACAGGAGAGCAGTCGCGTTTTTAGACCAAACATATGGTGACTGAGAGGACCTTTATCAGTGAATGGTGAGATATTTTGCTAAATAAAATGAACCTGTAAGAAGAATTGCACGATAACTTTATTTTTCCATCTGTATCTCAGTGAGCTTTTGTGAGGTTTCACGGATTAGCAGTAAGGTGAATTAAGAAGTTTCTTATCCACACTGAAACACCGGAAAACGCCTGAAAACGCTGTTTTCAAATGTATCTGGATTAATGTAGACGTAGCCAGGACTACCTGTATGTTCCCTGTGATACCTGCTTAATGGCATCCATTAGTTCCTTGTTGATTCTCCAAGCTTTAGTCTTCTGTGTCTCCTCCTTGCCAACCTGTAAGACAACACCAAGCTGCTATTACTACAATTACCATCAACATTAACTTGTGAGTGGTGCTGTAATCTAAATCTCTGCATTCTCTCTGTTCCCTGTGGTCTGCACTGTTGTATCTCTTATTGCTACTTCATTTACTCTAATTGTCCAATTAACCAGGTTGTATTCTACTCCCCATCAGTATCACTCTGAGTTCCCTGACACCATGAAATTGCTTATTAACATTGCAATTTGCAACATTGAAATTAAAATAAATATACAGTTTTAAAATGGGAATATACTGTTCTGACTACTGTTCAAAAGTTTGGTATTGAAAAAAAAGTCTTGGTTACACTTTATTTTAAGGTGTCATTGTTAATTATATTAGTACTGAGTAATATTTAACAGCATGTACTTACTATAGGGTTTGGGTTGGATTAGGATTTGGTTGAGGGTTAGTTGCATGTAATCATGCATAATTTATGCATAATTATTATTCATGATAAAGATCATTCCGTATGATTTATGTTCATAAATGTTTAATCATGGGGATCAAAAAGATGTCCCCACGATGTCAGAATTCACTGGTATTGCTATACTATAGAGACATTTCGTCCCCATAATGTAGGGAATACCAGAACCACATACACAAACTAATAAAAATTCTAATTACAAGCTCATTAGAAAAACTTACCTGTGGCAACATTTTTGTGAAACGCAAAATATGTTGCGTCTTGCACGTTTCGCGACTGTTTCAAAGTGAAATGTCCAGTGAGTGGCACTACAAGCGTGTTTAGTTTTTTCCGGAACAGATGAACGTGAATATGGCAACGTGGTATTACCTAGTTTGTACGCATCACTGCAATTCTGAATTGAAATGTCCGGTGAGTGGAGCTAAAAGATTAATACTCCATTTTAAAATAACGTTCACCTACACAAAACCCAAACCTACCTGAAGCAGATGTGACGTAAAGATGCAAGAGTATCCATGGCATTTTAGCTTGTTTTTGGACTCTTGTTTTTGAGCTCTTTTTTCGTGACTCATCTTCCACTGGATTCGTACCCGAGCTCTCAGCACCTTAAGTACAATTCTATACTAGCTGAGCTACCGAGCAAGCTTAGTATGTCAGTTACACCAAACATATGGAGCTGGTTAAGTGAGGTAAATGCCTACAGTAATTCATAATCTGCCACAGTAATCATAATTGTGTGTGAAAATGCTTAAAAGTGCTTGCTGTTTTACTGCCTCTGTTCATTTCTGTTGGAAACTGCAGTGATATGTACGTATTTCGCGTTTTGCAAACATTTTGCCACAGGTACGTTTTTCCAATGAGGTAAAGTTAGAAGATGTGTTTTCTTATTGCTTGTATGGCCTAAATTTGAAGAACTATTGTCAGATACATCAGACTTTCATTCTTTCTGTTTGATTTAAACCATGTATTATGTTGCAGTTCCTAATAAAGTTACCGGCCAACTAGTGAATAACACTCTAGCTTTATTCACTCACCAAAGCCAGTTTTTAGCAGTTGGTATCTAGCAAGAATGAATCACTTTGTGTGTAAATGTGGATAGTCATTTTGTATTAATTTGTCTTAGAAGGCTGCAAATTTCGAAACAAGCTGTTTGTGCAACTTAGTTTCAATAGATGCTCTGTTTGGATCAGGGAGTTTTTTGGGTTCTGAAAGTAACAGTATGTTTTCCTAATACAATGCACTATTTTATCTTAAAAGATCAAGGAAAATTATATTTGTCATAATATGACCCTCATGAATACCTCTCTGTCCTCTCAGGCCAATACTGGGAAGCCACAAGCCCACATAGGAAGGCCACACAAATGTGAATTCACAGAAAACACACACAAACTGCCGCCTCTTGTAGGCCGGACGCATCACTCAATATTTCACTTTCTCTCCATTTTCCCTGCCGCCTTCCCCCAACACCATCTCACTATCTCTCTCTAGCCTGTGGTCTCAGCTGATTCCATACAGTCTGCCCCGATAGCATCTCCTGTGCGTGTTTTGACTGGCTGCGTGTGTTGTCTCTGTCTATTCTCTCCTTATCTCTGATGGCTTTCCGTATAGGGTGGCGAGGCCTGCGGAGAGACAGAGAGCGGTCGCAGTGCTGTCATTTACAGATGCAGCGCTCACATCTCAGACCTACTGCAATTTCCCCACGTGCTGATGGCATGCCATCTACATTAGCTGATGGAAAAACAGAAAAGGGTTTGAGAACAATGGAGAGAGTTGGTAGAATAAAAGAAGACAAAGATTGATAGGATTTTAGACAGAAAACACGTTTTGCTGGTTTGCTAAAGAAAAGGCAACATATTTTGGACACAGATGGAAAGATTTTTAAGGCACGTCAGGCTTTCTCTCTCTGAGTTTATCAACTCATTGAAGCCTTGGATGAAAAGGCTTTAATCCGCTCAGTATCTTATGTGAATTTTCAAAGATTTGCTCCAGTGATGCTTTTCTGTGGTTAACTACTAACTTTCCTCATTTCTAAAACCAGACATAACACATAACGGCAACACATAACCGGCGTTTTCAGAAATCTCCACTTTGGCCGTTTTTAGAAATAATCGTTTTCTGTGATAAAAACGGGGTTTTCGTGTAAATGAGAGGCCAAACCGCAGGGGAATATCTGCGTTTTCCCTTCGTGTAAACGGGGCCTAAATGTCACGTTTAATTCAATGTGATACTTGCGGTGTCACGGTTTGCTTGTTCATTCTGTGTGCACTGCAGATCTGATTGCCTGTCAGCGTCAGCTGTGCTGATGAGCAATCAGATCAGTCGCAGGTGTGTCTCGTTTATGAGTCCTAAATGTAGTGCTGTGTTTGTCATGTTCAGTGTCAGATCGTTGTTTGCTGGTTCTCTGTCTGGTCTTGTGTTCTGTGCAGTTCTCCGCCCAGTTCTTCTGTCTCACGGATATTCCTGCGTCTCTCTGCCAGCGCTGCTGGGTTCTGCCTGCTGAGGGTCCTCTGTTCACTTCAGTCACCTTCGTTCTCCAGGACCGTGTTCAGCCCACTGCAGTCCCCCTGCGCTGCCAAGGACCTACTGCCGACCAGACACTTCACCAGCCTTTATTCGCATTATTGCATCCTGTGATTCGTGACCTGACATGTGGTTTCTTTGTAATTAATTGTGAAATTTACTAGCACTTTCTAAGTGAAAATGGTTTATACACCATTTTTTAGGTGTACATTATAAAGCAAAAGTAAAACAACAACAAATTATAAAATAAATAATTCACAAAAAAATACAATATTATCATTATTATATAAAATAGAAATATATAAAATATCATTATTTACTCAACTTCATTTTGCAAATGGAAATTTTTCACTGATAATTTTCCCCTCTGCTTGAGCTCACAAATCTCGATCGCACTTGTGTTCAGCTATGGCACATTTTGGCAAATTTTGCACCTTTTTTCTATTGATATCAGGCACCATTATTACTCAAAGTGTCGTAGATTGTTTGAAAAACTTCACTGCAAATGAGGTAGACTTGAGATTTGTTAATATTGTTAGAGTTAATACTTGATCCAATGGCTTCAGAAGATTTTTGCCATAGGTGTTACAATCCCTAATGATTCAGCACAGCACTGGCCTTGAATGCGTTGAAGAAGTCTTCTCAGGTGGGTTGACTTGTAGCCACATTCCTGGAAAAACACATTTCAAATCAAACATTACTTAATAATAATTCAATAATTTGCACCCCATTCACCACAGATCAAGAGAAAACACCAAAACCAGATATTTACACCAGTATGACACATCATCAGTTGTGTACCCCCGCCTCACTGTGTTTTTTAGCCTTTTATCACAAGACACCCTCAGCTGAGGCAGACCCAACACAGGCTGATCAGACATGGGTGTGTCACATGGCGGTCCACACTGTCTCCTTTCGTTTCAGCCACAGCAAGTGACAGCTTCTTTCGGCGACAGTGGAAAGTTCCTTAAATGTTTTCCACTGGCCCTGGCCTCTGATACCAACTTCCTTCAGCAGCATTATGGTGGAACTGGCTCCAAAGCCCCTGCAGTCCACCTCCACTGGACACCCCTTCACCTTACAGCCCCGCTTCTCTGCTTCAGCTGCACAACTTGGCATGCCATAGCTTCTTCCTTTCATAAGCCTCCTCGATACCCTCTTCCCAGGGGACTGTCAGTTCCATGATAAAGACACAACGGCAGGAGTTAAACCAGAGGACCAGGGCTGGGGAGGTTTCTCACTGCGATTCCAGGCGGGAAGGTTATTCTCTGGATTAGGTGGACATGCACTTGCCAGTCCCTTGCAGTATTCAAGAAGGAAGGAAATGGCATTGATTGATATTCTCTTCTAGTGCTGAGGCCAAGTACCTCAATACCTCATGACACCTAGTGTATCTCTCTTGTGTTGTTAAGCTGATCTTACAACTCGCTAGAATGTGCTTGATGGTTTCTGGTGCTGCACACTGGTGACAGGCTGGGTCCTCTCCATACCAAAGATGTAGGTTTGTTGGAGTGAGCAGCATATCATATGTGGCCCTGACGATGAGTTTGAACTTACTAACGAACTAACCAGTAAGTTTCCATGTGCCACTGATCACTCCATGTGATTTTACGTCACTCTAGGCCAGTGGTTCTCAAACCTGTCCTGGAGTACCACCAGCCCTGCACATTTTGTATGTCTCCCTCATTTATCACACCTGATTCAACTCATGAGCTCATTAGTAGAGATTGAAAGACCTGAAATGGGTGTCTCAGATAGGGAGACATACAAAATGTGCAGGGCTGGTGGTACTCCAGGACAGGTTTGAGAACCACTTCTCTAGGCCCTCCAACTTCATCCAGCCTCCTTGCTGGGCTTGAGAGACCGCTCTGGCACATCTGGCTGCTTCCTCCTAGCAGCACACATCCTCTACCACAAGGTGCCGGCGTTTATATGGTGTAGCCTTTTGCCATGTGGATGTTGTTGTTCCCAAACCAAGTCTTCCTTTGGCATGTAGGACTTGCCGCATGATGTCTTGGTGTTTTAGGGTCACCTTTGCTTTTGCTACTGCCAAAGCTGGATCCCATTTCATCCCAGTTGCTATAGTTGGCACAGTGGGCCCTATTGTAATGATCTAAGCGCAGGGCGCAAGTGCACTTAGGGCGTGCCCGAATCCAATTTTGCTAGTTAAACAATAGGAAAAATGGTCGGCGCGCCCGGCCCATGGTCTAAAAGAGTTGTCCTTATTCTCTTAATGAATAATGGGTGTGTTTTGGGCATAACGTGAAACCTGTCAGAGACTCATCTTCCATTCCCTTTAAAAGCCATTTGCGCTCGCGCCATGACGGATTCGCTATTCACATGGCGGAATTTGTAAGCGTAAAAACTGAAATCTTCTCTAGTGAGGAAGCAGATCTGCTCGTGCGAGAGGTTAAAGCGCAGACCATCTACGTGACAACGCGTTCGCACGTTGTGGACCCGGCTATAGGTGCACATTACTAAGGCGCTCTTTAAAAGCCACCATTCACATTTGACCAGGTTTTTGTTTCCTCACAATAGCAACACCCCAACAATGCATCTGAACACACCTCGTTTTCAGACCAGTAGCCCATGGGCGCACAGATGGGCGCAAATGCATTTGCTATTGAAACAATGTGGCGCAGGACATTAAAATGAAAACTGCATCGGGCTGAAACTAGCAAAAAACACCTGCGTCGTGCCTGGCGCTGCATTGTGCCAGGTGTATGATAGGACCCAGTGTGTCTTATAAAGGAGTCACAAGAGTCCTAGAGTGTCATCTCCTGTCTAGCATTGGTGCATTTTTACTCCTCCACAAGACTTGATTTAGACACACAAAGGGCTCCTTTCCCATACAGGCCTAAGCTGCTAAGGCATCTTGGTTGCCCGAGCCACTTCCTCACTTGTTTGCTCACCAGCCTCTTGGCATGTGAAAGTGTGACCTTATATATGGTAATTGGCCACATGAGACAGGGCAGCAACCCAAATTGGAAGCACCACAACTATAGATTATATTAAGAACGCTTGATGCTTTTTTGTCCGTTTTGGAGTTTGGCAGAATATTTGTCCACTTTTGTTGTATAATAAAACTAGATATCTTCTCAGGTTTCTCACACAAGAAAGAGTAAATTATGATAAAGTAAGCTAGTTAAGTAAACTATTCCTTTAAGATTTTCACACATCGTTTTTCCCTTCAAAGCAGAGAGAGTACAGCATCCCTCACCATCTGCACACATCACCTTCTCTGTTGAAATACGTCATCCGTCTGCAAAAATTGTGATCCCATCGCCACCATCTCCCATTTTGAGACAGCCGGGCCTGGGCTGGGAGGTTTTGTGTGGAGAGGAATGCAGAATGGCACGGTTCACAGGGTGTGATAACGCAAAAAGGCACAGGATGGAGAATGCAAACACTGATTCCTGGGGAGACTTTGAATGTGGCCCTGCCTTCCTCACAACAGCACTTCTAGAATCAGGAGGGCAACCCAGTTTTATCATGATGTTTAGAATTTATTTGAATATAATTTTGAATGGTATGCACTTTGCAGTCAAGATCCACTCCTGCCATAAACATTAGCCAGTTAAAAATAGTTATTTCTTTATTTCTGGTCTTATTGAGAAAAGTTAAATGTCAGTATGCATTACTCCAAAGGAAAAAAAAACAGCACATCTTCATAATCTTAAATCAAAATACCCAAGTTAACAAAAATAACTTGCCCCGCCTCTGAAATTACTTTCCATTTCAGCTGACATCATCATTACTGTGTGAGCGGGGTCAATAACTGTATGTTGGAGCTGCTGTACGTAGCTCCATTCTGGTGTGTGCTGTAAAGGGACGGTCACAATAGTGCAAATTCAGCGAGAACTTTGCTGAAAAAAAAAAGTTAATTGTCAATTGTGTGGGGAGGCTTTCTGTTGGTCAACACGGCATATTCATATGACCACCTTGAACAAAGGCCAAATCTGCATGGGCACTTTTTCGCCCTCATGCAAAACTCCAATTGTGCAGATTACTATAGGCATGATTGGATTTCGCCCACAAAAGTTTGCCGAACAATGGCAAATAAGACCACACTTCGATGACCACTACTAATTAATAGATGAATTCAATCCTATCATACATTTTTTTTCAGTCAAAGATCCTATTTCACACAAAAATACACCACATTGCAAAGTAAAATAACATATTTTTCTAAAGACTATAATTTTTGTTTTTAGTGATTAGCAAGCATATAAAATAGTGACCGGTCAGGTCCCAAAGGCAACTGCCAAGCCATAAAATGTCTTCATATAAGAGATATATATTTGTATCATCCCTGTGTTCCACATCAGAGAATAAAAGAAAGGGGGGACAAAATTTCACTCAGGTTCCAGAATGACTCTATGCCAGAGGAGGGACCTACTGTCTTCATTCCTGACCTTCTAGTTGGCACATTTACCATACCCTCATGTGCTCTTTCATAGAAATTTCATAGACATTAGAGTTGAGAAGCATAACCGGAGGGATTATTTTTCAGTGGCTGGTAGCCACCGACGCAGCAGTGCCTATTATAGCTTCACTCCTCTATTTTTAATGTAACACAACAAATGGTGTTTGCCGAACTACTGCTGCTCCAGCCACATAATATTCTTACATTATAACACTCATTTCCAATGTGAGATGGCTGAAAAACTATAATGCAGGACTCTCAATACCTCAGAGGAATAAGTCAAATGTGACAGGGCTAAATATTTCCCCTGTGCTTTGTTCTACCTTTGTTCAAAAGTTACTTTTTTGAGTGATTTTTTTCACATATTCGACAAGGCCCAACTCTATGAGCTCACCTAGAAGATGAGGAAATGCAAAGCAATTTCAGTTTGCCTCAAATTGATCGTTTTTTTTTTGCATGAATTTCTTTTTAACATGATCAAAACTTTACTGAAAATCCTGTTCTACATCTACTACATGCCTTCTGTCATCTGATTGATAGTCTATAGTTTTTTAGTAAGAAAGAGTCCTTTTGTGCAATTCTAAAACATTCTTCTTCAGGTCGTGGTTTACGTGTGAAATCTTTACACGCTTTTTGCTGTGAAATCTTTTCTTAATTGAGTAAACTTATTAACAACTTGTTCATTTTATTTCAAGCTGATCAATTACTGGACTGAAGCAACATTACTTCATTATCCATACATATATTTTTTTAACATGTTCAAATATGAAAATCAAATATGACACATCAGGATTTGTAGGAATGTTTATTTGTTCAATCATCATTGTATTGTATTGAATTGAATTATATGTTTTGTCTTCCACAATTACAGAGCTTTGATCATAGAACTAACATTTAAATATCATCTTAAGACATTGGAGTACAGAATGACCATGTCACTCTGATCTGGGTTTGAGTTTTTTTTTGAGTTTGATTTGCAATGTTCCCTTTCGAGGGAACTCAGCACTGCATCATAACATTGACGCTTTGGGAACGGCCCTAGGCATGACTGGTGTCTGAAGCATGTGTGGAAACACTGCAATCGATTGGCAGATGACAGCCTTATTACATCACGTAGAGCACCTGTTAGAATAAAAGGGTCATCAGCTCTTTTGTCTTCAGGATCAGTTTGTCTAAATGTGTGTGAAGATATGGCCTGTTAGTGTAAGCTTGAGAGCAGAGTAAGTGCTGTCAGCTCTTGAGGGAGCTGTATATGCAAGCACTGTGATGAGTCATGGTGGGAAATCTCTCGCTTGATTCTTTTTTTTTCATTTTGTATTAAATACTTTTACAAGTGAGTCATGCAATGTTGTTGTGGTTAGGAACTATCAATTAAGGTGTTTCGTTAAGTGGGACGCTTATCAGTGTCGCGCGCTATGACTTTAGAGAGTGCGTGTTACGTCAGCCTCAGATAGCAAATGGACGCTGGCGAGGCAAGACCAAGCGGGTAATCCATCAGCCGGAAACTGAAGCCTCCCGGGGGCCGCCATTGAAGCAGAACTTCACCTGCTGTTAGCATTCCATTGACTCCCATTCATTTTGGCGTCACTTTGACAGCGAATAACTTTACATCTGAGGCGTCCAAAGACTCCATTTGTCCATTATTTATTTTTAAAGAAACACGACAATGTATAAAAGGCTCCATTACTTTGCATCTTACGTTATGGCCCCATAGAACCCGTTTTTGTAAAAATAGGCTAACGATTGCGTCATAACCACTTGCCTCTCTGTCGCACAGTCGAGAAATTACCGTATAAACAGGAGGAGAAGCTCACAGGCAATCGGGGGGACGTGGAGGCATAAAGTAAATGGAGAAGCCCATAGAGAGTCATAAAGTTGCTCCTGCTGCTAGCTCATGGACAGCTAATACTCACGCTCTCCGTCTCTGCGAGATTCGGAAGGGAATGATTCAGATTTCTCTCGGCACAGCTACTAGAAGACAGACAGGTTGCTCACGTCACATCTACGTCGTCAAGCTCAGTGTGAGTCTGCGCAGTACGCTCAGCCTTCAGGAAGTGAGTGCTTCTAAAGGGCTTCAATTCTCTCCGTTGAAATCTAGTGAAATTCTTTTACTGTCTATGGGCAAGACGCACTTGTTTTCTTCTCACTCTTCCCAGTTAATATTGGTATGTTTAAAAGTCTTCATTCTGTTAAAGTTTAAGCACAATGTGTTTCTAAATCGATAATACACATGTTGTATGTTGTGTATTGTAAGTTTTATGTGACTTTTATCTGACGCACATGGAGCTAACTAACTAATGGTTTTTGCACAGTGTATAATGTGGGAAGATTTTGGCACAACGGATATTATTCTGATCAAATTGTCTCATATGTTTTCAAGTATGTTCAATTCTGCTGTCTGTTGTGTGGAATTCTTTATGTACAGCACTGGATCTGCTACATATGCTCTTGTTTTAGTGCAGTTATCTATAAACAAAATCTCCAGTCTTTTACATGCATATTAAAGACCGCGTTAAGAGCGATGTTTGAGTTTAATCCTGTCCCTGGCTAGCCTATACAGATCATTTAGTAAAATCAGAAATTTACCTTATGTTTCTTCAAATTTGAGGAAGATGCTGATATCTCGATTGAATTGATGCTTGAAGGATGTGCTTCTATACTGATTATGCAGTGATTAACGGGAGTCGGCACCATCTACTGCTGTGGTAAGTTTTCTATGAGAAATTTCACGAGTCACAAGACCGATTACTCTCCCAATCACTTTGATGGATATAAATATAATTAAAATAAGTGTAATTGGCACAGAGGGAAAACAGTGTAGTAAAAGTACGATACATCACTTAAGATGTACTCAAGTCAAAGTACACAAAGTTTTTAATTTTGTCTATATTTCTATGTGGTGTTTTTAATATGCTTTAAGACAAAACTTGTGCAAAGTCATAAGTCAACACCATTGCTCAGTATTTTCTCCTTAAAACTGCGGTGAAAAAAAAGTCTCAAAAACTCGCAAAAATCGCTGATGTTTCTGATGTCATAAAGTACCTTGTAACCAATCACAAGGGGGACAGGCTTTAGAATATCATTAACTGTGGTCTAAGAGATGCCAGGTTATCCCAGTATATTTACTGTTGAAATGAAAAATCGGGTACATTTAGCAATATAGCGGGTGAATTATGTACGGTGATGTTATGATGAACTATATGCCTTTCTCCACTGAAGTTCTAACATTATTTTAAAGGGTTCCTATTATGCTTTTTGAGCCTACAAGTTCAACTTTCGTTAGTGTGTAATGTTGCACTTTGTTTGAGCATGAAAAAGGTCAAAATTTCCAAAGCACAAAGTCCCTATTGGGAGTTATCACCTATATCAGTGTCACTGTTTCTGAACTCCCTGAAATGTCTCCATTGTAGTCTTGAGTTTTCCCCCGGGAATGAGCATGTCACAACATTCCTCATTTAAATAAGTTCCACCAAAAGCATACAAAAAAAGGGGAAGAGACCGGGTTGAGTTAGTGTTGTTGTCAGATACAAGAGATGCTGTTTTTTCCACCCCAAATCTATACCACCTCAATAGCAGAAAAAGAGTTAATTCCCAAGTGCAACTTTAGCTTGATCAGAACACATTTTCTAGGTTACTTAAATAGAGTTTGTGTCTCTTCCTGTCTGTCACTCGTCTCACAAAGCCGAACTCAACATTTTCCAATTCTATTCAGAAGGATCTCCTATTGTGTGAAAGCCTCACGCCTCTTGAAAACATGAAATTGGACAGGATCTTGTTTGATGTCCTGTCTGTTATTGAATCGCTGACCCTGAGGAAGTGAAGGTGCCAACTTCCAAAGTGCGTAGCAGGCTGCCGTGTTTATTTAGATGAGGAGGCAGCTGTAATGAAAACTCTCCGCTGAGGATTGAAATAATTTGCGAGTGCTGAAAAGGTTTGACCTTCAAGCTTTCCCCTCCCGTGCCAGACGTGATTTACGTCTGCCCGCCACACCACGTTAACATGTCTTCTGCCAGGGATTCCCTGGTGTATCAGCAGGGAAGCTTGGCTCGGAGGAAACTTCTGAAGGATTCCAGGTAATCTGATCTCCATCAGTGGAGACGTGAGCCTGGGGTAGGTTGGGTCACTAGGACAGGAGGAATCATTCAGGTTCGATGCGGATAGAGACCCCTCTACACATGTGGCTACTGCATGAGAGACACTACATGAAACAGTGAAAATACACACACTCACATGCCTTTGATAACACACACACACACACACATTCACCTCAGGTCCTCGAGTGTCATCACCTAAAATAAGACATATTAATAAAGCTTCTGCATCAGACTCCTGGCCTGCAATCATCATTGCTCTTGCAATCTATAAGCTTGACATGTTATTTTCTCCTCACCTGTCCTTGAAGCATCTTTATATTGAATCTCAGTGGCAACATCAGGTGCCCAGAAGACAACAAATTGCATACCTGCACTTTCCTGAATTTGACATTGTACATGAAAGGTTTGCTATTGACGCAAGCTTGAGCCCCATTCCACAAAGAAGGCCTGTCTCTCCTACAGAAGCTTGTATGATATGGAAAGTTTATCTTTTCGGTGCTCAGGAGACTCGGCTGAGTTCTTAGTTTGAGTATCAACTACTCAGATGATTCTCGTAGAAACGCAAAAATGGAAGAAAAAAAAATGCACCACCAGCATACTGAAAAAGTGTAGAGCTATAAAATGAATGTGTAAGCATCGCATTTTTATATCATAAAACAATAAATAATTATTGATATTGATAATTTATACATGCGTCCTTCTGTCCTTACTAGACTCCAGCACCCTTAAGACCCTATAAGCGGTTTGGAAAATTGATAGAATTTTTGTATTTATCAATCATAATAAGAAGAAAGTGTAAAATTTGTTTTAATGAAATATTATTATGATCATATTTCAAGACACAAAACATATCTAATTTGTTAATAAAATTGAAGAACAGCAGCTAGTTCACTATATGTTATGATAACCATTATTATTTGATCACAAATACAGTAAAATATAAAAATATATAACAATACGATACTGTATATAGGGTATGATTTTACCCCTAAATTCAGCATATTGACACAAAATGATAACTGCAAATCCACCTTTCACTGCTTGGATCCAGTTGTTTCTGTGAATTGCAGCGATGCATTTGCTTCTCTTTTTTGTAGCTTTCGGCAGTCTGTAATAATATACCTCAGATTTCTTGTCAAATCTAGTCAATCTCAAAGCTCTTTCCTGTTTTAGATGTGTTTTGGGAGTTTTTCGCGCTGAAAACCAATGCTGCCGCTCTGTCCTTTTTCCACTCAATGTGTGTAACTTCAGGCGCCCCTTCCGACCGTGACGTCACATGCATAACCTGTACAACATCTCCAAGACCACGTCATTCTAGCCTCTTTTCTTTTAGTGCATGGATCACTTCAGGCATGGACAACTACCGGATTGAGACGCTTTCTCACAGAAGTGCATTCGTCATTGTAATTAGCCTTAATCATGGGGTGTGTGTGTGGCTTTCTGAAGGGGAGGGGGAAAGGGTCGTGTGAGACTCCCAGTGTGCCAACATTCGATTCACTGGCCAAATCCTTTTGAACTTGAATCCCCACAGTGACCAATGGAAACACAAAGACTTCTGCGTTAAGATTCCTCTCGCTCGTACGCTCCCTCTACTGGGCCTGTGTCATGAACTCTATATTGTGTCCTCGTCCCCTGAATGACACATGGGGAAGTTGTGGTACTGCCAAAGAGAACTCATATTGAACATCCACTCACAAAGAGCAAGACTACATGTTTTGTCCTCAAATGACAAGTTGATGACACATTCGGAAGGAAAGGAGGATTCATCCATGCATGCATGTTGAAATGCTATTCTTCCCTCTCTGGAGAGTGTTCAACAGGTCCACAGGGCCCGTACAGGATTCACTGCCCCTACACGATCTCCGCTCACACTTAGCGCTTTGCCGCTGTACACACCGAATGATAATTATTCACTGTTGAAATGATTAGAGTGTCTCGACAGACTCCAGTTCAAGCCAACAGTGATTAATGGAAGAACCCTGGGAGCCCTTTATTTTAATAATTAATAGGATAACGTGATGATTGCAGCAAACCCTTTAATGTTATTACACTTGCAAATGGGATTTTTGACGTGAGAGAAACCAAAGCCGTCATCTGTGTTTCTGTCCAAGTAAATCATGTTTTAAACGGTTATTGCATAATTCATAAAATCTGTGGAGAGCACACGAATAATGGAAGTTTTGCATATTCAAATTTGCATTTTAAAACTCGATTTTTTTGTCTCTATTTTAGTTTGAAATGAAAGATTTTAGTGACCCAAAAGCTATTTTAATGCTTTAACCCTAAAATGTTAACATTTTATATACACTAACATTTGTTATGGTATTAATTCATCTTTGTTGACGTTAATTAAAACAAGTCTATTCATTGTTAGTTCATGCTAGCTCAGGTTCATTAAATATACAACTTTTGATTTTAGTAATGTATTAGTAAATAATACTATTAATAAATAGCCTACTTTAGAAGTATTTTTCATTGTTAGCTCATGTTAACTAATGGAACCTTATTGTAACATGTTACCAAAACATCAAGTCTAGTGCCATTTATTTTAAAGATTTAAATACATATAGGCCTATTACACATTAAGTTAAGTTTAAATGCTAAAACAATAGATATCCTGTTCAAAATGTAAGGCAAAAGTATTGTGACATTTTGTGGTTGTAGCATTAATGGAGGATTTTGATAGTTAATGTCTGATAGGACACCTGTGTGAAGTTGGAGGGGCATTTGTACCAGCATCTAATGCAGTGATATACATTTTTAAGTTGGTCTTAAGTGTTCAAATGCTGTTTATAGCTATTTTTACACAATGAAATATGCAGTTGCCAAGTACTTGACTATTTGAATGGCCACTGTTCAGGCCACATGTTAGTGACCCCCAGTAGCATCAGACTTACATCGCCATCTACTGGAGGGAGTGCTTTTGTACCCCTACTGCCCGATTGCTATATTTGAGACAAACTTCCTAAATTCAACAATTCCAAAAGTGGATACATGACCTTCAAGATAACCATGTGACAGAGATGCTGATTTTATTTGAAATAAGTTGCTCGGTTCCCACAAAAAGCAAATGTGTAAGTGTTAGTGAAAATCACTGTTATTTGGTGGTTCAAATTACATACTACAGAACTATACAGAGAAAAGCATGTACTCTTTCAATGTTTATCGTAATTGTGCCATTTTGGGCATCAGGAGAACAAAAATATCAACGTCTCTTCAAAGAAGAAAAGAAACAATGGCAATTGCAAATGTCCAGCATGTACCATTTCAAACAGACACTATCAACAACCTTTGAAGAAAAATGGCTTTACTTTGATTCTAATGCCGCAAAAATTTTCAACCAGACTCTGATGGAGTCATGAGACTTCTGTGGAACGGATTTCAACGTGCAGAAAACTGACAATACTACATTTTAACTAGTAACAGAAGGAATAATCTAATTAGAATTACTGGACCCACTTTATATTAAGCTTCTATGTAGTATTTATTAATCATTTGATACACTGTACTTACTGGACATTATATACGTTATATTACTATTTAAAATATACCCGTGTAATTACATCTATAATTACACTGTTGACCCTTTCCGGTTACACTTTATTTTAAGGTGTCTTTGTTACACTGTATTTATACATTTAAGTACTGAGTAATATTAAGTAACTACATGTTTGGTTTGGTTTAGTTAGTTGAATGTAATTATGCATCATTTATAGTTATTACTATAGGAACTAGTGTAACATATATAACAATGACATCAAATAAAGTGCTACCCCCTTTCCTTACCCCTGAACCGAGCCGTATCACCAAACTCAACCACCTCACTAGCAGCAAAAGTGTTGTGCAATATAACATGAACACAGTAAGTGTATTGTACATAACATTTCTGTTAGTGCATATAGTTAAAAGCATCTAATATTGTGAGTGAAATGCTTGTAAGACCACGTTTTAGGCCAAAAGATAGAGGAGCGAGAATATGTGTCACATTTTAAAAGCTCATGCATTAACATCATCAATAAACACCTCAAGCCTGTAAAAATAAAATGTATGTTATCTTTCTTCAGAATGTGGGAATTAAACCATATCCCACAGTGCCTTCCACAGTGCTCTCTCTTCCCCTGAGATTATTCCCCGATGGTATTATGATTTCACCTTTGCGCTGCCATTCAGTGATTATTGATGATGTCTCTGGGAATGCTGCGCATCCGGCCTTTGACCAGAGCACACATCTTCATTCATGCAGACAAATAAAATCATCAGAGGCAACATATCGATTTCATAGTGAGCGACCAGGGCAACCACGTTGCCAAGACCTTTTTGCTTATTATCTTTTGAGTTTTCATGAAAAAAAAAAAAAAAAAAAAAAAAATCTGATGACACCGGAATGAAGAATAAGCTTGTTTTCATAGGAAGAAAGGCATAGCAATAAAATAACTAATTATTAATTGGGCTGAAGTGAGATGTGTTGGCCTGCGGGGCCGAAGGAATCAATGTCTGGCTTTACGGTGACGTGTGGCATTTAGGCTTCGTGCAAGAGGCAGAATGAATGCTGTGTCCTCTCAGTTCGTTAACATTGAAGGTTTTTGAGGGTTTATATTAAAGTCATCATGAAATCAAAATGGACAATTCTTGTGGAATATTGCAGTGTTTTTTAAAAATGATTCATCAGTGCATATCATTTTTTTTGTTTAAAATCATGTGCCATCATAATATTTTATCAAATGAACAAATAACTAATTAAGTCCCGCCCTACATTTTTTCTTGTTCGAGAAGCCGTTTCACTCGGATGAACATCACAATAAGGCAGACAAGAATTTTACAAAGTCCCGTTTCAGGCCGACAACAAAGTCACATGACATGCATGTTAAAGGAATAGTTCACAAAAAAGTGGAACTTAAACCCAAATGCAGTTACTGTTTCCATTGAACACAATATGTTATTAATCTGCTCCTTTCCACAAAAAAAGGCATTGTTCACATGACTCATGACTCACACAAAACATGCAAGTCATCGAGGGATCCTTCTTAATAAAAGTAGAATACAACAGAACACTGCTCTCCATTTTACAGTTTTTCTCAGTCGATTTGTCAAATCATCTTAGCCAAACAGTTCAACTTTACTTGTTAATGCATTTATTAGAAGTAAACGCTATCAGCTATACACAAATATATTCATAAAAATAAATGTTTACCATAAAGTTCTTCAATGAGGAGTTTTGTCATAGAAGTTCTTCTGCCTCAACATCTCCACTGGTTTGTTTAACCACGACATGCTCTTTCTCCATTGAAAACAAACTTGGTCAACTAACTCAATGTTCTTGAATTTCAATTCTGAAAAAAAAGTTTACAGACATTTACAGACATTTACAACATTTACAGACATTTAGAAAACATTTACAGAACTTACAGTACTACTCTAAGGCTGTCTCAAAATTACAAATGCACACTATCAGCAATCATGTTATAGCACAATACTATAAATATAGAAGTGGAATGCCATAGTAACACTTTGGATCTGTTTTCAAGCTTATCTCAAGAAGAGGCTATGAGATATTACATGGTCAAATAGGGTTACTCCCATTTCATTTGAAAGTCTTTACCTTCTATGTCTCTTAACTTCACTTTTATCCTGCTATCCCTTTCCTTTCAGTTAATATCTTCTTACAATTTCTCCTCTTATTCTTTCCACTACATTATTATTTAAAAAGAATGGCATTTGGGGGGCCTGAAAACACAAGCTTTTAAAAAATCAAGTACACGTTTTTGAGAAAAAAACAATTGTAAACTACAAAAACATGAATTTGTGAAAATGGTGACGTCATGCCCATGTGTACTGTATTACGTGTTCAGTCTATAAGCGCGTAATGTTTCTTTACAAAGTGACATCGCAAAGGAAAAGTGTTTGCGTGTGCATTGCTGCTGTGTAAACATACCTAGAAACTCTCTCCTCATCTCTTTCTACCTGTTCCAGTCTCCAAAAAATGAAATCATTCCATGTGCAATTGAGAATATGACAAATTATAGAGTTTTGTTTGTTGTTTTTGGAAAAATTGTACATCAATGTTTGTGATTATTGTAAAAACAATAAAAAGTGCTGCAAATGTTTTTTCCCCCTGTATATTAACATTTAGTTGGCTATGTGAACTGTTGTGAACATATGTGAGAATTTTACACAAAGTTTTGAAAAAATGATGTGTATGATTTGTATGAAATGTATGAAAACCTACAATATGTTTAGGACAATTACAAAGTGTTCAGATCAACATAATAATTGTTTTGAGAACAGTGATCTGAGTTTTGAGAAATGTGTCAAATCGATTGAGAAAATCGATTGTCCTTTTTACACTTGTTACGTGTAGTGACATGTAGTAAATACTACAAATTGTGTAGTTATTATTACTCAGTATTTAAATATATAATTACACTATAACAAAATAAAGAGTAACCAAAAACTGTAAGTGCTGTAACTAACTGTAATTATCAGAATCAGTTATATGGTCCATGGTCCCCCTATATTTGAGTCCTTTTTCACAAGTACATACTATATACTCATTGTAGTAAATACTGTACAATAACTGGGTAATAACTAGGTACTAGTACTGAACCTACCCCTAAACTTAATCTTAACTCATGTAGTTACCTTTTATTACTGAGTACTTTCTTGGTAGGTAAACTATTAGTACATTGAAAGTGAACATATTGTAAAAATAAAGTGCAACCTGGTCCCCTTTAGACAACCTACTAACTGTATGTAACTTTGAAACTACATGTCAACTAACTGAGTATCTAATTAATCTAATTAATCTAATTAATTCTATCTATCTAATTAATTAATAATTAGATTATTAATTGACTGTAGTAGACTAGTAGACTGTTAGATATTAGAGTTATGGTTAGTAGAATAAGTTGACATGTTGTTGCAAAGTTACCTATAGTCATGTCTGTTGGGGAGCATCAAAATGAAGTGTTAGCAGATATTAAGCAGACAGTCTACTAATAGGGGAGAGCGGGGCACAACCCACACATTTTGGTTTTGGCTCAATTATTTAAAAAAGAATTAAGTTAGATTCTTTTTTTTTTACACAAGCAACATACACATCTCTGCTACAAATGAACACTTAAAGTTTTTCTCTAGGACCAACCATTTACGTACAGTTGCACTGAAAGAGACAAAAGTGCAAATGTTACAACTTACCCCATATGGGGTTAATTGTAACAGACAGAGGGGTTAGTTGTAACACGCATAATTCAGTAATATTGTATCTGTATAGTTTGATATTGTTTGTGCATTTGTATAGATATATATCCATACATCCATCCCTCATCCAATCATCCTTCTATTATGGATCAATATCTTGGATACAGATATGGGAAAGGGCTGCACAGTTTTGCAATAAATAAATAAATAAATAAATAAATAAGATCATCAAATATTGTAATTGAAATTGAATTATATTTGTGTGTGGCAGCTGCATGCACAATTATTATTATTATTATTATTATTATTAATAACAGTAATAATAATAAAAACAAGCATAAAATGACATTTTAAAGGGTTTATTGCATGAAAAAAAGGGTTATATTTTTAATAAATAAATAAGTGATTAATGCATAGTAAAAAAATTGTTTATTTTTTTTTATTTCCAACATTGTTTGTGAAAGTCCAACAAAGTTGAATGTGGCAAAATAAATATATAAATAAATACTCAAACCTGAAAATTGTGGCTCCCTGTTTTCATTTGATAATCATTGTACACTTGGCGGCTTAGTTGTAACACTGTGCTACAACTAACCCCGCTGTGTAAAAAATATTTAAAGCCTAGCTAACAGTTGCTAGGAGTTGCTGACATGTTTCAACACGGTGCTGTGTTTTAGCCAACAAGACGGCGATTAAGGTAATATAAAATAAGATTTGGTGACGTACACACCCAGCTCAGAAACCGAAAAAAACATACTATGAAAAAATTTACTTGCATGGTGTCAAAACACTCTTTGTCCAGGATCCTCACGAAATCTTATCAAAACTTTCCACAGATTCGTGGGAAACCGTCTTCTGGCAGCGAGAGAAAAAGAGCAGAAACACAACCTGCTTGATCCTGACTAATTATGTAAAAGGTCCGTCCATTTAACCCCGCGTTAGGTTGTGCGCCGCGCTCCCCTACTCTAATGAGAGTTAGTTGACATGTAGTTGCAAAGTTACTTATAGTTAGTAGAATGTCTGAAGTGGACCATTGAAATAAAGTGTTGTACATCAGTATCATTTGATGTAGCTTTCAGTTCAGTCTCATGGTTGCAGTCACAAACGCCAGCTGGAGTGCCCATGATTGCCACTAGAAAGCTCTCCTTCGCTACCTCATCATGAACTTCATTTCCCAGTACCCATTGCCTGACTCATTAGGTGTGATTATGTTCACCTGTGTGTGATCACCTTGTTTAGCTCTGCCTTTATAAGCCCTGTGTTTCCACTCATTCGTTGCAAAGTCTTGTTAGTGTTACACTGCCTTTCTTAGTGAGCTCTCGCTCTCTTGTTTTCCCGTGTAATGGTCCTTATCTTCTGCCTGGTATCCTGGATTCCCCTGTCTACCCGTGTTTTGGACTTTGTTGATATTTGGATTATTTTCCCTGTGGTTCTGATCTTTTGTCCTGTCATGTGGATTACAATATTTGATTAACCCTAACAAAGCTATGTTTTATTAGGGGTAATCCTTCAACCTGTCTGTCAGAGCAGGTTGTAACAGTTACAGTGCATAGCATGTCATATATTGGGCCTTTGGTTTACTGTAATGGAAACAGTCCTGTTACACTGATTCAACTTATTTTACTAATAAAATCTGAGAAACAAAAGAATGCTTCATACATACACTACCGTTAAAAACGTTGGGGCTGGTTAAGCAGTGACTTTTCAATAAGTCAACCGAGGTAGTGTACCTCAAGATGGTAGGGAACGAGGTTCCCTGAACTAGACTTCAGGGTCTGATCATGCATGATCGGAGGAACAATAGAAGCAAGGCTGAACTAACATACATATTGGTTAACTCTGAATTTACATTAGGTACATTAGGATGGAATAGCGAGTTCTGTTCATAAAAGACGTTGAGTCTATAGAGTGTGGTGGCTCATGGTTTTCTGGTCTTGCAATATGTCGTTCCTGGGCGAATGTAGCTTTGGAAAGCAGATGATGTCCATCGTTCCATTCTTTTGAGCATAGGAGCTGCTGTTATGGCTGCTCCGATGCACAATGTTGGCAAAAGAGATGTAGGTGATGTGTGAACCAGCATCTTGTCATGGTGCTCCCATCCTCAGTGGCAAATAGTGGCTCATTGGAATGTGAGTATTCCTGATGCTAGTGCTTTAACGGATGAAGGGTGCAACTTTTTAAACTCAAAACAATGGAGGCACATACTGTAGGGATATATACCGGAGCAGTAGAAACTGCATGTGCAATACAGAATGAAGAATAAGACCATGGCAGAATCATAGGTTTATAATGTGGATTTTGCCGGTCCTAATCTCATGTATTGATTAGCTGAGGAGATCAGGTGCCCTAGAGCAGGGCTTTTCAAAGTGGTGGCCGCAGCAAGTTGGAAGAAAAAAAAAAGTTTAAAAAAGTAAAAATATTTATATTATTACGAGTATTGTTATGAAATAGCATTATAATAATTTGTTGCATAGCCTATCTGAACATTATACTTTTAGAGATGCACTTTTAGAAATGCATTCTTTTAGAGATGCACCGATTGATTGGCTGGTGACCGGAATTGGACGATTTTCATGTGATCGGCGACCGGCCGGTCAGTCTGACAAATGTCGATTTTATGCTGGTTTAATGCACTCGGGTGCCGCATGATTAACATCGCAAAACATCAGCATCACACGTGCACACGGTACGCACATGTAGGAAACCTTGTGAATTAAGGCCGTTTCAGATCACAAGCGCAAGTGCCGTGTTTTTTTCTTGTTAACATTTTTTACTTTTTTCATGTTAATCAATGAGTGCATTCACACCACGAGCTGGAGCGTCGCATGTCAGCAGTGAAGCGGGTTCCAGCGCAGAGTCTATTTTTGCTGATATGCATAAATATGCATAATGCAAAAATTGCATAAATATGGTTTCACACAAAAAGTGCCTAAAATGCACATTATTTGCATGTCTAGAGTTTTTTAACAAGAACTGGAGTAGGCAGAAAAGAAAATGAAGACTCAAAAATATTTATAGGAAATTTACCCATTTAAACTTGTCTTAATTATTCAGTTTGGGTAAAACTATATGGTGTTTTTTCTATATATATATATATATATATATATATATATATATATATATATACATTTAAAAATATTGTTGTAACCTGGCCCTTTAAGTCCCTTAACTGCCTGCTGTGTTCTTGTAGCTTATTGGTTGTTCAGCTACGCACTCCTTAGCATAGAGCAGGAAGTGAAGTTAGTTGTTGTTCTTAGAGGTTGCTCGCATGCTCATCGCACGTCGGAGAAACTGCCGTCCAGTGCCGGAGCAAGAGCGCCTATCAGCTGCAGCAACCGATATACGTTTGTGTTCATGAATGTTGGTGAGTGCGCTGTGAACTGTAACTTACATCTGTGTCTGAAGATCTTCAGTAAAACTTGTGAAAGCATCTCCTTGTCATGGCTCATCCTACCCGCGTGCAGTATTACATATCAAGAACACGACAACTGGTGTCAGAAGCGGGACTGTGTTTGAAACAACGTGAATTAACCCAGAAGAATATCGGATATCGATTAAAAAAAGTGGATGCTGCAGTGGCATGCTAATTTGTTAGCGCTTCACTTGAGGCCTGAGGCGCGAGTTGGCTGACGTCATTGCGCCCGATGAGAACCGTGTCGACTCAACTGCACTGTGAATTGCCAGAGACATTAAGAAAATCAAATGCTGTCTGTTCACTTCCTGAGCATATTCGAGAGGACTACATACGCTTATGAAGTAATGAACAGAGATCCCCATTCATTTGTGGAGGCTCAAAGACTTGTAGAGGCCCATGAGCACAATTATCGAGCCACTGTGGGGCGTGATGTTGATTCAAAGAGCAGAGCCAGGCGGATTTCATGGGCAGATGATGATGACGTGTCCATTGAAACTCCAGCAGCCTCACGCAGGGTGCATAGTCCAAGCTACGTCACTGCAGACCAGCAAGCCCTTCTCTAGCAGAAAACTGCCTCCCTAACAGAGACAGTGGAGAGAATTAGTAAGAACTATGTGACTGCTGACCAGTTTCACCTCCTGATGAAAAAGATGGAGCAGCTGCAATCGAAACTAGACAACCCTGTGGTTAAGGAGCACAACGCAACGTGGTGCAGCACAAACCAGATCCTACTCCCCAAGTCCCAGCTGTGTTGGAACAGGTTTGTGTTATCACTGTGGTGAAGAAGGACATTTTCGCAGAGACTGTATGAGGCTGGCAACCCTCCCACCCAACTCCGGTCAAAGTAGTAAGGATCAAAACCGCAGTCCGGCTACAAGAGACTCAGTTAGCTGGAGAAGTCAGTCCCCCACACCCCAGGTGGGAAGCGCTACAAGTAGAGGCCCAAGCTTGATACGTGACTCTGTTCTTCTGGGCCTCGATCTTCTGCAAGCTGCAAACGTAACAATCCACACTAATGGCAGAGTATTAATTGAGGAGGAGATGGTTCCTGCTAGGATCGTTGGCAAGGATGGAACAGACTATCATGTTGCACAAGTGGTCCTGGAGACAGACACAATGTTACCTCCAGAAAGTGAATGTCTTGTCTGGGGAGAAGTTGACAATCCAATACCTGGTGTTTGCGCTGTTTTGGAACCCTACCCGATCACAGAAACTGTGGCTTCTGGAAGTGTTGTCACAACCATGGAGCAACGGGTGATTGTCAGGCTCTGCAATCTTTCCAGCCACAAGACTACCTTACTGAAAGGAGCCTGCCTGGGTCTCTTAGTTGAAACTTATGCAGATGAGAGCTTATCAGATTATACACAGCAAGAGGAGGATTGTAGCCTTCGAGAGCAGAGTGATGACACAGTTCATTCAGAACTGAGAAGACTGACAACTGCCACTGACTTGCCCGAGCACCTCCAAGCCCTTTATGCCGCTTCAAGCGGGGCATTAAGTGAGGAACAGCAACAACGACTTGTTAAGCTCCTGCATTCATACAGGTTTCTCTTTGCCATTTCAGATGATGACCTTGGATTCTCAACAGCTGTCACGCACAAGATAAACACTGGAGCGGCTAGGCCAGTATGACAGCCTGTAAGACGGACTCCCCTTGGGTTTCAAGGGGAAGAGGAGAGGCATCTCAAAGCTATGCTGGAAGCAGGAGTCGTTACACCTTCCTCCTCAGAGTGGGCCTCACCTGTGGTACTAGTTCGTAAAAAGGATGGTGGGGTCCACTGGTGTGTCGATTATCGGCGCCTAACAATTAAGGATGCTTATCCTCTCCCCAAGATTGAGGAGTGTCTTGATGTTCTTGGTGGTGCTTGTGTTTTCTCTACCCTAGACCGTCAGTCTGGGTACTGGCAAATTGTAGTAGATGAAATGGACAGAGCAAAGACGGCCTTCATCACTCGCTATGGCCTTTTTGAATACAATCGTATGCTCTTCGGATTGTGCAATGCTCCAAGCACTTTCCAAAGGGCAATGGAGCTTGTTCTTAGAGGACTTCAGTGGGAAACCCTTCTAAGTTACTTGGATGACATTATGATCCTTGGTAAAGAGATAAACGAGAGCCTTGATCATCTCGAAGTTGTATTCCAACGCCTTGACAGTTACAGGTTGAAGCTGAAGCCATCAAAGTGTCATCAACTCAAAGATGAAGTCCATTTTCTGGGCCATGTGGTCAGTGGTGAGGGTATACGCCCCAATCCAGCTTTGATTAAGGATGTGTAAGCTTGGAAAAACCCCACAAGTGTGCATGAGCTAAAGGCCTTCCTTGGACTGTGTAACTACTACAGGAAGTTTGTTCCGGCATTCTCTGAGTTGGTCAGCCCTCTAAATGAACTCCTTCGAAAAGGAGTAGCATTCCTGTGGACTGAGGAGCACCAAAATGCCTTCACACAGCTCAAGGAAAAGTTAACTTCTGTACCGATACTTGGGTATCCTTCAGCGGAAGGGAAATATATCCTGGACACAGATGCTTCAAATCACAGCATCAGAGCAGCGTTATCACAACTCCAGTGGGGAGAGGAGAGAGTTATCACCTACGCTAGTAACCACCTTACCCCAGCTCAGAAAAGATACTGTGTAACGAGACGAGAGTTGCTAGCTATTGTTTGCTACACCCGCCAATTTCGACACTACCTGCTTGGCAAGAAGTTCCTTTTGCGCACCGATCATAACAGCCTGACCTAGATGTTCCGTTTTAAACACCCTGAAGGACAGCTTGCACGATGGCTGGAAGAGCTGAGCCAGTATGATTTTGACATAGAGCACAGGGCTGGAAAACACCATTCAAATGCTGATGCAATGTCAAGACGTGAGGGCGAGATCCACAATATGTGTAACTGTTACCAGGCGGTTTCAGATTTGCCATGTGGAGGTTGCCAACCCTGCCAAAGACTCCATGACCGTTGGGAGAGGTTTGAAGAAGACGTCAATGACGTTGTGCCACTAGCAGTAAGGCGCATTGAGTGTGAAACAGAGGAACACAATGACATTTGCATTGGGTGAAGAGAACAGGTCAGCTTCAGAGTTGCTTGGAGCCCCACGTGTTAACTGGTTAGAAACCATTACTAAACAACAGCTGGCTCAAGAACAAAAAGCTGATCCTGATCTTTCAATCTTGCATGAGTGGAAAGAGAGTGAAACCCTTCCAACAAAAGAGCAGGTGGCATTGAAAAGTCCAGCAGTAAGGAAATACTGGCTGTGTTGGCCGCAAGTCCAATCAGATCAAGGTGTTCTCTTCTATCGTTGGGAAAGGCCTTGGGGACTCAGCCCTTCCTTGCTGCTACTAGTACCAGCTTCAATGCAAACTGAAGTGTTGCAAGCCTACCATAACCCGCCCCAGTCTGGCCATTTGGGGGAAGGCAAGACGTTAGAGCTTTCACGCGTATGGCATGGGTGAAGATATACATTTGTACATACAACAGTGCCAACACTGCAATGCTTGCAAAGTTGCAGGACCTACTAAGAGAGCCAAACTTCAAAATTACCAAGCAGGGGCCCCAATGGATCGGATCCATATAGATATACTGGGTCCATTTCCTGTGTCCAGTTCTGGAAACAAATATGTCCTCATCATCATTGATCAATTCACTCGATGGGTGGAAGCATTTTTCGGTTCCAGACCAAGCGGCAGAAACTACATCTAGGACACTAGTTTACGAGTTCATTTCAAGGTTTGGTGCACCACTTGAACTGCACACAGACCAGGGTCGCAACTTTGAAAGTACACTATTCAAGAATGTTTGTAGTCTCTTGCAGATCACCAAAACAAGGACGACCCCTTACCACCCTGCCTCAAATGGGCAAGTTGAGCGGTTCAACTGTACACTCCTGCAGATGATCCGCTGCTATGTGAACCAGGATCAGAAAAACTGTGATGTGCATCTTCCCCTCCTTACATCAGCGTATCGTAGCTCTCAGCATGCAGTTACCGGATTCACACCAAATAGGCTGATGCTCGGAAGGGAAGTCTACCAACCTCAAGATCTGTGGTCTGGCATAGCAGAGCAGAGGTCAGAAAGTTTGGGAGTTCCAGACTTCCTGTACAACTTGGAGAAAGGCTTAAGAGAAGCACATGACACTGCCAGAGAGCACCTTCGAACAGATAAACAACATCAAAAGAAGACGTATGATCTCAGGGCTCAAGAGAGGATGTATAGTGTGGGAGATCTGGTGTATATTAGGGACAGCACCAAAAAGTACGGACAGAGTCTAAAACTCCAAGCACCATGGAAAGGGCCCATGGTGATATCTGCCTGTCGTGGCCCTGTACTTTATGAGGTTCAAGGATTACGACACAAGAGAATCATGCATCATGATCGTCTCAAACCTTATGACTGTGAGGTGATTCCAGCATGGGTTAAGCGCCAAAGGAGTCAGATTCTGCAAAAGAGCAATGGTACCCCGGATGATCCTATCATTCAAGAACCTCAGCTTGAACCTGAACAGCTAACAACCCAGGACAGTAGTGAAACAGATTCAGCATCTTCTGACCTGGAGCCCAAGGAAAACCTGGACAAAGGAAGAAAGCGTCAGCCAACAGCTCGCCGATGAAGAAAAAAAGAAAAAGGACTTGGGTTTATGTTAGACCTAGGACAAGAAGAAACAATCAAGAGGACAAAAAAAGGAAGAGAAATTCGTAAGCCTGCCAGATACAATGATTAAGAGAAAAGAGAATAACTGTTCCAGACTTCAGTTAAGTGCAAGTACTTATGGACTTTTATTTCAGAGCTAACGCCTTTGAAGACTTTTCCAGACTAAAGGTACATACTGGTCATAATTACATGTACAATGTTTTAGTTACTGATTTGGTTCCTGTTTTTGGGTTATTGTACTGAAGGGACTCAGTACTGCTAGAGGGGGGATAGTGTTGTAACCTGGCCCTTTAAGTCCCTTAACTGCCTGCTGTGTTCTTGTAGCTTATTGGTTGTTCAGCTACGCACTCCTTAGCATAAAGCAGGAAATGAAGTTAGTTGTTGTTCTTAGAGGTTGCTCGCATGCTCATCGCACGTCGGAGAAACTGCCGTCCAGTGCCGGAGCAAGAGCACCTATCAGCTGCAGCAACCGATATAAGTTTGTGTTCATGAATGTTGGTGAGTGCGCTGTGAACTGTAACTTACATCTGTGTCTGAAGATCTTCAGTAAAACTTGTGAAAGCATCTCCTTGTTGTGGCTCATTCCACCCGCGTTTCCATGTGCAATATTACACGACAATATATATATTTGTGTGTGCTGTAAAGTGGTTAGAAAAAATGAAATGAGAATCGGCTAAAATCTGTATCGGCAGGTCAAACTCAATGAAAAATTGGAATCGGTTCATCTCTATGATCTTTCTGATAAACTGGTATCAAATACCATCACATAATCTGATGTTCACAGAGGTTTTATTTATTTATTTATTTCTACATTTGCCATAGTATTGTCGATCCTGCAAAAGGGAGGCCTTGGCCAGAACCTTTAACAGTGAGTGTATTTTTTTGATTGTCTGTATCTACATCTCTGTGAACTGTACAGTCTTTATGTAAAGTTCTTTTTGTGTATTGTTTATTTATTTTTGGTACTGTTGTTGGAGAGAGCTGTGAGACGTTACTGTATCACTGAGGACACTTTAAAGTGATTTCTTCCTCCTTTTTAAATTAACTTTTGTACCAATAAAATCTTTGTATTTTTATACATTATCCACGTTTCCTGCATACCATTTATGAAAAGAAAGTTGAATCTGTGTTACCTAATAATACCTCCAGGTGTTAATATTTCCTTGGGTAAAATTCCCAAGGTGGCGTAGTCGAATTTTCTACAAGTAAAAGAACTTGGGCTTGTGTTTTAAACATGTACTGCTCCGTCACAATTAGCTAATCCGTTACTCCAGCTACTCTAATCAACTACAATATTTAAGACCATTCAAACGCACGCTCCTCAGTCTGAAAAGCTACTGTGAACATTATTAATAAAGGACGCTCTTCTGTTCCTTTCATTAACAAACACATCAGGCGTCTTACCTGGTCATGCGTACTGGTATTTGGGGGGCCTTGTCCTGGAAAATTTGGGAACCCCTGCCCTAGAGAGTCATGTAGTTGAGGACAGTTAGACTGAAGGGAGGGCAGCGGATTCTTGTTGGGGAAGCACCAGGGCATTACCGTCTGAATTCCTGGAAATTGAATCGAGATAATGAGTCAGCAATTTTATTTTCTAACCCTGGTAGGTGCGCTGCTCGCGTAGTAAAATTGCCCAGTACGCATGACCAGGTAAGACGTCTCATGAGTTTGTTAATGAAAGGAGCAAGCCTCGAAATAATAGAAACTAAACAAATGAACCAGAAAAACTGACTAGACACTTGAAACAGGCAACAACAATCATTTTTTAGTTGAGAGATAACTAGAAGGTAATATGATGCCATAAAGAATAACATGTGCAGGGTAAGATTTGTGAAAGTGCACATAAGTTTGCAAGCGTAAGTTAAATTTGCATGCACAAGAGAAGATTTGTAAAGGTGTAAATCACCTTTCAAGTGTAATAAAAAATATTTGCAGTATTTTACTTTTAGTGTAGCTAATTCATGTATTGTGAAGCTGCAGCTTCATGCGTACGCAAAAAAATAGGATCTGTATTCCTGACTTCCATTTTTCCGCGCTTACACTTTTGGCACGTTTTTTGCACTCAAATACAGCCAAAAGCACTGCAAGCCTATGAACAGCAATTTACACTCAAAAACAACAGAGTCTGGAACTGCAAAACAGATTGATCGCGTAAAACCAACCTCTGTGTAAAAAAATAACCTGTTGCAAATGTCTGAATGACTTGTTGTGTGCAAGGGGCAAAAAAGTTCCCGAAATAACCCGATTTGTACAGTTGCGTCTTTCTTTTAGCTGCGCTTACAGTTTTGGCACAATTCTCTCTCACTGAGTTTTGCAAGCGCGGGTCCACCTTCTTCATGTAGCCAATCAAAAGAGCTTCTCGCTGTCTCTCGTTTTACTCTGATCTGATTGGTTCAATAAACACGCCAGTCGCCAGAACACATCTCAGAAACGTTCTTGTTGCCGAAATGGTACTTTTAATGCACAGATGTAAATGAAAAAAAAAAAAAAAAGAGAGACTGGGAGAGATCGCTGGAGACTGGGAGAGAGAGATCGCTGGAGACTGGGAGAGAGAGATCGCTGAAGACTGGGAGAGATCGCTGGAGACTGGGAGGGAGAGATCGCTGGAGATTGGGAGAGATCACTGGAGACTGACTTGTACAAAATCGATACTGTCGTACATTGTTTGTTCAGTGCATTAATGTTAACAAATAAACAAGTTTTTTCAAGTTTTTCAAACAATTTTGTTTCAAACAAATCAACAGGTTTATCTTGATTTTAATAATGTATTAGTACATGTTGAAACAAACATTAACAAAGATTAATAAATGCTGTAGAAGTGCATTTAATTATTAATTCATGTTAACTAATTTAGTGTACTACATTTGAAACCCCAACTAAGCAAGCCAAATGTGACACTAGTGGCAAGGAGCTCAAACTCCATCAGGTTACATAAATGGAGAAAAAAACGTATGATTGCAGGCTGCATCACAAGTCAGATTGTGGATTGATAAAATTCAACTGGCTTATCAATGACTGTAAGCACTGCGTTGCGGTCCTGGCAGGTCCTGTACTCCTCTGGATTAAGGTTGTGCTGATGGAAGAAGAGGAGGTAAGCGGTGAGTGAGTAACCCTTGAGGACAGAACTGCACAGCTCTTGTCAGTCTCAGTCAGTTCCCCAGGAATAGTTTGAGCTTGCGAGATCCCTCCAATACACACAATTTGCCTCAGAGATGGAAAAGCTATTACACACCATGAAACTTTATATTTTGAAACTCCAAAAAATGTACAAGTAATGCTGTGTGCAACACACCTATCCTATGAATTGTGACAGTTTTGAATGTTAAATAAAAAACATCAACAATTCTCCCTCAGCATTCCAAAAATAATAAGGAGAAAAAGAAAAAATAATAGCCTACAGGTTTGGAACAACATAAAAGTGAGTAAATGATGACAGAACTTCCATTATATAAAAGAGCACTGTTGTTTTAAACTGGTCAGCATCATCTGTTTAAAGCCCTGGGTGCTGAATTGCCAAATTACATTTTGCCCTCTGCTGCTGAACAGAGGAATGTTTCTCAATGTCAGCTTTAATCATCTGACCTGTTACAACTCCTTAAATATGCAATTGAACATCAAATGTTTCATTGCCGACCTTCAAAATCTTTAATGCGTTAATGAGAGTCAAAATGAAAAGATATGAAATTTAAATGTATAGAGTTTTCACCAGGGTGACATTTAAAACACAGCTGCATGGCAGTAAATGCCAGACTCTGCTTACAATATTCCTCCTCTGTTCTGTTCCTTTATTCTCTCGAGACCAGGTAAAAACGTAGCCATCAAAATGCATCAAAAATGCATTTTGACATTGTGAGGTCACAATCATTCCAAACTCAGCTGACAGGATATTACAGGGTGGATGTGTAGTCAAGCAGAGAGATGCTTTAAAAATCTGAATCCAAATAATCCTCAGCTCTCAGGTGGTGGTTGGAAATTAGTTTTTCAATATCTTTTTTCGGGTTACACTTTATTTCAAGATGTCCTTGTTACAGTATAATTATATATTTAAGTACTGAGTAATTCTAAGTGACTACATATATTTACTATAGGCGGTTACACTATTTTAAGGTGTCATTGTTACAGTGTAATTATACATTTAAGTACTGAGTAATATTAATTAACAACATGTACTTACTATAGGGGTATGTAAGGATTAGGATTTGGTTGAGGGTTAGTTGCAGGTAATTATGCATACTTCACTGTTGTTATTATTATGGTAAGAACATGTAACATATGTAACAAGGACACTGTAAAAAAAAAAGAGTTACCCTATAGGCTTAGGGTTAGAATTAGGGTTTGGTTTACAGTTAGTTGCATGTAATTATGCATAATTTATAGTTACTACTTTAGTGACTGCAAGTGAAGTAAAAAAGGACACTGTAAAATAAAGTGTTACCTCTTTTTGTTGATTGGATCATCATCCTTACAATGTCGAAACATGCTTAAAATTAAAGAACCAAAAAAATGTTTTGAGTATAATATGTAGAACAATAAATGGATGGACGGAGATAGTTGGACAGACAGACAGACAGACAGATAGACAGACTGATAGAGCTGGATCCAAAACCAAAAGAGTTCAACACCAAAATAAACATAACATAACGTCTTGGGTTATGACTTTAACCCTTGTTCCCTGAGGATGACGACACTTTGGGGAACGCCCTCAGCATGTAAGTGTCTGAAGCACGTGTAACACTAGTCCAAACATATACGGGGTAGCCCAGCCCACAGCATTACATATTTCCAGCAGGGAAACACCGGAGAGAAGGGCCTTAAAAGACGCCATGCTTCTAGTGAAGTGAGCCCTTATGGCCAGAGGTGAAGGCATATTGCGCATCTGGTAGGTCAGGGAGCCAATCAATGATCGTTTGCTTAGAGGCCGAGGATCCCTTCCTGGGCGACCCATAGCACACTAACAGTTGGTCTGACTTCCTCTAACAAGAAGACTTTTCTACATAAACCTCTAATGCCCGAACAGGGCAGAGCAAATTAAGTCTCTCCTGTTCCGAGTGTGCTGGAGGATGGAAAGCCTCGAGGATGGTTGACAGCACAAAGAATAGCTTTCATCTTCCCCGAGATTAACTCTAAGCAGGGAAAAGAAATAGAAAGAGCTCGGAGCTCTTGAGGGCCTTAATTGCTAAAAGGAAAGCTACCCTGAGGGTGAGAAATTTCTCAGAAGCTGACTCGAGTGGCTCGAATGGGGCCAGAGACAACCCTTTGAGAACCACTGCAAGATCCCAGGCTGGAACTCTGGCCTGAGTCACAGGCCTCACCCTCCAAGCTCGACGGAGGAACCGTAAGACCAGCTGGTGCCTCTCCATCGGTCCATCGCCTAATGGGGTGTGGAAAGCAGCTATTGATGCCACGTACACCTTCAGCTGGGACGGGGTAAGACCAGCAGAGAAGCGATCTTGTCGGGAACTCCAGCACTGAAGCCACAGGGCAGTTAACTGGGTCCAACCCACGCTCTCTACACCAAACAGTGAACACATTCCACTTTAGGCCTTACAGTCTCCTTGTGGATGGAGCTCTAGAGTTGAGTATAGTCTCGAATACTCCAGCTGACAGGCCAGCCACTAGGTACTGAGCCCCCTCAGGGGGCGAACCCAAAGTTTCCACAGCTCTGGCTGGGGGTGATATATTGTTCCCTGGCATGGGAAAGCAGGTCCCTCCTGAGGGGAATCTCCCACGGAGGTCCTGCCAGGATTGATACGATGTTTGAGAACCATACTTGGGCCGGCCAGAATGGGGCTACCAAGAGTAGATTGACCCCGTCCCGACGGAACTCCCGGGAGCAGAGCAATCGGGGGAAAAACATACAAGCGCAGCCTCTGCCATGTCTGTACCATGGCATCCAGCCCCAGAGGAGCTGGGTACATGAGGGAGAACCCCAGCGGACAGTGGATGGTCTGATGAGATGCGAATAGATCCACTTCCGCTGGGCCAAATCTCTCCCATATCGACTCCACTGTCTCAGGGGGAGTCTTTATTCCCCGGGCCTCAGCCCCTGCCTTGACAGGACGTCTGCTCCCAAATTCTGGTTCCCTGGGACATACATTGCCCTGAGGGACAACAGTTTCCCCTGGGACAACAGGAGGATCTGGTGCGCCAGTCTGAAAAGAGGGCTCGGGCTCAGACCCCCCTGGTGGTTTATATAGGAGACCACCGAAAAGTTCTCAGACTGAATCAGGATGTGATGGCTCCTGAGAGAAAGCTTCTCAGAGCCCTGAATACAGCCAGCATCTCCCGGCAATTTATGTGCCAAGAGAGATGATGGTCCCCCCATAGACCTCTTGAAAAGTGGCCCTGTCGGGATGCGTCTGTCGAGACGGTTTTCCGGCGACAAGATGCTCCCAACACCGGGCCCTGGGACAGAAACCAAGGCCCCCCCAATTGTGAGGGAATGGAGGCATCTACGCGTTACCCTGATTGTACAGAATGTATTTTCCCTCGGGGGGAAACCCCTTGGTTTTCATCCACCACTGCAGGGGTCTCATGTGCACAAGGATATAAAATCTGCAGGAATATATCTTGTCTTCCAAAAGTACAAGCAGGTTACCAGAATTTGAACAGAACAGAACTTAGCTATGGTCCTTTTACAACAGAAATTTCAAGTTACCACACATAATGTTTTTGCAACTGTGTCACTTCTTGTAATATAAGACATGGACATTTGCTTTTATAGATGAACATCACCTCTGTTATGACAAAAGACAACCCCAGGAAGTATGGAAGCTTTTTTACTTGATTATGTCATGAAATGGATGTAATTGAATGGAGCCTCACTCTCCACCGACAATGTATTCCTGAGGGTGCATTACACAGTGGGCTGTAAGACCCTCAGTCTTTCAAAACTCCGTAAAGTGTATTGGTGAGAACACTCGTGCACAAAATACACACCCAGACATTTGACTGCACATCACATTTTTGACATATTGATACTGCTTGCAGTTGTAATGCAATGGACCGGTCTACGGGACATAAATTAAGCCTTTTAATTAAAGGGTTATTGAGCAGTTTACACTGTCATATACAATAAAAGAGCATGCATAGCGACAGTAAATAGAAATGGACACAAAACACCTGCCTATAGTGCCTACCTTACACAACACCGACAGTGGATTTGCGCTCAGGAGTAGAGCGGATGAATTCTTTCACACCGCAACTGTTAAAATAAGATGTCACACTCTGCACGCATGTTTTAAAAACATAATTCAACATATAAATAACACTTTTTTAATTGCACACTGAAAGGGTTTATTACAGCACCCCTGCAGAGAAATCAATGGAGAAATATCACATTTCCTCTCTTCAGGTGTATACAAGCAGTAACAAACCTGAGCACAAATACTGTTCGTGGGTTCAGTGTAGATAATATTCTACAAATCATGCCTTCAATGATGCTGCCTCAACCATTACTTGATGATAGGAACGATCGTACCTCAGTGTTTGGATTTATGTGTTTTTGCTGAATAGAGCACTTTGCTTTCAGGTCAAAGTGTTTGAAGCTACATGGCTTCAAGCAAACACCAAATATGGCTTAATGTTGGCCTTTCTCAGAAGTGCTGTCCTTTTCTAAAGAGGCAGAAACTAAAGTGCCAGAAAGATTGTTGATGTCAGGACAGCTTTCATTTTAGTCTAAAAAGCTCAGCAAAAGGCAACAACGTAAGTTCTTTAATGCAGGGGTTTTCAAACTGGGGCATAGAGACCTCCAGGGCATGCAAAGGAATGATAGGTTTGGAGAAGAAAATAATTGTATTATAATATTTTTTTTTATTTTCACAGTATGAATGGGTTTTGTGGATTCATTTTCTCTAACTCTATCCCAAGATTCCACCCAAGAGGACAATTTTATTGCTTAGATACTGTTCGTTCATTGCTCAAGAGTTGCATTTCAGTATCTTTTTCTCAAATGTTTCTCTTCTTTCAAACCTGAACCCAGTTTGTTAGGTGAGAACTACCAAACTTGCGAGGGTGAGACATCTTGAGGCAAAAGACTCGATTATCTCAACATAATTACATTGTTGTCAAGGAATCTCATTTTTCATATTTATTTTAGTACAGGTTGTACACAAGAGGATTCATATTGAACAGAGATGCACATTGTTAACATACTGTTGTCAGTGTGTGATCTGTCAAGATTATTGAATTCCTACATCAATAACAATGTGTAAAATAATTCATAAATTCTAAATGTAAAAATGCTTTAAGCATTCTTTGCAACAAACTAGAATGAGAATGAATCAACAAGATGTGAATATCTCCTGTATACTGTAGTTTTTCTTTTTAGCAAAAATTACTAGAAGAAGACAGCTAGCATCTCTCTCAGGAATCTACTTCTACTTAAGCACTCCTTTAGTGCATTTAGGTGGGAATGTTGCTTTATTAATTACCACCAAACACTGTGTTCACCAGAGGAGAACTGGCCCCCAGAGGCCACCCTGGTTTCTCCCAAGGTTTTTCCTCCATTCTGTCCCTGATGGAGTTTGGGTTCCTGTCGCCTCTGGCTTGCTTAGTTGGGAACTCTTAATATTCAACAGTATTACTGATCTGAATGTACTGACTCTGTTGAATGAGACCTGAACTGAGCTGGACGATGACATATATATATATATATATATATATTTTTTTTTTGCAAAACTACTTTATAGATTAAATTAACTAATTTAATGATTGATGATCTTTACAACGGAACTGAATCAACACTGAACTGACTTCAGCTGAACAACAGCCAGAGTGCATAATTTTCCTGCTGTTGCTGTAAAGCTGCTTTGAAACAATCTGTATTGTATAAGGCGATATATAAATAAAGGCGACCTGACTTGACCAGACACAAGCAAATCTGCTGCACACTCTTAGTGAACATCTTTATCCTAACAATCACAGATCGCAAAAAAGCTCACCATCACAAGCATTTGAAAAGAAATAACTTTCTGACATAAGTCCCTCTTCTCCGACTCACACAGTATATTTGTCAGTTGCAACCGCCCTGCTACAGTTTCCTGGATCTGAGGCAGATCTCTGACAGCTTGGAGTTGATCCCGGTACCAATCTGGCCTCTCCATGCCAACGGGAAACATGCCAGCATGGCATCTGCGGAGGGGGATCGAGCGACACTGCGACAACAGTTGGAGGCTCATGAGTGAGATAGAGGGACGGAGAAAGCGACACAGCAGTTCCTTAGCATTGCCAGAGCTGTCAGACCATTAAAAAGCCAAATGATGATGAATGAGAGAGATCAGCCTGTCGGAAAAAGCCCCCCTGGCTGTCATCAGCCAGCTACCCCACTCTCAATCCTCATTCCACTTTTGAAGGGTTTTTCCTTTCAAATCATTCACATCCCGATGCATCCCGATCCCCGACACACCTCCGAGATACACGCTGATCGTGTTGATGATTTGGTGTCAGAAATTGAATTATTGCATACGGTGATAACAGTCACAAAAAAGAATATTCCCGTGCCTCTATCTATAGGGACGTAAAATAGCAGAAGAGATATTGAATGAATAGAGTGGGCTTATGGAAGTGGATGGGAACTGTAAATCAAAGACAGTAAATGGATAAGAGCATCCACCTACGAGTGGAACTTCACAGCGGCAGGAGTCTAAGAGCAAGCAGAGATTAAATCGTGATGAAAAGCTAAAAGAATTTGTTTTGCTGTTTTGAACCAGAGTTGTGCCAAATCTAGTAGAGATATTTACTGTACATAACTCTGAGTTAGAAGGGATTCAGTGGAGCATACCGGCTCCATTCCAAAACCTAGCAGGCAGCCACACATAGGTAGCGGCTTTCAAAGGCAGCATCCTAACTGTCATACCTCATAAGCGATTGATTTGAAGTGCTTTACACAGGCAGAAACTCAACAAGAGAGGCTCGACTTGCAATGATTTTAACAGTTTGACAGTAGCATTTTGCTAAGCTAACGATATGAAAACAAGCACACTTTGTAAAGATTTTATCCATCACAGATACATTGGCTCGTGGAAATCGAAAATTATTTTGAAGTACAAGAAAACATAACATGACGCCAGAAATGAATGGTGTGCTTTATTAAAATAATATAGCCTACGGACATTATATGATCTATCGACATAAACAGTTTTAAGTGTTTGAATTTTGTGTAAAAGTAAAGAGAATCTTTTGAAAGATTAATTATTAGTAATTATTTTTCATTAAAATAATACTTTATTTTCTTTTGGCTTTAGTAAAGTTTTTTCATGTTTAATATCACACAGTTTCGGCAGTTCAGAATCACTTCTTTATTTTAGGAGACAATAACTTTATTAGCCGTTTACGTTGACCTTTTAAAACTTTGTAGACCTTTTACATTCACAAGCAGCTAAACACTGTATGAAAGACACAATAGGGGCACTTTAATACTTTCAAAATATATACTTTTTCAAAATACATATAAATATATTTGCAAATCCTTTTCACATACAGGGTTTCACATAAAGTACTTTTCCAAGGTGCTTGTTTGTAAACAGTAATTTGATCTATAAGCCAATTCGTTTTTTTAATTGAAAGGCGAGACTTTCGTACACAATGCAGTTCGCTATAAGCACAGTTATTTCCTGGTTCTTGATAAGCCAGCTCGGGCATTTCTGGTGAACTGTCAGCTGTCAAGAAGTTATTCTATACTCGCTGCCTTCAAGATCTGCGTCAGGTTAACATTTTAATCGATTCATATTTTGATGAACCAATATCGTTTCTTGTGGGATGGCAAATTGCTGTCATTCAAGTGCTGTTGAAGCTACCTTTAGAAAATGTAAAATACCACCACACCAACAAGATACTTTTCCAGAAGTTTTCCAGCTGGCTTATATTACGTTCCATGCATATAGCGGATTCCCATTCATTTTTCATCTCATGGCTTGTCTCTTATATGTCCATGCTCTGATGTACTGGCCTTTAGCCAAAGAGTGCAGTAAACACTTGAGTATACCTCCACTTGATGAATTTAATAAATAATACACAGCTACAAAACAGAATTGTTGAGTGACAAAGCATGGGAAAAAGTACCCATTGAAAGGGAAACAATAAAAGAAAAAAAGGAAAGAAAAGAAAAGAAACACGTTGAGAAAACAAAACATTTGGAAAAAGTCAGGATCAGATAAGTGCAGTATAAAAGATACCAGATAGGGAAAGACTGGACAGGTGTTAGAAACACACACAGTCATGGTGTGGCTGCCCCAGCTGTGAGCGAGAGCAGCTTCGCCTGTGGAGACATCGATCCATGTATTGACCGAATCCCCTCGCACCTGCCTTTATCTTACTACAGCTCAGCAAGGCTCCCAGAGAAAGAGTGACCAGCGAGAGGACAAAGAGTGTACGGCAGGAAGAACAGGTCCTCCTGTTATTCATCACATATCTTGACATTTAGTCTTTGACTCAACATAGAGATGGCACTTGCTGCAAAAGATATATTCCTTTGTCATTTTCAGATAGGTAGGTGAACAAATATGGCTTTTGTGTCTAGATTTGAGTAGAATTATGCAAGATCCTTGTGCAGGTTTTGACTAGATGAAGCAGAGATGAGGATTCTCAAGGCTCTTTCACATGAATCGCATCAAGGCTTTTGATTTTAACTCCACGTGAAAAGCTTTGCAGATAGTACCACGGATGGGCTAAAATTTTCCAAGTTTACTATATTGATATAGGAAGCAGGGAACATAAACTGTAAAATTCACCGTTTTTGATCTGGCAAAAGCTTTAATTCACTGCAAAGTGAAAATCAGGACTCACTGAATTGTTGAATTCATGAAATGTTACTGTCTCTTGCTTTTGGTGAACTTCGATTAGAAATGAGACATTACTAAAACAGTGGTTGTCAACTGGACCAGAGGTCTTCAGCCCTGCTCCTGGAGACCCGACGGCAGGCAGTTTATTACCAACCGGCTTCAACACACCTGCCTGTGATTTTCAAGTGATCCTGAAGACAGTCCAAAAGCTTAGGCAGTTGACTTGTATCAAGCAATGACTTTGCAGGCAGCGTAACCGTTTAGTGATCTACAACTTAATAAAGCGAGATTTGCTTAGTTTTCACCAAATCTCGCTTTATTAAGTTGTAGATCACTAAACGGTCAGTGATCTACAACTTTATTTAATTACTATAATAGTAATTGCTTGCTACAAATAACATCAAAAGCGGATAAAGTTGGCCAAAAACGTATATTTACACACAAACTGATCACCAACCGCAATGTCAACACTAAATCTGGTTAAAAAAAACAACTCTATCTATTTCTCTATTGGCCTGATATTGCTTTTCCACTGGGGTCGGTGCCAGAGCCAGTGCCTAATTTGTAACCGAGCTGCATTTTTTCCACACAAAAAAATTGGATAAGTCCCAAAACCTGGTTGTGATCATTGAGAAGTAGTGTTGTATTTTTAGTTTTGACAGCAACAGAAAACAACTGATAATTCTATTCTCCTTACTAATATGACTTTGAGCCATAGATTTTCTGTACCCTTCTTCTCTCTTGCCTGTAACTGAACCTGAAACCAGAAGAACTGAAACTGGTAGTGTTGTTAAATGAGGCTTCAGGCTTTAAGGTCAAGTCTAACATTTGGTAAAATTCTCAAAAACCTACAACAACCATGCTAGGCTGCCTCCCATCGATGAACTGAGAAACTGAGTCAACTCTCTGGTCAGGCATAGGTGTTTTTCGGTGAGAGAGGAAGATCATATAAACCATCTCATGTGGTCTGATGGAAAAGGGGGTTCTAGTGTGAAAGTGCCATTACATTGTAAGTGAATCTTGATTAAGGTCTTGCAGCACATGTAAGTGTGTATGTGGTGTGTAGTAGTGGTTAAGGCCGCTTCAATCCCTGCAACGAGTGAGCCATGAGCCATCACTATTGTGCCCTTGAGAAAGGCACTTAACCCCGGGTTGATCCAGGGGAATTGTCCCTGTAATAAGTTCATGTGCTGTTCTATGGTGACATTGCGTGAAAGTGACGGAAACAAATTCTGCAGGCTCTGGCCGTGAGGCAATAAATAAAGATTCTAATCTGTTTTATACTGTAGTGTCACTATGAGAACTGGAGCTAAACAAGCTGCTGGCAGCTGTGAGAAATCATGGCCAAAGGACGTACAAAAGAGAGCAATAAAACAACAAAAAAAGTTGCTCTGTGAAACACATAGTTAAATGTTTCCGGCATCATGTCTTATTTATTATTATAATATATTTTTTTTCTCTTTCCTAAACTCCTTTCCTAGTTTGACATTAAAAAAAGATTTGACATTAACAGCTTCCTGGCCAACAGTCCTCATCGAGGAAATTTATGTTTTTAATTGACAGGCATAGAAAATAACAGTTCTGAGAAGAGCAATTGTTCCACACAAAGCCAACATTTAGAAGAAATGACTTTATACTTAAACAGGACTGGAACCTGAAAAATAATGCGTTCAAATACTTTTGGGAAGTTATTTCCGAGTTTATAAATTGCAATTACATCCTGCTGTGCTAGTGATTTTGTCCAGAAAAAAAAAAAAAAAATGTTGGCCATTTTCTCTTATACTTACCAACAAAGATTTTTTTTAGCACTAGTGCAAAAATGTATGTCCTTTAGGTGTAATTTATGGTCTATCAATGTATTTTATAATTTTATGCACCCAAAATTGTGAGAAATATGGTTTTGTTGAGAAAAGCACACAAATCGCAGCAATTAGTTGTACAAATTGTACAGTCTCAATTATAAATACAATAAATCCAACATGACTTGAAGGCAGCAATAATCATTCTCATGCGATAGACTACAAACTGAAACGATTCATGATTGTTTCCTCAGAAGTGCAACTGTCAGCTATCTCGCATAGACTAAAATGTTTACCTGATGAACACAAGATCAAATTAACTTCTATTGTTCTTTAAGTTATCTTTTTTTTTTTTTTTTAAGTAATCAGCTATTCCTGGAAAATGAAACATCTAAAAAGGAGTCTGTCCCTTGAGGGAAAAGGAAAAATATTATAATCTGTCATCTAGCTCATTAATATGCAAATTGAATCCTGTTTAGTCAGTCATTTTACCATGCGAGTAGGGTTGTTATATGCCACATCATATTTGTAGAGATGTAGAAAACATAACATTGATGCCTTTTCAATTTGAATATTAATGAGGTTTAAATCATTTGCTGCTCTTCCAGATTTAACAGGTTCTTGCATTTATTAAAGTGTACACAACAAACATCTTCGTAAGATAGATCTTCAAACAGGGCAAGCAATTCTGGGACAGACCAAATCCTATTTGGAAGAGTTAAATGGCTCTGTCTTTGAACTGAATAATGCATTGACAGTGCAAATCAAAATATGCAATGCATTTTAGAGTGAAAGACCAAGTAAACCAAAAGCCACTCGTACAAATTCAGCAAATACACAACAATGTTACATTATGAGAACATCAAAAGGTCAATATTGAACTTCACAATTTCCATGAAACAGTCTAATCTGGGCTTACAGATTTAGGTAACCACTAAACTGTTCAGATTTTCTATTGATCCAAATGGGATCTGTGATTTTGACACGGGTAACTGCTAAACAATATTGGTATACAGTTGAAGACACTGTCATGTAAGTTTGCAGAAATAAAATATTTTAACTCGTGTGATGGTGCAACAATTTGGGATTGTGCACCCAATTCAGATGGCTTTATAATAGTATGTAAATTGTAAACATCTCAAAAGTAAGACCAAAAGATAACATAAAACTAGTAGAGGTACATTTATTTCATAACTCACAATTGTTCGAGAAGAACCACTCAGTATTTTAGTCATTAAAACTCTTCTGACCAACAAGTTCTTTTTATTGACTGTTAAGATTAATTGAATAAGATTATTGACTGTTTATTTTGAAACTCGATTTCAATAGTCAAAAGGTGAAGAAACAGGATTATTCCCAGGTCAGTATTGCCTGGTGACGGGAAACAGGTGAAAGAACGAAACAGAAGTCCATTTCACACTTTTATAATCCCTCCAAAAAACAATCAGGGACTGGTATAACATATAGAATTAATATATATAATATAATATAGGGCTTGCAATACAGTATGCTATACCTGCAGAAAATTATTTTGTTAGAATTCAATTAATAAATAATGGGTAAATAATAATAATAATTACAAAAAATATATAATATTTATCTCTGTCCCACATTCTGCCTGCAACTGTGTTATTGCACAATTCCCTCTCATGAATTAAACAGATAAAATAAAAAAAAACTAAGAGGTGACACAATTTGGAGTCGGTCATCAGCTTGGCAGGAAGACAAGTAACATATCTATCCATATCTATCTATTCTCATTTTTTAACACAACTTCCTTTTGCTTTAATTTATGGGAAATATGATTATGTAGTGTGATAACACTGTTATCATTATTAAAAACGTGTTTACTTCGTAAATATGTATTGAATTTTATGTTAGCAGCTAGAAAATAACAAGAAGCTAAAAAAACAAATCAGGGTTTTAAACTGTATTTAGACACATTTTGGCAAAGATTGGTCCCTTATTAATAAAATAAACTAAAGCTCATATGTATTTTTAGTTTGAGGGGAATAAACAACAGTTTGTGACAATTTGTAAAAAAAATAAAAAAATAAAAAAAAATAATCTGCTGGCAATTTATGATTTTCTGAACAGAATCGTTCCATATTTTTGTTACCTGAATAAGCTCCAATAAACCGCTTACAAAGAACATTTTTTTTTTTTAATTGAAGAAATGTTTTACAGTAGTACGAATATACAGTTTTTAGAAATATAGAACATTTCCATACATATCAATTATACATAGTCAAATTTGCACATTCAAAGGATACAGAACAAAAAGATAAACAAAAAATCAAAATAAATAGATAAATAAAAATAAATTTTAAATAATAATAAAAAAAAAAACGGCAGAGATATAGCTCATGGTACATGGAGGATCTCATCATATTTTTCCAGAAAAGACATACACTTTCTATTATCGATTGTTCTTAGTGATTTGATTAAATATTTGACTTCACAAAGGAAATCATTAAAAGAAGGAATTTTCTTACGAAACCTTTGCTTGTGAAAGTAAAATTTTGCCACAATGATAAGAAAGTTAACAGTAGACTCTAAAGATTTGTTAGGGTTTTCAAAAAGACAAATTACATCCTTTAAGCATAGATTATTGATCAAATTAACTTTCGAAAAACAATAAGCACTTAAATCATTCCAAAAAATTGAAGACACATTACAAGAAAAAAACAAATGACAGACGTCTTCAACTTCATTATGCTTGCAAAGAACATATAACTGGTCCGATAACTTCCTCTGACGTTAATCGAACCAGGAAATGTAGTTTTTCCACCGCTCACGTCTTTAGCACTGTTTCCTGTCAGACCCACCTGAATTTGAACTAATCATGTTGTAGCTGAAATAAATTTAGAGAAATTCAGAGAACGTGTCATTCGTCATCTCCTACGCTAATTATTTTCCCTCCGCTAGACAGCGGGCTCTCATGGACTACATTTCCCATGATCCCGTGCTGTTTTGCTCCGTTAGCGCACGCGACATGTCAACAAACACCGAAGTCATCCACTGGAGTGAATCTGGGCTGTAACAGATATCACAGCACAGCATGATCGGTAAGCCCATATTTATTAACAGCTACCTATGGCTGTTCGTAGGCTATAAAAACTATGCCTTTATTTCCATTTGAAACAGATTTCAGACCGGTGATGTTGTCATTTGACATTAGGCTACCTACACATGACAGCTCACTGCGCTCTTAAAATAATCGACATAACACAACATAATTGTTTAATAAAGAAATGTGAGGCATATATAAAATGTTGAAAAATCCATCTCAGTGTAAACATTGGGCTCTAGGTTATACTTAAAATTTCGCGATTTCATGAACATTTGGACTTTTTCACCAACAATATCTACTACTACTACTAATATGAGGCTAGTTGACTTTTTACCTTTTTTTTTATAAAACAAAATTCAGGGTGAATTTTGGAAGTCTGCATTTATTTGCAGACACCTTAAAATATTTATGAAATAGGCTACACACCAATTCAAGAAACAGCAAAAATGATAAAGTAATACAGAAATATCCAATATTTGTTTTCAACTATAATGTGATTAATAAATTGTATACAGTTATAGCATTTAAATACATAACAATTGCTCCAACAAAAATGTGACAGTATGCCTGATATTTATATAAAGAATAACACAGTTCAGCCACTTAGTTAAAAATCCACCTTGTCTGAGTCGGTGTGATTGTATTGTGCGTGCACCTGTTTACCCAACAGCTGTAAATACATTGACGATACAAAGATTTGGAGGACATAATTAAAAAAAAAAGAGCTTTAGAAGAAGATGTTTAAAACCCACATACAAAGATAATACAATAATTTGTGTCAAACCATTGAGTTACAGAGAGCTGTATGACCTTTAAGAAAACTTTCCTGTGTGACATGAAGACATGAATGCTCATATGAAAGCATTTAATACTTGTTTGGAGGAAATCATATTTGCGTCATAGAGCCTTCTCAGATAGAATACCATTATTTAGGCTACTTATCTGAGATTCATGCTTTTTTTTCATCTATAGGCCTATTTTTTTTTTAAATAATTATTTTATTGTGTCAATAAGCATGCTTTTTTTTTACTTAGCATAATATTTTATCAGTCCTTTATAGAAATCAAAGCAATTTTGTGAACAGCCATTTTGAACACAAATATTTGCATATCTTTTTGATGAAATCTAAGAGATATGAATTGACAGGTTTAGTGTTGTAACGATAACAATACATTGTATGGGTTAAAATTATCGATTTTTCTTTACGCCAAAAATCATTAGGATATTAAGTAAAGATCATGTTCCATGAAGATATTTTGTACATTTCCTACCGTAAATACATAAAACATTTATTTTTGTGAGTGAATGCAGCACAATCGCGAACATAAATGGACAACTTTAAAGGCGATTTTCTCAATGTTTCAATTATTTTGCACCCTCAGATTCCAGATTTTCAATAGTTGTATCTCGGCCAAATATTGTCATATCCTAACAAATGTATATCAATGGAATGCTTTTCAGATGATGTATAAATCTCAATGTCCAAAAATTGACTCATGTGACTGGTTTTGTGGTTCAGGGTCACATGTGAATAAAAGTTTAGCCTAAATGAAATCTGTTCATCATATAAAACGATCGAGTCTCTACAAAGAATTTGGACTAAACCGCACAATTTATATGAATTCGTTTTACGATCTCTTTATGAACTTTTGAAGCGACAAACTGTCAGTTGCGTAGCTGTTAATAATGTTAAAGGGGTGGTAAAATACCCTTTTCACAAGATGTTAAATAAATCTCTGATGTCCCCAGAGAGTGTGTGTGAAGTTTTAGCACAAAATAACCCACAGATATTTTTATATAGCATGTTAAAGTCACTTTTTGAGGGTTAGCAAAAATGCACCGTTTTGTGCCTGGCCCTTTAAATGCAAATGAGCTTGTGTGTGTTAGCAGTTGCGATTACCTCACGCAGACACACTAAAATGACAGAAACTGTTCTGCCTTTAATGTTAAAATGGAGTCAGACAAAGATGGAGAGACTCAAGAAGAAGTGACAACATATAGAATGCAACAGGAAGTATCTGAATGGTTAGTTGATGAATTTATGTTGCTGATGTGGAGTTAACTATCTTCAATTAGAATATTCTGTCATGATAATCTATAAATCGCTCGTATAGGAACTGTTTTGAGATGCACACAGAGTGACTTTCTATTGTATGTGAAAAGAAGGATGCTAAAGTTTGAGCTGACTCACAAATGTCCTCTTATACAACAACTTTTCCTCTTCTCAACATGGAATGTGTGTTCCTGGGGGCGGGGTTTATGTACATTTTAGGGTTGATGATGTCACTAACCCGGGAGGTATGTCGTGTAGTCCCTACCAGACGTTTGTTGTAGTCCTTTTCTTTAAAATCAAAAATCTCCCTTTGCTTTGAACTTTGAGCATTTTAACTTTGCAGATGTTGTTTGTGCTCAAACAGCAACATTTCACACTAGTTAAAGTATCACTTTAATCTAAACCCTGTCTGTGAAACCAGGCCTATATATAGAATTCGATTGTACCATATTTTTCGGTAAAACTTTCTCTCATGCATCTTTCAGCAGTGTTTTCTCGAAGCAAAATTCTTTTCTCCTTTTTATGTGTCTCGCATAATTTTCCGACCCATCATATTCCACTTCCTTGTGCCTGCCTAGATTATCTGTGAAAAATGATATCAATGTTGAATCTGAAATAAATCGTTAGAGCTGCTCAGCCTGAGTCTGCCTTTGGACTGCTGGTCTCTGAAGAAGACGTATTGATTGTGTCTTTTCGAGTGTCTCGGTACGGGGCTCGCTGATCCCCGCGAGACAGGGATTTGGTTTGAGTGAACTGACTGGCGCTTGTCTGGCAGAATGAGCTTGAATCAAGCAGCACGCCTCCACCCTCAGGCACAGCATCTCCTGCTATTGGAACAATATCTGTGCCAATAGTCATGTCACGTAAGCTTGTTTTTATATTGACTGAGCTGTGAGGAGAACTGACTCTTGTCCCGCCAGGGTAGAGCATGTTTAGGCAGCACCAAAACCTGTCTTGTCTCGCATGAATGGATCTGGATTTGTTTTTTAAGTAGAACAGATTTAAAATGGCTCGAATTGGACGCAATAATCTTTTAGTGAGCATAAAATATCATGCATCTTTTTAATGTTCTCCATCATGCACTCCATACAAATGCTTCTATTCAGAATACCGAGCTGGACATCTAAAGCTCGTATGACAGTCTGCAACATAATTAATTACTTTTGACATATTTGACATTTTAGCTTTTACTCAAGCAATTAGTTTAGGGTTAGGTGTCTCTCAAGAGCACAATGGTTATAGATCATGTCATGATCATTTACTCAACTCTATCTGTGAAATGCAAAACGAAATGTTCCTTTTCGTAGTCACTTTGAGTTACGTCAAATGACGACGAAAAGGGGTTTCAAAAGTCTTAAAAAATGCCATCAGTTCTCATGCGTCACAAGAAATATCGTGACACAACACTATAGTTTCACTAAAACTCTAACTAAAACTATTAAGAATCGATTTCATTAATTGAAATAAAGCTGAAATAAAATATAAATGCTTAACAAAAAACTTAAACTTAAAAAACCTAACTAATATTAGAAATGTTGCCTTGGAGACATACTCAAATGAAGTAAGCTGATATTAAAGTACTAACGACACTAAATTAACAGTGTGAAAAACAACTTAAAAGTAGGTCTGTTTCCAGTACAAAGCTTTTGTATTTCTTCAGAAGATTTATAGAATATTACGTACAAGTCGTATGGACTATTTTTATTATACTTTTATGGTGCTTTTTTTGTCATTCATGACAGTATAAACCACCATCAACTTTCATTATATGGACAAAAGCAGCTCAGACATTGAACGTCTCGGTTACGTATGTAACCCTCGTTCCCTGAGTAGGGAACGGAGACATTACGTTGAATGACGACGAAATGGGGTTTCGCTTAGAAGCCTGTCACCTACGAGTATTACAAAACGAGCCAATGGCAAGAAAATGCCATGGGTCTGCGGAATTTGCATAGCGTAACGCCCACCCTCGTGTATGAGGAAGTATATACACTTCGTATATAAGGAAGTATGCTGACAACATGCAGATATGTTTTTGCTTCGGAGCCAAGAGGTCCTCTTCACTCCTGCAGCCTGAATTCTCTCTGATTGTCACCAAGTATTCTTCGAGACGAGTAGCTCTTCAGTCTGTGTTGATGCAAAGGCAATTTAACAGCGAGTTTCACATTCCTGCCTGCTGATCTGTGCAGTGGTCTGCATCCAGCGTGTGTGTTTCTCCCTGGCCTCCTCAGCACGGGCTGCTGAGCGTCCTCTCACAAAAGAGCTTGCACGTGAAACATCTTTTTAAAGACGCTCTGCACGTCCGTGTATTTCTGAGTGTGATAGTCTGATAGATTCAGCTGATGGGCACGAACACTGTTTTGACGTGTTTGGGCTTCGATCACGTTCAAACAGCGTTCGTGGATGCATCATGTTCTCACTCGGGAACATGATCATCGCAATGTTATGGTCGAGACTTGATTACCTCACTAGAGCGAGAGTCCCCTCATCCACACCCCAATCTATTTTTTCCACGAGAGAGAATACTTTGGCTGATGGCCAGGGTGACCAGAGGCGCTGGTGTGTAACAAACCCGACGAATTATCCTTGGTTCACACACCCCTCCTTCACATTGCAACCCGTGTGGTTTCTGGATGAGTTCGCTGACCAAAAAAAAAAGTTGCGTCTCATCCGGCGCCCCGGCAGATGAAATCATGTCTATCGCCGCATCACAAGGTGAGCTGGAGTCCTTTGGACATGATGGTTTGGCTGTGCATTGCCGAGTCTGATCCAGAGTTGACAGCTATGCTTTCCTTGCCGCCGCAAGTTCGAGCTTGTGTGGTACCATCTGCCTTGTCCCAAGCGCTCAAGGCTGATGATTGGTATTGCGGGCGACGACTCCAATTCCTTTCTACTCGGATGTGCATGAAGAGGCCATGAGTTCATGGGAGTCTCCTTAATGACTTTTTGCGACTGCTCAACTGCCTCTTCTGCCTTCTCTGCTCTCGCAGAGGCCGTGGCCGGGGGTACACTGGGGTTCCCCCCGTGAAGTGTTCTTTTGCAACACCTCTGTGTCCCCACAGCGCCTCCACCTGGCGTGGCGACCCTAAGCACCCCTCCAATGCCTGTAGGTTTTTTGTCTAGGCAAATACCTATAGAAGCTGCGGGGCAGGCTGCCGCCCCACTGCATCCTTATGCACGAGGGCAGGGCTGATTCAGGGCACATCTAAGAGCTGCGTGCTGCCACCGTTCTCGCTCTATGGGCGATGAAGGTGACCACATGCTCCCTGGGTCAGGTGGTGTCCACATGCATGGTCAGACATTGGCCTAACCTGGTTGATGTGCGTTAGGCTGAGCGAACCCACCTCCTCAACTCCCCCATATCCCAGGCTGGCCTCTTCGGCGGTGCGGTTGAGGACTCTGCCCAGAAGCAGACTGAGGCTATCAAACTTATTCTGACCCCGCGGCCAGCTGCTGCCTCCCAGGCGCTGGCTCAGACACCTCAGTCCGCTCGCCGCTAAACGCGCCCTCCTGCGACTTCCGCCCCCTCCCGCCCGGCCCCAGCAGCAGCCTTTACCCGGGTTGAGCCGTGAAGGTGGTTGCAGGAAGGCGCCCCAGTCTGCTCAGGCCCCGCAGCCTGCTATACGCCAGGCTAAGCGGTGCTCCTGACGCGGACAGCTCAGAGATGGGCTACAGTTCTGTCAAGGAGGTGGTTGCAGGGCCACTCCTTCCCCCGGTGGAGGGCCACGGGAGAATCCTTTGTTTTCAATGTGGTTTCCTCTGTTTCGTTCTTTCACCTGTTTCCCATCACCAGGCAATACTGACCTGGGAATAATCCTGTTTCTTCACCTTTTGACTATTTGAAACTGAGTTTCAAAATAAATGTACTATCTTAACAGTCAATAAAAATAACTTGTTGGTCAGAAGAGTTTTAATGACTAAAATACTGAGTGGTTCTTCAACCCCTAATGTGGTTTTTGACAGAACTTACACCCCCATCTCTGAGCTCCCAGAGTGCGCGGATGACAGTGTGTGCCGCTTACAAGCCTCGCCACTCTCGTCCCCCTCTGTCGCCAGACCCCTTTCAGAGCAGACCCCAGTGGAACGCACGTCCTTCCCTGGTCTCCTCTGTCAGGACGCGGTCTATGACTGTGCCCCCGCACCGGGACGCTCTGCCTCCCCACACTGGGCCAGTCATGCTGCATCACGAGGGTACGTGTGTGGTCTCCATGACCCCGCTGGTACAGTTTCCATCGCCAGGACCATCAGGCTCGGCTATGCGATTCAGTACGCACAATCTCCTTCCCGCTTCCGGGGAGTCCGCTTCACGCTGGTCGGTGGCAATGCCCCTCAATGTCGGTCGCAATGCGAGTCCAGAGCAAGAGTGCGGTTCCACTGAAACTATTTCAGAGGCTCCTGGGGCATATGGCATCTGCAGCGGCAGCCACTCCGCTTGGATTGCTTCAAATGAGACCGCTTCAGCACTGGCTTTGTGACTGAGTCCCGAGGTGGGCAATGCATCTGGGCACCTTCCGAGTACCAGTTACTCCGACCTGCCGTCAAACCTTCTTCCCGTGGTCGAACCTCAGCTTTCTTCGGGCCGGTGTGCCCCTAGTTCGAGTTTCCAGGCATGTTGTTGTCTCAACAGATGCCTCCGCCACAGGTTGGGGCGCCATGTGCAATGGACATACTGCTGCGGGCTCCTGGACAGGACCCCAGCGCCTTTGGCATGTCAATTGCCTCGAGTTGCTGGCAGTACTTTGGCTCGGCACCGCTTTCGAGCCTTGCTCAAGAATCAACACGTACTAGTCCGCTCGGACAATTACGCGACTGTAGCCTACATCAACCGTCAAGGTTTGACGGATTCAGCCACTCTCTGGACAATGCCGACTCCATCCCCAGATGGTTCAGCTGATTTGGGAACAGTTAGGCGACGCAGAGGTAGATCTGTTTGCCTCCCCCAACTCTTCCCACTGCAGCCAGTTTTACTTCCTGTCCGAGGGCATGCTCGGCATGGATGCACTGGCGCACAGATGGCCGCGGGGCCTCCGCAAGTATGTGTTTTCCCCAGTGAGCCTTCTCGCACAGACCTTGTGCGAGAAGGAGCTCCTTTCTCCTTTCTTTTCCCGTTCTTGGAACCTCTACGTGTGGCTCCTGGACGGGACGAGGCAGGTTTGAGTACCCTACCACCAGTGGTGGTGGCTACCATCACTTCCGCTAGATCTTTGTCCACGAGACACCTCTATGCATTGAAGAGGAACCTCTTCCTCTCGCCGAGAAGACCCCAGTAAATGCCCCATCAGCATTGTGCTTTCCAAGATGGGTTGGAGCAAAGGCTGTCTCCCTCCACCCTCAAAGTTTATGTTGCCGCTATCGCCGCACATCATGTCGCAGTTGAGGGTAAGTCCATTGGGAAGGACAACCTGGTCATCAGATTCTTGAGAGGAGCCAGGAGACTGAATCCTCCTCACCTTCCTCTCGTACCCTCTTGGGACCTCTCAGTGGTCTTAACTGCCCTGAGGAGTGCCCCCTTCGAGCCTCTGCAATCAGCCGAGCTTAAGTTTCTGTCACTTAAGACGACGCTCCTGATTGCACTGGCCTCCATTAAGAGGGTAGGGGACCTGCAGGCATTTTCTGTTGACGAAGCGTGCCTGGAATTCGGGCCGGTTAACTCTCACGTGATCCTGAGACCCTGGCCTGGATATGTGCCCAAGGTTCCTACCACTCCCTTTCGGGATCAGGGGATGAACCTGCAAGCGCTGCCCCTAGAGGAGGCTAGGTGTCTCCATGTGCATGGTTCCCCTCTGGTGACCCCCACATGTGTATTTCCACTGTAAGACTCTTTGAGCATGTGTCTTTCCCTTGGCAAGCCACCTTGCCACCCCTGGGGTTGAAAGATTCCACCCTGCGGGCTGGACACTCCAGTGTTCTTCCATATGCATCCCCCCGGGCAATATGTGTATTCTGTAAGACCTCCCTTCGGGTGGGCATTATGTTGCATATTTCCACTTAGATATGCTTCCCAGTGTACCTTGGTATTCCTGTGTTAAGTTGGAGTCCTTCGTCTGTGCTAGTCTCATGACGGGGAGCTCACACTTACGCAGGGCACTGGAAGACAGCCGAGAAGTTGGCGTGATTAGACTGGTAACCCCATTTCGTCGTCATTCGACTTAACTCGAAGTGACTACGAAAGGGAACGTCTCGGTTACATATGTAACCCTCGTTCCCTGAGTAGAGAACGGAGACGTTACATCTTCCAGCCACTTCCGCTGTACCGCTGGAAACGCCTGAGTTCAGTCACTGTTAATTTAGTGTCGTTAGTACTTCAATATCAGCTTACTTAATTTTAGTATGTCTCCAAGGCAACATTTCTAATAATAGTTAGGTTTTTTGTTAAGCATTTATATTTTATTATTAGCCTTATTTCAATTAATGAAATCGATTCTTAATAGTTTTAGTTAGAGTTTTAGTGAAACTATAGTGTTGTGTCACGATATGTCTTGTGACGCATGAGAACTGATGGCATTTTTTAAGACTTTTGTGGTGCTTAGACAGTTTAATTGTGTTTATGTGTTCTTTTGCGTGCCAGTGCAAATATCAGCACTTTTTATTTTGTGCTTTACAGAAGAAAATAATTTATGTGTGGAGAAAGGTCATATGAAGCCATGATGGGGAAGAATTGTTGGATTTTTTTTATAAAAAGCCATAGATTTTCTGAAACAGAATGATGATTTGGCATAATATATATACTTTTCATTACCTGTTTTTTTTTTCTCCATATTTTTTTTTAAAATGTCAACCAACCTTTTGATAAAATAAAGTGTCTGTTTTATTCCTGAGCTGTCAGACAACTTTGTGTAAGGGGTGTTTGTGTTGTCTCAGGATTCAGAAATGTAGTCGCTGTCTTTTGTCAGGTCCTCTTCTGATGTCTCTGAGAACAGAGCAGGTGTTACAAGAAGAAGTTTTATTTATAGCGCCTTTCCGTAGCTCAAGGCCGCTTTACATTGTACATTACATTACATTTACACACCCGCACACATTAAAATTACATAAGGACACATATAGTCACATTATCCAAAATACATGTTAAATAGATATGTTTTTAGTCTTGAATGTAGCCACAGATGAGATATTACGTAGTGTAAGGGGTAGTGAATTCCATAATTTAGGAGCATTAACATTAACACGAAGGAGCCACAGTTTCTGTGGTCTTACTTGAAAACCATCTATATTTGAGACATTTACCCACTGTAGTTTTTATCTCTTCTTTTTTTAAAGAATGCTCGAGTTTCTAAATACAACACTTCATTTTACATTTTGATTTTTGTCCTGTCTTGTCTTTCTACTGTCTGCATGAAGTTGCTTATGGAAGTTTAGAGACACTATCTGGTCTGATTCGTCATAGCATCCTACAGTATGTAGCTGTATTGCTCTTAGTCTGCACATAGGCCTAGAAAAAAGCACAGCTTTCATGCTTGAAATCTTTCATGTTTATTGGTCACTCTGCTAAAAAATGAAAGGAAAGGTTTTAACATTTTCTGAAGAAATGTGAGTGGTGCTTGACCATTCAAACCTCACCGCTACAATATGCTAGACCTCAGTTGTTAGCAGGCTGTTGTTGTACACTTGCTAAGGTGTTTGACTGCAGTCGGTAGGGCGTTGTTTGGTTGTTTTGGGTGTTTGCGGGCTGAATTTTATTCAGTTCTCTCTAGATAGTATGATGATCGCGCAGTAAAACAACAACTCAACTCTCCTTAGCCAGCTGTAGAGTTGAAGTATCGTTCATGCCTTTAGCACAAGCAACAAAACAAAAACACATTAAAACGTTTAAGTGGAAATAGGTTGATGACATTCAAATGTGTTGGTGTAGATAGAAAATGGGTAAAATTCAACAATTTCACAAAAAATTCACAAAAGTGAAACTCTGCATGATCGAGCCACATTGAGATCCACATATCTCTGGAAATTAACCATATTGAGCCATAAAAATGAGGATGCCAAAATAAATATTTGTTAAGAATTATAATCTAAAAGGATTTCAAGATATCTTTAATACTTCTTGAGTTACAGGCACGCAAACTTGGGGCGAAACACTCAAGAAGCGTTTTTGCCATTTTTTAACTGTCACCGTTGGCATTTAATGCAAGATTTCTAAAGTAAACAGATTTAACTAATAGACCTACAATCTCTGTGTAAAACTAAAATAAAGTCATTTTTACCCCCTGTAATCTGACTTCAAATATCATGTGAAAATTGTCGCTTTGACCCTCCCCTGCAAAATAGTGGATTACTCAGTAAATTAACATCCATGACCATGGCACTTAATATTTTGAAGTATAAATGTTTTTAACTACAAAGATTATTATTTTCGATTTCTTTTTAAAAGACTACAATTAAAAACTGTATTTTATACAAATATGTATATATATATATATATATATATAATTCAACCCACTAAAGTGGCTAGTAGGATGCATTACACTGCTGGAATCCACACACATTTGGCGGGTGTTAATGTCAAGCCCTGCTTATAATAACAAATCAGGGTTTGTGTATATGACCATTACTTTTTATGGCTTTTAGTGTTTTGAAAATTGTGATGGGATTTGGGGCTTAATTTGATCAAAATACGAAAACTTATTAATTTTGGATGATTAATGCACAAAAAAAAAAAAAAGAAAAAAGAAACCTAGCTGCTCCATGACTCTTCTTTGCTTTGACAGGACTGTTATAGAGACCGATGTCTCAGGACAGTTATTTCAGTGATATCTGTCAGGCAGTAGGGACATGTAATGTGCAATTTACCAAAAGAAATATTGCTTGCTGCATTTTTAAGATGGGATAATACTGTGTGCACTTCTCATAACAATCATATTTTGTTGTAAAAGCCATTTGAGGTTTGCAGTACCTTCCCCAAAGCAGATTCTATCAGGGGAAAATCAACCCCACTATAGACCCTGAGCAGAAAAACTGGTAAAGTAAAGGTCGGATCAGGGTGGTCCATCAGATGTGGTTGGAATCCAAAAACAAGGGGATTGTATATTGGGTTCAGCGCTAATGTTTTTCCTGTGCTGTCCTCTGGTGGAGACAGATAGAGACAGATTGACAGTGGATATCTGCCCAAAGTGGAAGTGATCAGGGGGTCAGGAGGGTCTGCTTATAAACTCAGTCAGAGAGAGAGAGAGAGAGCCGTGTTGGTCCTCTCTCAGGACGGCAGTGCAAAGGGACAGGATTATTTACTCGCTGTGTTTGGAGTCCAAGGAGAGAATAAATTGCTATTGATTTTTGCAGTTAAGTGTCTTTCCTGCCTCCAGACTGACTGTGGGCAAAGAATAATTTGCTTTAATATGTATCCACATTCGTCTTTCCTCTTTTTCTCCATGTCCAAAGCGGAAGGTTTTGTGACGCAGCATTTTTTCTCGCTGTCAGCACTCAGACCCACTGTGTGTATGAAAGATGAAAAGTGATTTGGAAGAATCCTGAATGCAGAACATAGGGATGGACGAATGCAGCAAGCGTGAAATCATACATTGCATTACACTCAGAGCCTTTGTGTAGATCTGTTGAGGCTGCTGCTCATAACTGAATTTGAATTTTAGATCCTGAAGTTGGCATGTATTAGGAATGCTATTTTCGGAAGTGAGGGCCACAGAACAGCATTGGACTCAAGATGCATGCGTCTCAATTTGCATGCTTTTATCTTATGCAAACTTTCTACTTCACTGGGGAGTTGAAATTATATGTTGGAATATGTAGGAAGACAATGTATTGTAGCGCTAATAAAGACCAGTTACTACATATAATAAATTGTCTATTCAAATATCAGATTATCAATGTACAATTTGAAATTAAGGAGCAATTTATGACTGACATTGTTATGTGAATAAACTCTACAATAACATTTATGTTCAAAGATATTAATACTTTTATTCAGCAAGGATGAATTAAATTGATCACGATTGACAGTAAAGACATTTATAATGTTATAATGCTGTACTTTTGGATTTCATAAAAGTTGATTTTCAACATCGATAGTAATAAGAAATGTTTCTTGAGGAGCAAATCTTCATATTAGAATGATTTCTGAAGGATCATGTGACACTGAAGACTGGAGTAAGTAAATTCAGCTTTGATCACAGGAAATGTTATTAGTATTAATGCTTTTACTGTATTTTTACCAAATAAATGCAGCCTTGGTGAGCACAAATGGCTTCTTTCAAAAACGTAAAAAAAAAAAAAAAAATCTTACCGACCCCAAACTTTTGAACGATTTACGGTGACTACAGAAAAAATAATATTGACAAAGTATATACATACATTGCTGCTGATAAGCCTTTTTTATCTTAAATATATGTAGCTTTAACTGACCAAATAACTAAAATATAATGACAAATGAAAAGTGTTAAGAAGAATAAAATTCTCATTAGTATGAATATTCACATTCATGAACATTCAGATATGAAAATACTTTAATCAAACTTCATATAACATTCTATGAGGTGCACATAAACTACCTCACATTGTTTAATTGAAAATGTCCTACTAAGGTGTCTTCTTTGCTCATGAATATTAATGACATTATTTGACATTAAGTTACTTCTTTGCTGACAGGCAGATATTTTGCACTAATCAGTTGGTGAATTAAGGAATCTGGTGAAATTGTGGCTCATGAATTTTTAATGATGTTACCTGACTGAACTTCCATAAGGTGTCCGGGCAACATCTGCACGACCCTTGTCAATTTAATAAGAAGTTCTACTTATTCAGAAATCATAATTACAATGTGCACTTGAACGATTTTAGACGGAATAAAAAGGACTTTCATTTTTCATTTCATAAACGCCATGCCACAACTAAACACACACACACACACACACACACACACACACACACACACACACACACACACACACACACACACACACACACACACACACACACACACACACAGAGAGAGAGAGAATGCAAGAACATGTCCTGTCTGAACACAACATTTTTCTCTATGTATTTGCATGGACATAAACAAAAATAGTAGTCTGAAGCATTGTTGGCCTATAAGGTTTTATTTTGAGGAAGGTATCTGAGGTTATTATGGTGTTATTTATAAGTATTAACCAGGTGTCAGATGTGCAGGTGTTTGCACTGCTCTATATTATATTATGAACATTTTCGGATTGCACAGATTCGGCCTGTTGCGTTTATGATCACTAGTCCCACTGCTTTAATTAGCCTCCAGTAATAAGCCTCAAGTAATAAGGCTGGACTTTACACAAAATGATCATTGCATTAATTAGCAACAGTTTCTAATTCACAATCTAAGCATATCTATGCCACAGAGCCCCTAGTCACATTCAGTTTCAATTTGCATTCAAATGCAAGCATCTACCTAAATTCATTACCATAAAATTTGTACTCGACAGAAACTGAATAAAGTCACTAGAAAACCATCACAAACTCCTCCGTTGCGTAAGAGACTGTTGGCAGTATTAGCAGTAGAGGTCGAGTGATTAATCGTTTTTGCAGATTAATCAGCACCGATAACCGATTTCTGGAACAATCGGTTATCGGCAAAAATCCATACCGATATATCTTTCCGGGTTGCATCCGTTGTTTGAGCGGCTGAGAAGAGTCTGCTGGCATTATACAATACGAGAGCGACTTCTAGAGGAGAAATAAAACTATCACTGACTCCTCTTGGAGTTTGTTTTGACACGCGAGACTGCGCTGGACAGAGCATGACACTTTATATGCGGATTTAAAATAGACAATGAAATGGTATGTTATACAGTGACAATAATACGAGATATGAATGAGGAAAAAAAGTCAGTTTGTTTCTTGCAATTTTGTTTTTTATATCGCAATTTCGAGTTTATATCTCACAATTCTGACTTTATAACATGCAATTCTGACTTTATATCATGCAATTCTGACTTAATTTCTCAGAATTGCGAGATATAAAGTACAATTTTGTGAGATGTAAACCCGCAATTGTGAGATAAAAATTTGCAATTATCTTTTAAAATGTTTTATTCTGAGGTACTTCCATAGTAATGTATGTTTTCATTAAAGGAACACTAAATAACTTTTCCTCTGCGGTCCCCCTACAGGTTGGAAGCAGAATTGTCCATTTCCGCTGTCGTAAATAATTTAGCCTACTGTCGCACGCACACTCGCTGTTTATCCAGCACCGGCTTTTAGAGTGAACGATGTCCAATAATGCTCGCCGTAAAGCAAGTCAAATTTGTAGTTTTCTTATGTCTCATTTGAACTACAGAAACGGGACCGATCTGTCAAACTTGCATATGGCGCTTTTCCACTGCATGGTACGGTACGGTACGGCTCGCTTCGGCTCGCTTTAAATGGTACCACCTCTGTTGAGGTTCTAAGCGTACCGTACCGATACTAAAATGTGACGTGGAAGCACAATAGATCACTGATTGGTCAGACAGACAGAATCGTCACTACTAGCCAGTAACAGCCACCGCTGTAGCACCTGTTTTAAAACTACTTGCTTGACTTACTTGAAGAAAAAAAAACTTCCAAAAAAGAAATGGCTGAATCGTGGTCAGTGGACGAGAAGTGCAGACGTTCCTCTTGTTGGTTGCCGAGGAGCGGATAAACTATAACGATCAGTCATAATCCCACCCACTTTGAAGCGGTACTAAGTGCAGTGGAAAAGCAACCGAGCTAAAGCGAACCGAGCCGCGCCGAGCCGAGTCGTACTGAGCCGTACCGAGCCGTACCATGCAGTGGAAAAGCACCAATAGTGTGGTTATAGCAGATATAGGACCGCAAAGCGAAAGCAGAAGTGTCTTTCACCCTGTTACGACTTGATGAACCCCTGAAACATTATTTTAAGGTTAAAAAATCTTCTTCAGTGTTGTTTTAAGTATCTGTTTTATTTCAGTATCTATTTTATTTCAGTTGATTAATCGGTTACCGGCCAGCGTGAGCCAACCTAGTTATCGTTGTCAGTAAATGTCACTATTGGTCGACATCTAATTAGCAGTGATTAGAAAGCATGAGTTCCTTCTTTGAAAATGTATTCTTAATCTCATGCTGTTTAGGACGGATGGTATGTATATCAGGAGAGAGTGTAATTATCAAGTGAGGTTTTGGGTTAAAGGTTAAAATCCAAGGGTGATAGACAATCTTAATTTTCAAACGCAAGCTATTTCTCTCTGCAGCAGAACTCTTTATATTCCTTTCATAGAAACTCAGTGAACATGGAAATGACTAATTTTCCATTTAGCCTACATCTTTCAACATTTCAGAGCTTTTTATAACTCGATGACCTTTTAAGAGGACAAATTTGAGATTTAAGGCCAGACTATTTACTGCTTTTCAGTCTGCCAAGAGGGAATTCAAATAGCGTATTTTAATCACATATTAACATTCGCCAGCTCTTTTAGCTCTTTATCTGAAGCCTGATATGTCTTTCAGTCATATTTCCGCTTATTGGTTCCACCCGAGGCTCAGAAAAAGAAGAGACTTTGAGAAATCGTAGCTTTGGCGTGTGCTGGCAGAAAGGAAATTGGTGTGTCAATCACAGGTTTTCATATCTCCAAGCGAGCTGTCATGAGAATCAGAGAAATGGATGGAGACGCTGAAAGCAAAGAGTAGCAATAAATAGCATAGGTTGGAGAAAGTGAGTAAAGGGGTAGAGACCACAACAGCAGAGTGCAAGTGCCGCTATCTAATTACCCCCACACATTGCAGAGCTATTGGTGAAATTGAACAGGATAATGACTGCACTGCTGTCAGTCAATACTAGTACAGGGTCAGTGGATTTGCACAGATAAGTTTGTCGCCCAAGCTTAAAGTCTATCATTAGGCCACTTTTAAGGGCTACAAGGTCGTTTATGTTCTGAATGCTGTCATTCATTGCAGTGGTTTCCAGATAATGGAATACGTGCATCGTGACTAAATGTCTGCGGTAAATAACAGCATAAAAGGACAGCTTAAACCCTTGTGCGTGAACAAAATACAGTGTATGTTGTTTTCCACTGTGACTGGGGAGACTGAAAGTTTTTCACAAATGAATGAGATTCTTTATAAGAGAAATTTCATTCTTTTGAGGAGGCTTTTATCTTTATTATAATATCAGGACAATATCACTCTGACCTTTTTTGACTCCCAATATATGTCTCTAAAATGAATTTGAATATATATATATATATATATATATATATATATATATATATATATATATATATATATATATTAAATGATTATTAAATGGAAAGTCCCCGTTAATTGTAATTGTATGGAAAAGAGCAACCAGGACATTCTTTAAAATTTCTGTTAGAGATGCACCAAAATTTCATCTGAAAAATTTTCATCTGAAAAAGCTATTTTCGGTTTTGGAGGGCCCAAATTAGCGATGGAAACAGACGTTTCATTTCTTCTCCGATGGAGCATTTTGACTGTGTTCAGCGTCTATTTCGTGCTCACAATGTGGACTTCGTGTGAGGGATTGAGACATGAGATATGATTTTTGGTCACATATTTCACTGTGACATTTGAAACGCTAAGTAACTGACATTGTAAGTGTAACTGACAAAATAACTGACAAAGTATGCAATCTTAATTTTTCTACCAAGCACAAAACCTCTGTCTCTAAAATACATCAAATTTGTGTATGTATAGCCTAGTCTTACTTGCATGCAGGACTAATGCGTTTTCCCTCTCTTGCTCTTAGGACCCCAATCCCATTCTTGAAACACCTCACTTTGATCCATTTTCCCTGAATTAATGTTTTATTGTTTAGTCAATGATTAGACCTAGGAATAATTTCATGGTTCAGTTGTGCCGGTGTGTGAATAGCCACCTGAAAACACGCTGGGCTCCTTCTCTGAATACCTCACTTTATAATTAAAACTTGAGGATGGGGTCTGGAAAACAAATTCTGCCTGAAATTGGAATTGGTTACACAGACTCATGCAAATGTGAGATGGCGGCAGCCGCCCCAGGCCTGAAGTGAAGGACGCAGGTGAAACATTTCTCACTGGAAATCTATCACAAAATTGGAAAAACTAGAGAAAAGATTAGAAGAGCAGTACAGTATGTTAGTCATAGGCCAAAAAAAAAAAATGGATTATATACAATCAAATTATCAGATAAATTAAATAATTATTGAAACACTTCTATTGGAACTTTGAACCAATTGTTCATAACAAATGACTGATAAATGGGAATCATTTCATACTTATAAAACAGGATATATAAATACACCTAGGAAAATATTTCCCCCTACATTCTTATATGACATATTCAGTATTTATATAGATGCTGTAGATGCAGAAAAATCCACCAGACACACTACAGTGGAAAAGTTTGGGGTCAGTAAGATTTTCTTAAGAAGAAATGAAGGCTAGTTTTGTTCATCAAGGAGGCATTAAATGGATCAATCGAGACAGTTTATACATTTATGTTACAAATTTCTATTGCAAATAAATTCTTTGATGAACTGTCTGTTCATCAAAGAATTCTGAAAAAATAGATATTTTTTAATATGTAAAAATATATTTGCACAAATAAGGTTTTCTTTTTTTAACATTGATAAAAATGAGAATTAGCATATTACAATTTCTGAAGGATCATGCGACACTGAAGTAATAATGCTGAAAATTCATCTTTGATCACAGGAATAAATTACATTTTAAATGTATTCCTTTATTTTTTTATAACAAATTAATTTATAGAAATATAACAGTCATTTATATTGTAAAATATTGTTTTTGCTGTATTTTAATTAAATAAATGCTGCCTTGGGTGAGCATAAGACACTTTCAAAAACATTATAATCATAATTTTCTGTAAAAATATATTACTGACAAACCTTTGAACAGTAGTGTATGTGTCTAGATAGATAAATAAGACAGACAGACAGATGGATGGACTGACGGAGAGTTTTTTGATGCATTTATTTTAGTAGGCTGGTTGTTTATAAGAGCACTTGTGCAGTGCTTTTAACTCTTGGACCTCTTGGATTCAGGCAAACAGAACACTTTAAAGAGACTGCAGCTTAATGCTAAATAAACAATACATTTTTCATGTAGAGCTCTTGAACTAAATCTAGCACTTTTAGAGCCGAACCGTACTGAGCCGTACCATCCAGTGGAAAAGCGCCATAAGTGTCTGGTGGGCTGAAGCCAGTGTCCCTCAGGTGTGCTGGCCCCGGTGCCACCGGCACAGGTCGAGGCTCAATGCTTAATTACCATTGTTAATGAATGCCTTTCTGCTCAACCTGTGCCTCAGTGATGGGCCATGACAGACAGACAGTCACGCTCTTGTGTGCAAAATCATCAACACCATTTGGTCCGCCTGTCAGTTTATTGCCTCCAACAGCAGTATATGAATTTATCTTCACAGAGATGATGTCAGTAGATGTCAAGGCGAATCAGGGATGTTCATAATCTGATTTGAGGGACCAGCCGGGGACACAGATCTCAGCCGAATGGCCTGTGACATCATTTTAAACTTTGAGGCTTTTTTCACACTGGCTTCAATGGCTTGGTACGAACCCTAGTTTGATTTCACCCATGTTTCACCATGCAGGTCTCGGGGGGGAGAGGGATATGGGCTATGGGCTCTATGGAAAAATATATATTCAGAAAAATATATTCAATTAAATAAAACTACAGTAAACTAAACTACACTTTAAAATATATAAACTAGTTTAAAGTAGTTTGGTAAATGTTATTTTTTTTTTCTTATTTCCGAAATGTCCCCAATTTCAAAACCTCTTCTCCAGACCACCTTTTCAAGAGGATTTATGTGTGATTCGCTAGTGCAGGTTCAGACATGATGCTCAGTGTTGGGGATAACACATATACAAGTAACGCAAGTTATGTAATCTGATTACTTTAAGTAACTAGTAAAGTAAAAAAAAAAAAAACAGGTCCCAGGCACTCAGTCAAGTTTAAATGAGAAGGATAAAGTTAAAAAGCCTTTATTGGAAATGGCTTAAGTCATTATAAAAATACATGAGACAACATGTTTCGTCCAACAAGTGGTCTTCTTCAGGGCAAATTAACACAAGCTATGAGAAAGCACTGAGTGCCTGGGACCTGCTTGTTTTTTGGATTCTTCCCCTACCCCAAGAGCACCTATCACGGACTTTATATACTTTACCTTAGCGCCTGGTTGAACCTTCTACTACTAGTAAAGTAACACATTAGTTTTAAATGTATAATAACATATCTATCTTAGTTACTTTTTAAAATTAGTAACACACGTAAGAGTGTTGAACTTTCTCCTCCTGTGTCCTATTCTTCTGCAATCCAGAACGGCAGACCATCTGAAAGGGTTGTTTGAGACTGCTGTCTACTGTACAGGCGTGAGTTTGCATTTCCTTCAGCCTGAAGCTTATTTATCTCACTTTTGGTGTGAAAGCATCTTTACATTTGCCAAAAAACAATCAAACAATCAATCCCAGTCCAGGTTAGAAAAAGTAATGCAACACAGGGAGTAACACAATATTCTAACACATTACTTTTAAAATAAACTTCTCAACACTGCTACCGCTGCATAGACACACACAAATCCCGTTGCAGATCTAAGCAGGTGGAGCTGGGGGAGGTGGAGGGGTTTAGAGGAACTCTGATAACACGCTGCAAGACTAGCTTACAGCAAACACAGAACCAGACTATTTAAATGTTTAGCAAACAATCTCATTGGCTGCAGGATCAGCAGATGCCAATCAGATTGCTCAATGCGGTAATAATGTATGTGCTTGCAGATTGCATGCAAAAAATAACATATCAGCCAGTGCCCTCTAGAGTTTCATGACTGAACTACATATTTATCATCCTTGGTGTGACACACAGATTCACAGATAACTTTAACAATAACTAATTAATTTAAAAAAAAAAGCTTACAGTGTGTCATTTGTAATTCAATTATCAATTGTTTCAACACTTTCCCTATATTTATTTCATTTTATTATAGCTGAAGTTGTAAATTTGTATGCACCTTTAAGTGGTGATTTACTGCATCTTTCCATTAGCTCTTTCCAGAGAAAAATGACTCGTCCGCTGTGCTAATAGGAGAGGACGGATGGAGGAGGGAATATTTCCTAGTGCCACTGTGCGCCTGATGAACAGCACTCTACGAAATCAATTTGGCCATTGGTCTGCGGATAACTCTCCTCTAGACAGTGTCGCGGGCCTCTCGTCTTTTGCTCCTGTACTCTCTCCCTTTCCCCATTTCTCCTCCACCCTCCTCCTTCCCTTCCATTTGGATGGATAGATAGCACTATAGGTAGTTCTGTGTCACTACCACTGAGTTGTGGCCCAAACAACGCTGTCTATTTTTGTCCTTCCAGTCATATCACTAAAAGTCGAGAGGCAGGGAATGAAAAAGCCTTACAGTAGTATTTGTTCTCTTAATTGCTCAAACTGAGTTCTGGAATGGAAGAATCAATCTTCTTTATTGTTATGGTAGGGGAAATTAAAGGCAATGGATTTGGCAGTATTTTATGGTGCTTTTGTCAGCGCTGTAGCGGTACTTTATTGCTAATCAATGGCAAGTAGACCGACCTGAGCCCAGGGAAAGTGGCTGCAATGTCAGCTGTTGTTGCTAAGGTGTTTTTACAGTAATCACCTTCTTATTTCCATGAACATTATAGGGATGTGCAAAACGACATATTTTCTAAATCGACTAGGGCATTGGGTTAGTCAATGAAGCAGTCCATTAGTCTGTTTCAAGGAAGTCTTGTAAATAAGGGTCCATCAGACCCCGATCAGATGTGTTTCTTAGAGTGTGCACACAGCTCAAATTCTTGTATAAAAAAATAAAAAAAACACCTGGGGGGAGCATCAGACTGACTTTTATACGTCCCCCCAAAATAAATAACTTTTAATGCAGGAATGAAGTGAAAACTATCATAATCCTCCTAAAATTAGAAGACTTATGCACAGTAACAGGAACATTGCTAGCAGTAGGCATTTTAAAGTCTAACAGTTAGTGTCCTGACATTTATTGTTGAAGATGGTGGATCTGTTACAAAAGCGTTGCGTTCATTGCTGTAGCAGCTGTGCTTTAAAGTGAATGAATTTAGAGATGCAACTTCTAAAAGGGTTTTACTGTGCTGACAGCATGGGAGACTGTTAGCAAACTGAATGTTCAGCTCACTGTCAGCACGCTAAAACCATATCCAAGACGTTGTGCTTCTTAATTCATCTACTTTGGGGTCTGCGTGACTGCAGTTGAGGAGAGCTGTCTCAAAAAGTTTAGTCCGCAAGAAACTAAGAGCTTTGTTCTTTTGCGTTACAGAAACATATTCGTTTACCATATTTAATGTCCTTTTACTATGTCTAAACAAGCCTTTTAAAGGGTAACTAAACCCTAAAACAATTATTTTTGGTTAATGTATCTGTAAGACTGGGGCTTTATTAATGCTGTTCATTGATTCAAGAAATTCTTTTGACATTTGGGTATAAAGTGTTTTAATTCTACAATATATGGTGTAAAAACGTCTGATTGCTGCCATCTTCAGATTGAACGGTGGCTACTGCAGTTGAATTTTCATATTGGAAGTTGTGGTGCCCTGTGACGTAAGAGGGTACCAGCTAACCACGCCCTTGCCTACAGAGAGACACGTCTCAGGTGCACATCCCCCCTCTACTGGGCTCTGCCTAATTTTCCAGCATTTTTCAAATATTGCCAGTGGGTAGATTCAGGTTCTGACCAGGGGTTTAGTTACCCTTTTAAAGAGTCAAAGTTTTGATTGCTTGGGGTTTCAATTAAGAGACAGAAATTTCTCAGGTTTCTTAAAAAATGTTTTGTTTGTTTTTTAAAAACAAATAAAAGTCTTATGCTTGGAAGGACATGAGGGTGAGTAAATTAAATAATTTAATTTTTTGAGTGAACTATCACTTTAATGTATTAAAGTCATCCTTGAGATGAACTAGTCAGGGGTTAGATGACTTTATCCCTAGAGCATGAGGAGCCATCTCTGTCCAAACTCTCAAGTCTTCCCCATTCTCTTGGGTTTCACATTTACATCTTTCCCTTCGTAAAACATTCTTCTAACCCTGCCTCCTTTCTGTCTCCTTTCTTCTCCTCCTTCGCTCTGTCTGGCTCCAGCGCTAAAGAGTCCCCAGACTCTTTCTCTCAGATGCTGCAGTACAGAATTAAGCCAATCTGTCTTCATATTACTGGCTGTGTGCGGCCTAGATTGATCTGGCCGTCTGCCACTCCAGGCGGACACAAATCATTGGCTGGTCATTAAACCCCGGTCACCCCTCTTTTGATTGACAGCACTCTGCCTCGTCTATCTTGCACTCTTTTATTCTCTCTGCTTTTTCTGTATTAAAGTCTCGCCATGTTATCTGTAAATAACACACATTTCATTATAAGATGGCTGGCAGGTAGATTTTCTTCTTCCTAAGCTGCTAAGTAGAGTCGTTTTCTTTAGTCGTTCAGGGAATGTTGCTACTGGTGGTAGGTTGCAGATTTCCTTATATTGTGACACAGATAATAAGACATGCTGTGTAGGGCAGGGACAATAAATCGATTCATTGCGATTCGTGGATCGATTCCAATATTTTCCGAATGCATCGCCATTCTCTCTTGAATCGATTCTGAGCTTAATTTTTAAGAGTAGATAGCGATCTAGGCTAGTTTTTAACCGCACACTCAAATGCTCACGAAGAAGAGCGCTTATGCGTTCTGCTGAGTCTGAGATTGTACTTGCACCGAATGCTATTATGACGCGAGATTAATGTAAACAGCCCACTGCAAACACCCTCACCCTTCAACCTTTTAGAACTTTATGAATGATTATTTCATAGAAGGTTCAAGTGGTGTGTCTAAGGCATTGGAAGCCAGCAGATTACGGCTGTTTCTAAAGCATGCAGTGCCATCTGCTGTTAAAAACTAAGCTCAGAATCGATTCGAGAGAGAATCGCAATGCATTCGGAAAAACTCAGAATCGATCCAGAATAATTTCTCGATTCACAATGAAATTACGATCACAATTTATTGTCCCAGCCCTAATGCTTTAAAGAAAAGACGGTTTCATTCAAATTCATGTTACTCCACTATCAAATGGAACAACATTCCATTAAAACAATTAAAAGGCCAAACACTATCCCAAACCTTACACCTAACTTATGGCGCTTTTCCACTGGATGGTACGGCTCGGTACAGCTCAGTACGGTACGGCTCGGCGCGGCACGGTTCGGCTCGCTTCGCTTTTCCACTGTGTGGTATGACTCAGCTCGGCGCGGCACGGTTCGGTTCGCTTTAGCTCGGTTGCTTTTCCACTGCAGTAAGTACCGCTTCAAAGTGGGTGGGATTATGACTGATCGTTATAGTTTATCTTCTCCTCGGCAACCAACAAGAGGAACGTCTGCGCTTCTTGCGTTACTGGCAAGCGTTACTGGCTATTTAAATCTAGTTGGCTTGATGTCTCGCAAATACAATTATGCTGGTAGTGACGATTCTGTCTGTCTGACCAATCAGTGATCTATTGTGCTTCCACATCACATTTTAGTATCGGTACGGTACGCTTGGAACCTCAACAGAGGTGGTACCATTTAAAACGAGCCGAAGCGAGCCGTACCGTACCGTACCATGCAGCGGAAAAGCGCCACAAATGAGCCGTACCGAGCCGAGCCGTACCGTACCATGCAGTGGAAAAGGGCCAAAGCGTGCTGTACCGAACCGAACCGTACCGTATCATGCAGTGGAAAAGCGCCATTAAAGGTTTTAACAGTTCCAGTGTGTTTTCACTGTTACTGGCAGAATATATTTATTTTGCAATTATCTTCCTGATCACCTGGGGGCGACGGCCTCAGGTGAGGGCATTAGAACTAGGGCTGTCGCGATAACCGTAATATTGTAGTACCGCGCTACTGACTAGCCAACCGGAGAGGAATGCAAGTAACCGCAGCAACCGCGATATTCACGTGCTTTCTTTTTTCATAAGGCTACCCTTCTTGTTTTGTACTTTGTGCATGTTTATTAAATGTTAAATAAGTTAATAATGAAAACAAGACTGTGTATCATGGTGATTTGTACAGAGGCTTAGATTTGCATTTAAGCCTAAACAGACTGTGAATCAGAGATCGACTGAGCGTGTGTGATTATATGCATCTGTCTTTGAGGTCAAGTCATATATTCGTGAAAAGGTTGTCGTGTCCAAGGAAAGCGAAACATTTGTCATATCTTTCTTTTAACGTTTAAGGGTATTTACCATGGTCGCGCTGGTCAGCATTCTACAGCACGAGGAAGCCGCGGGGAAAAAAATCAGTGAGTCACGCATTGAATCAATGGCATTGGTGTCTATTAAGGGAAGCATCAGCTTCAGCGTTACCTATGTGACGCATTGCTGGTCATCTGAGCCTTGAAAAGTGGAGCTCAAAGTTACAAATAATGAACACCTTGTTTACATCTATCTTTTAATGAATCAGCGTTTTTGAACGTGTTCGCTAAATAAACGGTTAAATGACTCACTCTAACCAGTCCGTTGCCGTAAGCTGCGCGCTGAGTGACAGCCTTTCAATGCGCAGAGACGCTGTTTAGTTTCAGTTACATTGAAAATGCCCTCGTTTTTGTGCATGCTGACCACATCGTAACACTTATTTAGCAACAAATAAATATAAATAAATCTAAATTAATTAAATGCGATAAAACCGTATATCGCGCTATTGAGCCACTCAAAATTACCGCAAGGGAAATTCCTTCACCGCGATAGCCCTAATTAGAACACCCATATAAGCAAGAGCTAGTGATGCGAGCTAGTGATGTAAGCAGTAGCCCTTTAAACCGTAAGGTAGTTCAACTCGGCGGATCGCTTACACTTTTTTTTTTTTTTTTCTAAAGACGGGTTTGAGTTAATGCATAACTTTTAAGCCTTCTTGTGGTCTTTAATGGAGGAACTGTGTTATATTAATGCTCATTGTAGGCCGTACATTTCATATATTTCATCGACTGTGTTTGTTTGATGTGCTACCCGGAATCTCTGCATTCACCACAGACTTTACACTAGCATCAACCATGCTAGTGTATTATGTTTGTATTATATTTATTTTTCGCTTTCTTTAAAAAAAAATAATAATAAAAAAATTCCTTTGGGGATTACTATTTTTGTTAGAGTGAGTTATTCGCTACAACAGTTGTGGTCGCGAACTGAACTGATGTTTTTTGTGCACAGACAATTTGATTGCAAATTTGCTGGATTACAGGTTCATTATATTCATTATCCATGCTCCCATATGATCACTCTGTGTTTCTGTGTTTACATTTTATGTTTGCTTTATTTTTCTGAAAAGCTTTTTCTTTGTTCTGCTTTGATAAAGAGCCATGGCTGCATCCGAAATCACACACTCTCTTGAGTAGGTACTTATTTTTAATAAGTATTTACTTCACGACCGCTAAAAAAGTATGTTCTATATAGTATGAATGTAATCCAGAAGTACTACATTCGCCATGTCATTATCATGTGACATAGAGCATCAATTACATCGCTTCACTGCCATTCACAAATCCTCTCCCGTGGCTTCATGGGAAAGTAAAGTGTATAATGTATGCACACTTCAGAATCTCACCAGAAGTAGTAGCCTAGGTCATCTGGGTAAGTTTTGTCTACTCTTTTATGAGGACTGTGAATAAGGACATACTTCTTTTGTCACATACTGTATTTTGCCTATAGTAGAGAAGTATGTGATTTCGGATCATCCACTCTTGCATTGCATGTTCGTGCATTTGGGGGTGGAGCAATGAAGGGAGGGGTGTGTTTGTTCGTGTTAATTTCAAATATCAACAGGGTTCAACAATAATTCTCAGAAATTGCTTACTGCACCTTTAACCAGAAGAAACCTATAACTGGTGTTGTAGTCGAGACCAAGCGACAACCTTCCGGTTTCTCTCTTGAAAACATGGAAGTGACTTAAACTGCAATTCATCGACTGACCACTAGAGACAGGCTCCAAAAGAGAGTGAGTCCCATAGACCCCCATGTTAATATGCCCAACTTTTCAGCAGAAATGTGTTTACAGCCTGGTACAAAAAGTGGTTTTGTTCTATATGGCTAATTTTGCCCTTCATGACAACTGTGAGGGGGTTAAATTATTTTATAACTCATCCGTTTAAATTATATTAAGCCTTAAAGTTCTGCATAATTAAGGGTGTGGCCACTTGAGTGACTGGTGGATTGCCGCTGCTGTCACTACTAGCCGTTTGTCTGTTGTCTGTTAGCGTCATGCTCACGTCACCTCAGCTAATCCCACCTCTTTGCCCATTTTCGTTTATCCGGGAGTTACGCTTGGTGCTACGCAGCCAAGATGGCGATGGCCGGCTCCACCCACTTTGGGCTTAAAAAATGCTCTTCAGAAACCTACGGGTGACGTCACGGACACTACGTCTATATTTTTTTACAGTCTGTGGTCGAAGCCAGCTCATTTAAATTTAAGTCCAGTAGGACACCTTTATTTAGTTCCAAGCTTTATGACTTTTATTTCTTCTTTAGAAAATAAAACATGATAATTGATTCAAAACAACATTGGATTCCACTGACTTTCAACACTTCAGTCAGTAAATTAAGCAAGACTAGAAGAGGATGAAGTCAAGACAGTGTTTCAGACAGTGCTAAGGCTCGAGCATACTTTATTTTCCACATTCTGCTCTGTCTAGCACACAGATGAGCGCAAAAGCCATTCAAAGTACGCTTCATTGACAGTGAGCTCTGATGGATGTGTTCAGTGCATGCACTACCCCATTAAGTCTTAAAATTATTTAAAGTTATATTAACATAATCTTGATTAAAATCATTAAAAAATAAAGATGTTCAAAGTTAAACTGGCATCATATTTTTGAGTTATTTTGTTTTATTACCTGGGACGGATCATGATCCAGTTTGTTTACCAGAGGTAAATATCAGCTTAGATTGGAGGGTCTTTGAATATTGTCTCAAACAAAGGAGGGTCTTAGCGTAAAAAGGTTGAGAACCACTGCTCTAAAGGCCAGTTAACACCAAGAATGATAACTAGCATCCATACCAACAAACGATATTGTCCAGTTTATTATAAACACATACTTTTGTTATGTTGTCTCCTGCTTTAAGTCCTCTAGCTCTTTAAAGTCAGGAGGATTCTAATTGGCTGTCAATGTTTTTAGTGTTCATAAGCTGGAAAAAAAAAAGCTCTGAAATTGATTTCACCTATATTTTTCCTCTGTGTAGTTATCTTTATGTTTGTGGTGTGTCCTTCCCTACTCTCTTACTTATAATTAGAATCCATATTAAAAGTTTATAGTAATTGTTATAGTTAAAGCTCTTGATGTGAACTGGCCTTAAAGCCAGAACTTTCAAGGTCATAAAGTAACTACTGTGTTACTTTTCACTTCATGCTGAATTCCTGGTGTTATTGAAGAGCACCGGTAGAAAGCCTAGAATTTTTGTAAATCAAGTGAAAATTACAGTCTTCTGCATCAGAATTTTCAAGTCATGTTTTCACAAATTGGCTCTTTTCTTTTATATGTAAGGATGCCATTTTGCAGTAAACTAAAATGATGTTCTGTAAATGGGTGGTGATGGTGCAATGGATAAGACACATGCCTTTGGTGTGAGAGACCCGGGTTCGAAATCCACTGTGAGACACAAATGTGTCCCTGAGCAAGACACTTAACCCCTAGTTGCTCCAGAGGCGTGCGACCTCTGACAAATATAGCAATTGTAAGTCGCTTTGGATAAAAGCGTCAGATAAATGCAAATGTAAATAAGTGTTTAATCAGTGCACTCACAGAACTGAAGGCAAACATTTTAAAGATTCAATTTCCAGTGAGATCCTTTTAAAACTGCTGGAACAAATTCTTTGAGATTCAATAAGACTCTCCCTTACCTGCACGTTAGTGTTCAGGTAGACGCACTCTATATGCATCTCTCCACTTTTTTTCATTTCACCCTGTGCTCAGTTTAACAAATTCTCAGTCTCAAGACAAATTTATTTTAGATGGTTCAAGCAATTTCCACTGTCATGGTCCAGTGAAATCAAGACACGAGGTCTCAGATAGCAGACGTAATGGGAGCTGTGAAACTGGGGGTTAATGTTCTTGTTGGTTGCATTTAGCTTGTTGGGACCAACAACATCAAGGTCAAGGTTTAGGTTTTATTTTCACCCAGTTAACCAGCTTTTCACTTTGCAGTGTAATTATTTGAACCCTGTGTTGAGTAGACGTGAATCTCTAGAAATTATGTTCACCACATTTATCACAATACTCATGCAGACACACAATCTGTAGTTATTTGTTTTAGCAGACTGCATTAATGACCAGAACTCCACTTTTTCCAGCAGCTGTACACAGACGTCAAACATTGCGTCAGCTTTCCAAATAAACACATCTGCCCTAGAGGATGAAATCTGATTTCTGCAGCCTGACATTCAGATGAAGGCAGAGCTTCTGCTGGACATTTTTGGAACTTCGATGAGAGAGAATATCCCAACATCAGAAGATGTACACTGAACCATGACAGCCTTGTTGTTTTGCTTAACATACTTGTGTGAGACAGCATTTTGCCACATGAAGATAACCAAATCCAAATACCGCTCAACTTGAACTGATGAGCACCTGGATGCCTGTTTAAAACTTGCCTCAGCAGCTACTGATTAAATTGCCCTGGCTGATTCATTTGAGTGCAAGTCATCTGGATTTTGTCGTTTCTTTGAATGAAAAGATCTTGCATGATGTTATTTGAATAAAGAAATCAGAATACCTCAACACAAATTTTCAATGTATCATCGAGTCTAAGGCCATGTTTAAGATGCATTTTAGTCGATCGGATCACAAGTAGACGAGGGAGACACACACCCGTTTACACCTGGTGTTTTAATCCGTCTCTGTTGTCCACTTTCAACCACTTCTGTCCAGTATTCTTCGATGAGCTGTACACAGTCCACCATGTTAATTGTTATGAACTGCTCCGAGACACGAAGGTTGTGGATCCAAATGCAATTTATTAAGGTAAATCAAAATCGTAATCAGAATCCAGTTAAAGGTTATACACAGGCAGGCAATCCAAACAAACAGATAAATCCAGAGGGTGAGGCAGGTACTGGAAAACTAGGACACGGGCAGAGATCAAGAACCAGGAACAATGACAACAAAGGAAACTGCTCAGAAATGCAGTGGAATAACGTAAAAGACTTCGCAGGGAATGATGAGGTGAACCAGGCTTATATGGGGTGAACTAAACAATACAATGAGACACAGGTGAATGTGATAATCAGGGATGATGAGTCCGGGCAGTGAATTATGGGAAGTTAGTCTGATGTGGAGTGGCTCTCATGGGCACTCCAGCTGATGACCGTTACATTAATCTCCTCGCTAGAACATTTAAAGCTGCAGTATGCAATTTTCAAAATAGTTGTTGAACACTGTGATATTTGAAATCAACCCAAACAAACACACCCCTCCCTTCATTGCTCCAACCCCCAAAACGCACGAACACGCAATGCAAGACTGTCTCTTATATCATAGCAGAAGTGAAGCAAAATGATTCTTTGCGAAAAATAAAGTGAAGATGATGTATGTACGAACGACAAGGAAGCACAAAAATGTAATATACAGTACAAAAGAGTATACACAAGCAAGAGTCCATTGTTAGTCACCAGCAGCACACACTCATAACCATGTTACTCACGAATGGAACAGAAACAACGCAACATCGGCGTCCATTTTCAGGCCTTCCCGCTTAGGTCTTTCCAGTGTTGGAAAGCTTTTCTAATATAAACACGGGTCCTAAAGCTCTTGCCTGATCATATCTCCTTCTTTTTTTTCCAGTGATATTCCTCTGAGCCTTTCTTTTTTGTTTTGTGTAATGTCTTTCTCTCTCAGCCATCTCTTATTTCTTCAAATCTCCCTCTTGCTAAGCTCACTCTCCTCACCCCTCATGAGTGCACACACCCGCTACTGCTGACCGGCTGCAAGTTTGTTGTGGTGCTCGTCTGATGCTCTTTCAACAGCATTTTTCAAAAAACAGCAGAATTCAAGTTAAAAAAAGATTCTCTTATTAAAGCTACTAAATGTATTCAATCAAGAGCAGTGAGTGAATCACATGAACAACATAGCAGCAGGTACTCAATATTAGGCTGCTGCTACTTTAATACACATCTAGTATACACATGCAAATCCTTTCCCACCTGTTTGCATTCACAGATATAACCGGCTGTGTTTATGTGAGCTTTGTGTGTTGTTGAAAGTTCTCTTACGAGAGGTTCTCTCGTATTGCATAAGTTAGCTTACGCTACGGGAAAGATTAATCTTTTCGAGATATTGAAGCCAAAAATTATCCTTAATTTTATATTTATTGTCAACGCAGTGCAGCAGCTAGCAGACCTAGAGCAGGCTGTCTAGCGTGCTCATTGGCTGCCCTGCGGCAACTGCAGCAGCCTACCAGTGAGCCTGACGGGACGTCACGTCCAATGAAGGGCGCTCGCGCCCTCATTGCGTCTCAGCCAGAATGGGCGTGGCCTAGCGTATATAAGCAGGGCTCGGAGGCTGCTTCCCTGATTTTCATCTCTTCAGCGAAGCTCTTCGCATCGCTGGACTTTGAGAAGCTGTGCCGCCGTTGACTTTTTCAAGATGCCTCGCACTTCCTGCGGCTCGTGCAAAGCCCCGCTCAGCGTCGGAGATCGCCATGTCATCTGCGCTCTCTGCCTGTGCCAGGAACACGCACCCCTCGCCCTCTCGTCTGGAGGCTGCGAGCACTGCGAACAACTTCCTATGTCGACCCTGCGGGCTCGACTCGAAGTTTTCAACCCGGAAGCCGTCACTCCGTCCTTTGTGGTACCGCGCAAGAAGAAGCGCCGTTCCCAAAGACTGCCGGAGCCTGTGGAATCTGCGAAGCACTCGCCGGAGCCCCTCCCTCGAGCTTCGCCTACGCCTTCTTTGCCCCCTCTCTCGGACGCACAGCCGCCGGCTCCCGCCCGGCGCCGCTGAGTAGGGGTATACATCTATCCCCGCTGTGGAGGAAGCGGTCGCAGCACACCTTTGCCTGCCATCCGTGAGATGGCGCTCAAAATCTTCCCTCCCATCCAAAGCCTGCAGGACCACGTCTGCTTTTGTTGGCCACGCTTACGCCGCCGCCGGACAGGCCGTGTCCTTACTGCATTCTATGGCTGTACTTCAGATCCTCCAAGCCGATCTCCTCCGTGAGTGGGACGAGAGAGGCCCGGATCCAGCTGCCGTCACGGATTTAAGAAGCGCGACGGACCTTTCCCTTCGCGCTACCAAGTCCGCAGCTCAAGTCTTAGGAAGGTGCATGGCCACGTTAACCGTCACAGAGAGGCACGTCTGGTTGATGCTTGCTGACATGAGGGAATCTGAGCGCGTCACCTTTCTCAATGTGCCGCTCTCCCCTACTGGTCTCTTCGGCCCAGTGGTGAACGGGATCGTCGACCGCTTTTCCGAAGTGCAGAAGACCACTCAGGCCATGAACTTGTTCCTGCCGCGACGCTCTAGTTCCTCTGCAGGCCGCTCACGTGACCAGCCGCCTGCACGAGCCTAGCTGCACAGCCTAACTAGCTTTCGCAGCTTCGCCAGGGCGGCTGCCCTAGATTGCGCTCGGCCAGCCGTCACAGGCCGCCTCCCCCACGGGGCCCTCGGCCAAAGATCACGCTGAAGACTGAGCACGCGAAGCCCTCCTAGTGGCAGCAAGAGGGAAAAGACGGCTGAGTTCAGCCGCGGCCGAACCACCGTCAAAACTCCTTTCCCTGTTACTCCCCTTCATACAGGCTACTGCAGTGTTACATTCAGCAGCCAACGAGCCGGTAACAAAACCCGCTCGCCTGCACACAAACGCCATTTTCATGGCGACCCAGAGAAATCTCATAAAGAGTGTAATGTCTGGTTATCCGGCTCATACCGATGGTGTTTTAAGTGTAGAAAAAGTGCCCACATTTCAGTGTTTACCCCTACACACAAGCACAACACTTCCCGTGTCATTCACAGAGCCCACTCTCATAAAGCAGGCAAATGCCGCTCGAGTGTTAAATGTAGAAAATGTGCCCACGAGTCCGTGCTCACACCTACTATCTGCCCGCTCTATCACATGGCCAAAACAGCCCTACATAGGCCTAAATATTTCTGTAAGTCCAGTGCCCGCTCACAAGCGCTCACGGTTACTGACACAAACTTCCCCCAAAACGCCGCTCGCGCGTTACAGGGTTATCAAAGGGCGCTCCCCGTCCCAAGTGGTCGGGGCGTCACTTATGAGTGTAAAACGCGTGCACGCTTAGACGCGCTCACGCATGTTAACAAACATCTCGCCCCAGGCGCCGCCCGCGCGTATAAGAATTGTTACAAAGCATTCCCCATCCAAGGCGATCGGGGCGTTAGAAATGCACGTAAGTCCTGTGCCCGCTCACGCTTACTAATAAATGCTGCGCCCAGAGCGCTGCTCGCACATCACGAAGTGATGACAAAACACTTCCCATTCATTGCAATCGGTATGTCAGATATAAAACAGCCTGTTACTGCTGTCAGCGAGCCGCACCCATACCTCTGAATCTATTTCTCGAGCACGCGCAGTGCGGCGATCAGAAACCGGAGCTCATTCTACCCCTCGCTACACACATCAAAGCGTGGGAAGCGATCCCAGGGGTATCAGAATGGGTGCTAAGCACTATAAGGCAGGGTTATTCACTACAGTTCTGTCGCCGGCCTCCGCACTTTCGAGCGCGGACCGTGACGTCAGTGGGCATGGAAGTAGCACATCTACTCCGCGCAGAAATAGTAAAACTGCTGTGCAAAGGGGCCATAGAAAGGGTGCCGCCTTCTCTGAGCGAGTCAGGCTTTTACAGCCGTTATTTTCTCGTACCCAAGAAGGACGGAGCCCTCAGACCTATTCTAGATCTGAGACATCTGAACAAAGTTCTTATGAAAAGACCGTTCAAAATGCTTACGACCAGAAAAATCCTCGTGCACATTCACCCGAGGGACTGGTTTATATCTCTCGATCTGAAAGACGCCTGTTTTCAGATTCAGATAATACCCCGTCACAGGCCATTCTTGAGATTCGCCTTCGACGGTCAGGTATATTAATACACCGTCCTGCCGTTCGGCCTGTCCTAGGCACCCCCTGCATTCACAAAGTGCATGGACGCGGCTCTCGCCCCTATGAGGAATCAAGGGTTGCGAATAATGAACTATCTGGACGATTGGCTGATTCTTGCTCAATCAGAGATAGAACTTTTATCTCACAGAGCAGTGCTCCTCAGTCATTTGGAAAGCTTGGGTCTCACGGTCAACTGGACCAAGAGCTCATTAGTGCCCAGCCAGTCAATATTCTTTCTAGGAATAGAACTGGACTCTGTGTCCATGACGGCTCGCTTAACGACACAGCGTGCGTGCCGTGTTCGACGCCTGGCGCGTCTTTCCGGAAAGGCAACATAGCTCCTCTGAAGATTTTTCTGAGGATGTTGGGCCATATGGCTTCAGCGGCTGCAGTGCTTCAGCTGGGTTTACTGCACATGCGCCCACTACAGCGCTGGCTGAATGCAAGAGCGTCTCGCCGAGCCTGGGCCTCCGGCTGCGAGCGAATCAGAGTGACTCAGCCCTGGTTAGCGGCCGACTGGTATCAACAGGGAGTGACTATGGGAGCTGTCTCGTAGCGAAAGGTCATCTCGACAGATGCGTCCAACTCGGGTTTGGGCGCACTTTTCGAGGGCAGACCGGCCGCTGGCCTGTGGTCAGACCTAGAGAAGCTTTTCCATATAAACTGTCTGGAAATGATGGTGGTCGAGTACGCGCTGAAGCGCTTCCTCCCGTTCATACAGGACCACCATGTCTAGTCCGCTCGGACAACATGTCTGTGGTTTCATATGTGAACCGTCAGGGCGGTGTCAGATCCAGGAACCTCTGCGATCTAGCAGAACGCCTCCTTGTTTGGTCTCAGTACCACCTGCGCTCGCTGAGAGCTGCGCATGTGCCAGGCCACTTGAACAATGGTCCAGACAAACTGTCCAGGGACAATGTTCCCATGAGAGAATGGTCCCTGCACCCCCAAACAGTCCAGTTGCTATGGCGCCTTTTCGGCAAAGCGGAAGTCGGCCTCTTTGCGTCAAAAGACAACGCTCACTGCCAAAAGTTCTTTTCAAAGAGCGAGCACGCGCTGGCCCAATCATGGCCCAGCCACCTGCTATACGCTTTCCCTCCGGTCTCATTACTGCCACAGGTGATCAAGAGAATCAGGGAAATGCGCCATTCGGTGCTCCTCATAGCCCCGCGATGGGAGAACTAAACGTGGTTCCCGGAGTTGACGCGGCTGTCACAGACCCCATCCAGAGCGCTGGTCTCTGCATGCATGGGTGATCAACGGATACCCGTTGTCCTGCCAGAAAGTGTGATGAACACAATCACGCAGTCTAGAGCTCCATCTACTATAAAGCTCTACGCGTCTAAATGGTCTGTGTTCTCCAAATGGTGCACTGACAAAAATCTGGACCCACGTATGTGTGGGGTATCGCGGCTGCTTAGCTTCCTTCAAGAGCTGTTGGAAAAAGGGAGGTCCCCTTCCACGCTTAAAGTCTATGTGGCGGCCGTCCCAGTGTTCGTAGAAACAACGTGCGGCTGGTCACTAGGAAGGAACGAGCTCGTCATCCGCTTCCTTAGAGGAGCTAGGAGGATGAACCCCCCGCGCCCCCCGTCGGTTCCTATGTGGGATCTTTCTGTGGTCTTAGAAGCCCTGAAAGCATATCCCTTTGAACCCTTAAGTTCCGTGGATCCAAAGTATCTGTCATTAATGGCGCTTTTCCACTGCATGGTACGGTACGGTTCGGTTCGGTACGGCACGCTTTGGCGCTTTTCCACTGCATGGTACGGTACGGCTCGGCTCGGCACGGCTCACTTGTGGCGCTTTTCCACTGCATGGTACGGTACGGTACGGCTCGCTTCGGCTCGCTTTGAAATGGTACCTCCTCTGTTGAGGTTCCAAGCGTACCGTACCGATACTAAAATGTGACGTGGAAGCACTGTAGATCACTGATTGGTCAGACAGACAGAATCGTCACTACCAGCGTCATTGTATTTGCGAGACATCAAACCCGCTAGATTTAAATAGCCAGTAACGACCACCGCTGTAGCACCTGTTTTAAAATGACTTGCTTGACTTGCTTGAAGAAAAAAAACTTCCAAAAAAGAAATGGCTGAATCGTGGTCAGTGGACGAGAAGCGCAGACGTTCCTCTTGTTGGTTGACGAGGAACGGATAAACTATAACAATCAGTCATAATCCCACCCACTTTGAAGTGGTACTAACTGCAGTGGAAAAGCAACCGAGCTAAAGCGAACCGAACCGTGCCGCGCCGAGCCTAGTCGTACCACGCAGTGGAAAAGCGAGCGAGCCGAACCGCGCCGAGCCGAACCGTACTGAGCCGTACCGAGCCGTACCATGTAGTGGAAAAACGGCATAAAAACCGTTTTTCTGATTGCTTTGTCATCAGTCAAGCGTGTGGGAGACTTACACGTACTGTCTGTTGGCGCTGCGTGTCTTGAATTTGGACCAAATGACTCCAAAGTCATACTCAAACCTAGACATGGTTATGTCCCAAAAGCGATTGACACTCCTTTCAGAGCGGAGGTTATTTCCCTATCGGCTCTGCCAGCATCCGATAGCGAGAGTGATGTTAATCTCCTCTGCCCGGTCAGGGTGCTGAGGGTTTTACATGCTCTGCACTGTTCAGACGCTCGGAGCAGCTCTTTGTTTCATTTGGTGGGCGCACTAAAGGTCTCGCCGCCTCGAAACAAAGCCTGTCCAGATGGATAGTGGACGCTTAGCAGCTGCTTATGTGTCGAAAGGTCTGCAGTGCCCTTTGGGCATCAGGGCCCATTCCATTAGAGGCATGGCCTCGTCGTGGGCATGGTCCAGCGGAATTTCTATTCATGACATATGTGTGGCGGCGAGCTGGGCTTCCCCGTCCACCTTTGTTAGGTTTTATAACCTAGAAGTTCCCGCCCTGCAGGCTAGACTTCTGTCAGTGTGAGTGAGATGCATGTCCTGTCCAAATCTGATCGTGCGCAGGCTACTCTCATGTGTTATTAGCTCTCCTGGTTGAGCCGCATTTTTGGGGTTAACGTACTATATGCTTATTCGGACCGGCGTCGCCGCTCCGTATCCCCTGTGAGTGCTTATGTACATGTGTCAGCCCGCATTGCTGGCCGCCTTTACTTTCTACTTATTTGGGTTCCCCGGGATTCCCTGGGACTCATGAGTGGATGCTTGGCGCGCACGGCGTTGACAAAGGGTTCCCGTAGTGGAAGCTAACTTACGCAATACGAGAGAACCTCTCGTAAGAGAAGGTATCGGTTACCTAACGTAACCTCGGTTCTCTCTAGAAGAGGGAACGAGTATTGCGTAACCTGCCGTATTTGCGCCACGAGCGACTTTTGCTTCAGTCGATGAAAACCAGGGAAGCAGCCTCCGAGCCCTGCTTATATACGCTAGGCCACGCCCATTCTGGCGGGCTGAGACGCGATGAGGGCGCGAGCGCCTTTAATTCGACGTGACGTCACGTCAGGCTCACTGGTAGGCTGCTGCTGTTGCCGCAGGGCAGCCAATGAGCACGCTAAACAGCCTGCTTTAGGTCTGCTAGCTGCTGCACTGCGTTGACAATAAATACAAAATTAAGGATAATTTTTGGCTTCAATATCTCGAAAAGATGAATCTTTCCTGTAGCGTAAGCTAACTTACGCAATACTCGTTCCCTCTTCTAGAGAGAACCAAGGTTACCTTAGGTAACCGATACGTTTAAGTGCAATAAGACGGGAAAAATAACTGTTTACTTACTTTAATGTGACACGCAGCAGATGACAGCATGCTTTCTGTGTGTGCGCTTTGTGTGTGTGCTCAGAAAGTTTAAACTGATATGGCTTTTGCATGCAAATAATAAACTTTAATGATGATTAAGAACTGCAATGTCACGTAAGCGTAACTGCAATAGAGATAATATATAAAAACAAGCAAATGTTTTGTTTGTTGTTGGCGCAAGCTGTAGGCATAAGCTGTAAAGGCTCTGTAACAGCAGTTCATTTGCACTTAAAGATACACGCATTAAAAAAAAAAAACAGCATGTTTTTGCTTCCAGCCAAAAAGGGGAATTTACAGTATGGTATAATGATCTATTTTAAATTCCGCCATGTAAATAGCAATCCACCGGGCGCGAGCGCAACTGGAGACTTATATTTCATCTTATAAAATAATAGGTCCCTTTTAAAGCATGAAAGGAAAATTCACCCTGTCTATTTTGTAAAAACATGTTAGATCATCAATGCATTTTAAATGTTAACATTTGTTTCTGACCTCCTCATTTTTATTCAAAGTCTCAACTCGATCTTCCAGGGAAAACGTCAGACTTGTCTCTGATGATTTCTCCAATCATTATATCCGCTTAAACCCCATCACTCCACAATTGACAGTAAGCTTATGTTCATATTGGAGTGCAACACCAACATCTCAATATCCAATCAAAAAGCTTTTTGATAATTTGTTACACTCACTCAGCTATACATCACAATACAGAAGAAAAGATCTGTTGCTACTTCAGTTTCATAGTGCCTTTATGCAAAATATTAAAACATTCTGGAATTGTTAACTATTTAGTTCAACTTAACATTCAAATTGTTATGATGCTAATTTGTATTTGAAACAAAAGCATTCATTTTCACTTTTGGACCTACTGCATATTTTGCAAAGAACATCTGCTTGTTAAGTTGTGATTATTGAATACTGTTTCCAGGTCCAAGCCTTCACTCCAATTAAAGTAAAAATACTATACCAGCAGCCACTTTTGAGCACTTCTAATTTGTAGCACATATTTAAACTAAGCTTTTAAAATCTCACTCTGTATACTACAGTCTCCACACTTATGGACAACATTATTTTAATGATTCATAAAGAATACATCACTATATGGCCATAAGCAGCTTAAAAAGTCAGACTTAAAAACATATAGTATTATGAAACACTCCTGGTTCAAACCACTGTTACAAAAATCAGTCTGTAGTTCTTGAATAAGGACACTGGAGTAGTAATATCTGGATATCTGCGAGTTGAACTTACTAGGGCTTGAATTGTAGTATTCAAGAGTTTGGCCTCATTGCTTTAAAATCGGGCCCAGTGGCGCGGTGATGATTGCTTTCTGTCACTCTCGCCGACTGACGAAACACTGTGACAGTCAAGGCACGTTGAGATGCGCTCGCAAAACTGACTCCTGCTGTGATGAAACATGACAAAGGGGGAATTTACTCATTTGTTATCCTCCTGGAAGGCAGACAAAACAATGAGAGACATTATGGAAATCAGCACGACAGCACACGTCACCCCCGACCTGCACTGTCTGTGGCTCTGCGCTCGGTACGGGCTTATCTTATCTCGACTGTCAGCGCAATCATTGCTATTCCTAGTGTAATCAGTAGAAATAGTCTGAATGGAAATAGACCAGTTGCCCCGACATTAAAGCCTGCTCGGTGTTACAGCATAAAGAAATATAGCAGTGATGTGTGCAATAAAGAAGGAAGAGGCGTATTTTACGAAGGCAATGAAATGCATGGTGATATTGATAGGATAGTTCACCCAAAAATGGAAATTCTGTCGTCATTTTCTCACCCTCATGTTGTTCCTGTGGGACTTTATTTCTTCTTTGGAAAATAAAACAAGAATGGTTTCTAAACTACATTGGATTCCTCTGACTTTCATTATACAGACAAAATGCATTATTTGTGTTGTACAGAAGAAAAAAAAGTCAAAAAGGGGTGTGTTTCCCAAAGGCATCTTTAGTCAATCAACTATGGTCAGAAGTTCTGTTGTTACCAACGTAGTTCAACGATTCGGCGTTTCCCAAAACATTAGTTAGCATGCAGTACAATCTTTATCGTTTGCTATATGTATACATAATTCCATTCTACAACTTTTAGTTTGTCAAGAAAATGAAAATGACCTCGGAGTATGACATAAGAGGGAACGTGCAGTTGAATTAGGTCTGCAACAACTAATCAATAAAATATATTTATTATTGATAATGACAATAATCTCATGATAATGAGAATAAAGTGAATATGTGTTCTTCATACCTCGTACAAGTTAACATTTTGTGTTTTTGTTTATTATAATTTCGAATTTAGTCATATTAATTTAATTTGTTTGCATAGGCTTTATATTACACATTGTTTGGAGGACAACACTGGGCAGAATGTGGAATAACTTTGTTTAAAATAATGGATTAAAATTAATGTATAGTAATTGTTTAGATATTCAGATTAATCGATATCAAAATGAATCGATATCAAAATAATCGTTAGTTGCAGCCCTAGATTAAATCAAACAGCTGTAAATCAAACATCTGATAACAAACATAGAGAAAAAGTAGTCCTAAGATGCCATGTTCATTAATTTTCAACAATAATCTTGCATGAATTCGAACTCCAATCGATTAATTAGCATAAGTTATTACTCCATGAGCTGTGTGACGTCATTAACAAGGTTTCTGAACCAGTGACAGATGTGTGAGAAAGTTACTAAGGTTTCGGGAAACAGTCATGACTAGCTTGTTAATCTCTCCAATGATGCACCATCCCAGCAAACACAGAACGTTCCCCTAACGTTCCCGAATGGTCCCATGAGGTTATTTTTTTGGGAACCAAACAAGAACGTTATAGGAACGTTCCGTGTAGGTTATTTGTAGGTTCCATTTTTATAACTTAAGGAGAATGTTCCGAGAACGTTCCCTTAACCTTAAGGGAAAGTTCTAGGAACGTTCTGGGAACCAAAAGCTAACGTTCCCAGAACGTTCCTAGAACCTAAATTTGTTTGCTGGGATACTATAGTAGTTAATCAGTGAGTTACGGGTTTCGAGTTTCAGGTTTGGGATGGCATGAGGGCGTGTAATTTAATTGAAATTGAATTTTTTAAGTGAACTATCCTTATAATCGTTCTTTTAATCGAAGACTGCTCTTCCAAACCATCCATGTTTGTCCGCTCTCTCCGATATGATTTGTTGTATTTTTGGCCTGGTGTTGGCTCAAGTGTCATTTGTCTTCAAATATGGTCGACAGAATGCCTTTATTAGAGAATGTCACGCTTTAACAACAAGCAATCAATCAAACCCCTCTTAAAGTGCATTGCAAGACCCTCAGCTTTTGTCTTTTAGTAGCAATCAGTGCAACCGTTGCCCCTTCTGTGCTTAAGTCAACAATATCACTTTATGCAATTTCCTGGAGTCTACATGACCAAATCTCTCTCTTTGCCTGTCTTTCATTTTTGAGTATGTTTGTGTGTTTCCAGAAAAGGCGTAAAAGGTTAGTTCACCCAAAAATGAAAATTATCCCATAATTTACTCAAGATGCTCAATCCATCATAGGTATATATGACTTTCTTCTTTCAGCCAAACACAATCAAAGCTTTATAATGGGAGTGAATGGTACCCTTGATTTTGAAGCCCAAAAAGCGCATCCATTCATCATAAAAGTAATCCATACGACTCCAAGAGGTTAATAAAGGCCTTCTGAGGCTAAGTGATGTGTTTTTATAAGAAAAATATCCATATATTTATAACTTTCATAAACTATAATCACTGACTTCCGGTATTGGCTGTACTCGAGTCGAGTCCCGGCGGAAGAGTGACCTCTGACCCCACGCATGAACCCCTTAAAGATAAAATAGCTATGTTTATACAGAAGCATAATATGGTTGTCTGTCCTATTTTGGAGCTAAATATGATTTTGTTCACACAGTTTCACAATTTCTTACTATTTTCTTTATGACGATGCTGTATGTTTAATTCGAGCTAATTACATTGAGTGTGTATTACGATCCGTCTAAGTTAAATCGTAACTAAAGAAAATAGACATGACTCCAACGCCTATTCGCCAGACCAAAAGATACCAATGAGTCCAAAATTGAAGAAAAACGATAAAGGTTTTATTAAGATGAAGAACATAAACATATGTAAAATTGAGTATTTCCAGAGTAACATAAACCAGTGTGTGTATAATCTTCAGGAAGACCCAAGGGCCAAAATAACACACACACACACACACACACACACACACACAAAAACCCAGATAATAAACAAAATATCAAACTAACTTCTCTTGAAGTATCCAAATCAAAATCCAGCAAATTACACAAAATACACTAACATAACAGAATGAACGTGATCTCAAAGAAAAGGGCAGGTCAACCCTACAAAACACCATCACTGACAATAAAAGACAGAACAGAATCAGGTACAGTAATGGCCTGACGGCTGGAGAGGAGACCGGAGAAGTGCGACCGGCCCGGAATCACAACAGCTCAATTTCAGAGAGCGGAAGCAGTAGTTTTAAAGGGGTGGAGCCATCCCGCAGATGATCAGGGCATGCTTAACAAACAGCAATACAAAAAACTATAACCGAGAATACAAACAATATACTGAATCAAAACATATTATACGAAATTACACATAATTCTGTAACAGTGTGGAGATCAAACACCTTCACACTTTCCATTTTTTTTTTCATAATGTGGAATTTTAGTGTCATTTTTTTCTTTAATATCAGTCATTTTTCCATTTTCGGTTTATCTCTACGCCTCTGGGGGCTCTGAAAAGGTTGACCTTTTTCAATTAAAATAATAAGCACACACGATAACAAGAAAAAGTTCTTCTGCACCAAATCGTCATCATCTTAATGAAGCGGGTTGTGTTTTTTAGAGGAGGGACGGCACAGCCTGAATGTTAACATGGGTTTCTATTGTGTCTCTGTCGGTGTCCTGTTCTGTCCTCGTCCCCGACCGCTGCTATCTACGACTCCTGTCTTTAGTCTCTTCTGTGAGTCTGGTACTTTCACACTTTTACACTGCCTTTATGTTGTTCACTGTTTGTTTGTATTGTTTCACTTCATTGTCTCTAATACAAATTTACTTTCAAAAATTGAGGTACATAAATGTATAAAACTAACATTTTAGGCAACCTTTTAAAATGTAATCAAATTAAAATTAAAATTATACTTAATATTGTTTAAATAAAGTGTATAATTATTAGTATTACTTTAAGAAGTACATTTGACTGTACATTTTACATTTAACTGTATTTTTTCATAATATCTTAAAGATAAACTGAACTTTCACTTTTACAGGTTGTAATGAAGACCTTTGAGTTTCTGTGTTCTTTGAGCTGTTCTGTGTCTCCAGAAGTTCAAGATATGTTACTTATATGTTTATGGTATTTGCCCTTATGGTATTTAATGGTACACAGAATGACCACAAGTGGTACATGACACGAAACATTTCTGATTAAATAAATAAAATAAACATTTATTTGCTTATCTTTTTATTTTTCTACAAGCTTTGTACAGCTTTGTTCTTCTAAGGCTGTATTGCATAGGCCGAATTATTTTGAGATGTCAAGCTGTGCTCTGGTGTGGAAATACTGATAAGGACTCCTTGCATCGGAGTGTAATGCACCATAATTTTAATCCATATTCAAAAAATCAACTGCCTCTGCAAAAACGTAGGCACTTGATATCAAAGGCAAGAAATGAATTATTTGACATTAAAGCTGATTTAATAGTGACCTTGAAATATATAGTGAAATATAAAAAACACGTTGGCCACAATTATTGGCACTCCTAGAATTTTTTTTTTATCAGTAAAATATCTCTGAAGTATATTCCCATTAAAATATATATATATAAAGTTAAATTAATTTTTTGACTAGGAACATGACATTGTCTAGCTATAACTTTTTGTGTTTAAATATGAGGAAACACAAAGGCCAAATTCCCTTAATCATCCATCACAATGAGTGAAACCAAAGAATATACACTCACCTAAAGGATTATTAGGAACACCATACTAATACTGTGTTTGATCCCCTTTCGCCTTCAGAACTGCCTTAATTCTACGTGCCATTGATTCAACAAGGTGCTGAAAGCATTCTTTAGAAATGTTGGCCCATATTGATAGGATAGCATCTTGCAGTTGATGGAGATTTGTGGGATGCACATCCAGGGCACGAAGCTCCCGTTCCAACACATCCCAAAGATGCTCTATTGGGTTGAGATCTGGTGACTGTGGGGGCCATTTTAGTACAGTGAACTCATTGTCATGTTCAAGAAACCAATTTGAAATGATTCCAGCTTTGTGACATGGTGCATTATCCTGCTGGAAGTAGCCATCAGAGGATGGGTACATGGTGGCCATCAAGGGATGGACATGGTCAGAAACAATGCTCAGGTAGGCCGTGGCATTTAAACGATGCCCATATGGCACTAAGGGGCCTAAAGTGTGCCAAGAAAACATCCCCCACATCATTACACCACCACCACCAGCCTGCACAGTGGTAACAAGGCATGATAGATCCATGTTCTCATTCTGTTTACGCCAAATTCTGACTCTACCATCTGAATGTCTCAACAGAAATCGAGACTCATCAGACCAGGCAACATTTTTCCAGTCTTCAACTGTCCAATTTTGGTGAGCTCTTGCAAATTGTAGCCTCTTTTTCCTATTTGTAGTGGAGATGAGTGGTACCCAGTGGGGTCTTCTGCTGTTGTAGCCCATCCGCCTCAAGGTTGTGCGTGTTTTGGCTTCACAAATGCTTTGCTGCATATCTCGGTTGTAACGAGTGGTTATTTCAGTCAAAGTTGCTCTTCTATCAGCTTGAATCAGTCGGCCCATTCTCCTCTGACCTCTAGCATCAACAAGGCATTTTCGCCCACAGGACTGCCGCATACTGGATGTTTTTCCTTTTTCACACCATTCTTTGTAAACCCTAGAAATAATTGTGCGTGAAAATCCCAGTAACTGAGCAGATTGTGAAACACTCAGACCGGCCCGTCTGGCACCAACAACCATACCACACTCAAAATTGCTTAAATCACATTTCTTTCCCATTCTGACATTCAGTTTGGAGTTCAGGAGATTGTCTTGACCAGGACCACACCCCTAAATGCATTGAAGCAACTGCCATGTGATTGGTTGATTAGATAATTGCATTAATGAGAAATTGAACAGGTGTTCCTAATAATCCTTTAGGTGAGTTTAGTTCTGATGTGCAGCAAAAGATTGTTGAGCATCACAAAATAGAAAGTGGCTGTAATAAAATAGCTAAAACATTGAAAATTCCCATTTCCACCATCAGTGCAATAATTAAGAAGTTCCAATCAACAGAAAATGTTACGAATCTGGCAGGAAGAGGACATGTGTCTATATCACCCTAATGCACAATATTTTACCCCCCACTTTTAATTATTTTACTTCAGTGAAAGGTTAGAGTTTTGTGAGGTTTTTTTAATGAAATATCAAAAGGATAAACAATGCAGTTTATTTTTACTGCTATCTTTGATCATATTTACCTGGGTTGGCAATAATTTTGACCACATCTGTATATATGGTGTATATAGCTTATTCCTTGTTCCAACCAAGTATACTCTATATCCTTATTTGTCCCCTTTTCTCTTTGTTTTCTCTTTGAAAATGATCAGGATTTGACAAAATCACTCTTTGTGTCCTGCTCTTTTAGTGTATGTGCGGTTTAATTCCAGCCATGGGTTCCCAGTGGAATTGGAAAGGGGTGCGAGTGTAGCTGAACTGAAGGAGATGGTGGGTCGTTTGCAGGGCGTACAGCCTGATCAACTGCGGGTCATCTTTGCTGGACGAGAGCTCTACAATGATTCCACACTTCAGGTAAAACAGTTAAATTATAATCAAATAATGTACTTTATATGTGCTTTAGTATGTTAGTCAACACATCAAAATAAGTGTAAAATATACTTTTGCACATTCGATACGATTCTTCTTTTTCACAAGGGTTTGCTTTCTCACTCTCTTTGTGCATTTGTGTTTGGATAATTAGGTTGCTCTTTGCAAATAAGAGAACATTTTGTATGGGTCAAGTGTGTGGGTCAAACCCTGCATTAGACAGAGCAGACAACTTGTTATTACAAAGCTTTTCATTTATCAATTTCCTCTATTTCTCATGCTTTTGCTTAGTCTCTCTCTCTCTCTCTCTCTCTCTCTCTCTCTATCTCTCTCTCTCTCTCTCTCTCTCCTTCTCTCTCTCTCTCTCTCTCTCTCTCTCTCTCTCTCTCTCTCTCTCTCTCTCTCTCTCTCTCTCTCATTCTCTGTCAGCATTCTCATTCCAAAGTATCTCCTGAACTTTAGTCCGGAATGCTTCATTAATCTTGACATTCTTAATTATGCATTAAACCAGACACACACATACTGAAGCATTCAGAAACACTTTTCGTTGTCCATGCACATTCATGCTAAAGAGGTCTACAATAACCGGAGAAAGGAATCTGTTGCTTTACCATGCATCTCAATGGCAGTTGATTGGCTGACACAGGATCCCTGGAACACAAATTTACACAATTTGAAATACACAATCTTACTTGAGTTTTTGAGTGATTTCCTGACCTGTGCTGTGAGTGTCATGTGCAGTGTTGGGGGTAACACATTACAATTTAAGCAAGTTACGTAATTAGATAACTTTTTAACTAGTAAAGTAATGCATTACTTATATTTACAACAAAATATATGTTTCTTTTTAAAATAAGTAATGCAAGTTAATTTGTTTTCCCATTTATTGACTGACGGCTCTCCTGTACTTGTGTTCGGAGAAATCGGGAGTAAGTGCAGAGGTGTTGTGTGCGCTGTGTGAACATGATGGTTAATGTAGTTCTAGACTAAATGCAAGCATGAATTTACTCATCTCACTTGCACAAAAACAGTATTCAGTATTCCTCAAAATATATAAAGATAGTAAAATGCAATAGTCTCGGTTGCGTATGTTAAACTTGTTCCTTTTCATTCAGTCACGTTTGACGTCACATCTACTTCGGGTGGAACTAAACGAGCCACCCTGCAGCGCGGGTGTAAATAACGGATGCATCGCATATTTGATTTCCAATTCGGAGCCGAGCAGGTGACCCGATCGCCCAGTGGGGTACAGCAACTGTAATGACAGAACGCAACTTCTTCAGGGATTGAGGATTGCATACGTTACCGAGACGTTCCCTTTCAGTCGGTCACGTTTGACGTTACGTCAGAACCGATCCAACGAATTGGGGAAATCTACCAACATGCCGCTTTTGCTGGCCCTTACAGCACCCTGCATAAGCCTCCTACTCCCCTCGCACCTGTTGGGTGGAAGATGGGACAGGGCTTATGCAGAGAACGTCAATCACTGCTGTTCCGCATGACCCACTGAGTGAGACTATTGGATAACACTGGGAAAGTGTGCCCTTTCCAATGGGAAAGGAATGCTCTGGAAGCCACATCATGCCCATAGGGAGGTACCATGTGGAGCTTACACATATGGACTGGCCAAGTAGGGAAGTACAACATATGGGATGTATCTGGGGTGGCTCCAGCCTAGTAAGGGGGGAGGCACACCGGCAGAGACGACAGAGCGGACTCTGTCGAGGGAAAGACATGGGCTCACTTTGCGCGTACAGGCGCAAAGCGCAGAAGGGACAGAGCAAAGCTAGCGCTTGGTCTACCTCCTCCAAATGCAGTGCTTGCAGGTTCACCACCTGGTCCCTGAAGGGAGTGGTAGGAACTTTGGGCACATATCCGGGCCGAGGTCTAAGGATAACGTGAGAGCGGGCCGGCCCGAATTCCAGGCATGATTCGTCTCGATCGCTGCACCCGAAGATGCGTTTATGCGTTAGTATATTGAACAGGAGCTTGTGTAGGGCCCGATTCAAAACTCGTAGGTCCTAGATTGGTCGTAACCTACCGCCTTTCTTGGGTACAATGAAGTAGGGGCTGTAGAATCCTGCGTTCATATTGGCTGGAGGGACCGGCTCGATCGCGTCCTTCTCCAGTAGGATTGCGATCTCTGCCCATAAGACAGGAGCATCGTTGCTCAACATGGAGGTCAAGTGGATGCCCCTGAACTTGGGGGGGGTGCCGGGCGAAATTAATCGCATAACCGAGTCTGATGGTACGGATGGGCCAGCGAGACGGCCTGGGGAGCGCTGGGGCCTGGGGAGGCTGCAAGAGACCGTGCAAGCGGGACCAATGGGACCACAGACGCACCCGCAGTTGGGCAGCGGCCCGAAAGTGGGGTCTGAGTGTGCAGTGCAGCACTTTCCTGGTTCCATAGTTGGACAGAGCGTCATACATTGCCACCCTTGCCCTCTTGGGAACCAAATATATAGCTCTGTTGGGCCAGCGGCAGATCAGAAGCAAAAAGAAACACAGGTGGAGGGAGTGGTGCTGTCACCATCTCCTGAAGAGCTGTCCCCTCCATCTCTGTGTCGCCCGTCTCAGTGCCGCTTGCTCTTATGCTTTCCGCCTGGTTTGATAAGGGCCTGGACGGGCTTCCTGCAGGAGGGCAGGGTATGCCTGATTGCCTCTGTCTGCTTCTGTGTGGCTGAAAACTTATGGGCATTGCTCTCAAACGCGTCGCCGAAAAGGCCGTCCTGGCAGATGGGGCGTTGAGGAACCGAATATCCGCATATCTGCCAGGTTCAGCCAGAGATGCCGTTTCTGGACCACTAAGGTGGACATTCCCCAATCCAGGGAGCGTGCAGTGACTTTCGATGATCTTAAGGCGAGGTCTGTCGCTGCACGCAGTTCCTGTATAACCCCTGGGTCGGAACTATCCTCATGCAATTCCTTTAGCCCTTGGGCCTGGTTGACCTGCAGGAGCACCATGGCATGCAAGGCGACGGCTGCTTCTCCACAGGCTCTGTAAGCCTTGCCCCCGAGAGAGGAGGAGAACTTACAGGCCTGGGAGAGAAGATGCGGATAACCCCTCTAGAAGGTAGCGGTCTTAGGACACAACTGCATCGCAACAGACCACTCCACCAGGGGGTCTCCACGTACCCCTTAGCCACCCCACCATCGAGGGTAGTGAGGATGTAGGAGGTGCCAGACCAATTTCGGGCAGAAAAAGGTGCCGTTCAAGATTCTAGTGACCTCATCATGCACTTCCGGGAAGAAAGGCACCGGGGCGAGGTGCTGAGAACCAATCATCCAGCCTGGCGGGTTTGGGACACGGTGGAGGCCTCCACTTGAACCCGGCTCTCTCAGCGGCCAGAGAAAGCATAGCCATCAGCTCCGGGTCAGACTTGGGCAGTGTTACCGAATACATTGAATTGCAGCCTAATCTTCCTCCCCAGAGGACTCAAGCTCACCCTCTGATGCAGTAATCAACATCTGATCCTCTGGCGGAGCCCCAAAGGAAACAACTGGCACCCCACAAGAGGGACCAGCACACTCATTCGAAGGCTCAACAGCTTGCGGTGTGGTAGAGGAGTGAGGGACCCACTGGGATTGGTTACCCGACAGGAAGCCCTCACTATGATGCTCAGGCCACCAAAGCTATCAGCAAAAGTAGCCCTTTTCTGATGGCCAACAGAAAGGGAACTAGATCGGGGGATAGGCGAAGGGACTCTACCTCGCTTGAGTTATTGGAGTCTTGACGGCAACCGCGACAGTCATCGTCCCACAGTGGGTACATGACTCATCCAAGAAAGCCACTTCAGCTTGTTTAAGAACCAGACACGTGAGGCAACGATCGTGACTGTCAGCCGGAGCCAGGTAATGACCTCACCCAGAAACACACAGGGTGGAATGACATCTTGAATAAGACATAGTGTCATGCACATAGTGTCCCTCTGTGTGCACTCACGCTCTCCTTGAAGGCGTGGCAAAACAGAAGGATATAGTACAATCCGCTGTGCTCAGAGCGGTGCAAACAGCTTTTGGTTTTCAAGCTCTGCTGGAGAGATCACGACCACCCGCTGACACACCAATACCAAACTTGAAGAGGCTTTTTCCCACAAAACAGCTCGTAGCGCACTCTATAAAGATAGCAGGAGCAGAGAACAGTAGAACTGCTCAGCTCCAAAGTGAAAAGCAAATACGCGATGCATCCAGTTCTGTATTCATACCCACGCTGCGGGGCAGTACGTCAGATTCAAAACTGGCATGCCAATGTCCATTTGCTCGTTTAGTTACACTCGAAGTGGATTGGTCTCTCAAAGCGATTTGTAATTCCTCGGTTCAGATCTGACATAACATAGAACGTGACCAACTGAAAGGGAACTCAGAATATTATTAGGGCTGTAGTCAACCAAAGAAATCCTTAGTCGACCAAAGTCATGTCCTGTGCAACGATCAGTCGACTAAAAACAAACAAACAAAAAAAAAGCGATATTTTGCATTTTTATTGAACATTAATTAAACAATTGTCATAGAGCATTTATAAAACAACAACGAAAAAACATCAATAATACATAAAACTATAATAATAATACAATTATTTGAAATTAAGTGATTTTGTTAACTGCAAAGTGAGGAGCTCGGCAATCGCGCTCCTGACCACACCACACGCTACAAAAAATATAACTGCTAAAACTGCCAAATAATGAAAAATCCTAACAAAAGCTCTCGTTTATACAGGCTGTATATTCTTCTTTACTTTCAAAGCTATGGGTTAACTTTTGTCCAGCCGATCTAGGCGTTTTAAAACAAACACACAAAAAAAAACAAATAGCCTAAAAAACAATCCTAATAATAATAGGCTGTATAGTAGGAAGGCATAAAGGTTTATTTTCGTTTTGCTACATTATTTAGGCTATTTTCAAACGAGTCAAGTGTACAAATAAAAACAAAAACATGGCCAATATGTTTGGCCATATTGGCCATTGAGCTATGGTAAGTTAGCTTTAGGCCGCATAGCTTGCACTCCACAGTCTTGTCGTCTTTTTTTGTAAAATGCAGCCAGACAAAAGATTTAGATTTCTTGGACATTTTGTTGACTAAAGCCAAAACAAGTAGCGTTCTAACTGAATGAATACAGCAAAACGACCTATTTTCCTTACTGAGCGTGAAGCAGCCGTGCAGCCAGCCACAGGTGCGGTTCCCGAGTGTTCTACATGGTGCGCTAAACTGTGGCGCTGTTACAAAATAGCCTAAATTAAAGCATTTAAAGTTGGGGATAAAACATAGAATACAGTATATATTACTTAGAATACAGTAATATATAACTGCTTATAAATGAATAAATATCAAGGAGTAAATCAATGAAAATTTCTTTCTATTAGTAAAAAAAAAAATGCAACTGGTCGACCAATGAGAATGTCAGTCGACCAAGACGGCATCAACCGATTAGTCGACTAAACTACTAAAGTTGGCAGCCCTAAATATTATGCAAACCTGCATAATTATGTTAAATAAAATATACTTGGTGTTTAATCTCACTTTATTAAGCAATGTCTTTGCTGCCGACTTTTGATGATCCAATTCAACCATACTAATAAGAAAAAATGACTTTTTCATCACATTTGTGGGGTGTTTCTCTCGCTGAAGAGTTTTGAACTTTTTTTCTCCTGCGTCCCATTCTATGTTTTTAGCTGCACCGTCTACTTTACAGCCGTGAATTTGCATCAAAGAATTTTAAAAAACATTTCCACAAAAACATTAAGCAGCACAACTGATTTCAACACTGATAATAAGCATAAATGTCTCTTGAGCAGCAAATATGTATCATATTAGAGTGATTTCTGAAGGATCATGTGACACTAAAGACTGGAGTAATGATGCTGAAAATTCAGCTTTGATCACAGGAATAAATTAAATTTTAAAACATTAAATTAGAAAACCAGTATTTTAAATTATGAATATTTCACAATAATACTCCAATCCCAAAGTTTTGAATGGTAGCACATGCATATATACCTAACATGGGTTAAAACTGCATAAGCAGTTTACATTTTGAGTTGTGCCATACTCATCTCATAAATATGATCAGTTTAACATGGATCTCTGCTTTTATGTGGGTCAAAACGATGGGGAAAGACATTCACCTATATGTGCAGACTTCACACACGGCAAGGGAATATTTACAATTTGAGTCTCCCAGTGGTAAATATGGGAGTCAATTTGGGTTTGAGCTCTTGTGTATGTCAATAACAAGGTTTGTCTGGTTTTTGCCACTAGAGTCTGAACAAAGCACTTTACATTCGTGTGATACATGGTACCTCATTTTTACTGATGAAACTCCTGCAGTGTGTAAGATGCTGTGTGGAGCTCAGCGTCTCACCTCATAACTCAACTGAAAATCATCTGCTCGTCATTAGTGCCACCGGCGATAAGGTGCACATGATGTCACACACTATGACAAGTATAAAGTACAAAGTTTTGTATACAAGTGTAATGATAGTAACAGTGCCGAAGGAAATTTGCATTTTGAAATCAAAAAGACATTCAAAATGGCTGATTTTTTTTCTTTTTCTTTATAGTTCTATATTTATTTAGCTGCTCAAAATCATACACTGTAAAACAAATACATTTATCAAAATTGTGTAAATCTGACAAATTCATATTGGCTTAATAAATGGCTTCCAAATAATTATACCCATGAAAAAAGTTGCATTGTTCTAATCATAGCTTAAGGTCTTCACTTAAAATGTATACAATTCACAGAAATGCAATTAGGCCAGTTGAAAATTTAGATGTGACCAGTCCCTAGAAAGTTTTGAGTTGGAGAGGTCTGACATTTTTTACAGTGTGATAACCTTTTATTTAAACACTTGTTTACATTCCAATGAAACAACTTAATAAGTAAAGAAAACCACTTATATAAAAACATTTATATTTTATCTATTGTACCTCTCAGAATACCCCCGGCCCCCTCCTCCCTAAACCACAGCCGGTAGTTGGTCCATGACCACCGCAGTGGTAAAACAAACTCCCACGTCACAGTCCTAACTTAAGGTAATCTTTCAATCATGCTAGAGCTCATAAATCAGTGGAGAAACATTCATTGTACAGACTTAGATTGTTCACACATTCCCTATCATTTTCCAGTCCTTACTTGAGGATTTGACTGATAGAACAGATATTCAGAACAGTGGTTGTCTCGAGAGATTTGATCCTGCCTTCATGCCATTGCCAGGAAGTTCCTACTTACAGAATAAGTTCTCAAGTCTAGTTACAATGCAATACAGTGTGATTTAGAACAAATTAGACATGTTGGACAATTTCATATTTCTTTCTCCCTCTTTCTCTGCCTGAGAAGCACAATCTATTTATTATGCCTCATAAGTGTGAAGTCAATGCTTTACCCTATCTGTTTATAATTCTTGTGCTGCCAAAGAGAATGATGGGAAAGGTAGTAGGATGGGGAATAGCCTGCTGCCTCATAAACTGTTAGTAAACAAAATGTGTGCAAACTACTGTAACTGAAGAGTGAGCACTCACAAAGAAAATTGAATTATGATCAATACCAATTTGCAAGGTTTGGGTGCAAAAAGAACATTTGTCACTGGTAATTACGCCATTGTGGTGCCGTTTATGGCACTCATCTCGTAAATATCATCAGTTTAATGTGACTTGAAGGATTTCCAATTCTCTACTGTTGTTCTCTGGATTTTCATATAAATCTCTCTCTCTCGCTCTCTCTCTCTCTCTCTCTCTCTCTCTCTCTCTCTCTCTCTCTCTCTCTCTCCATATATGATATATATATATATATATATATATATATATATAGAGAGAGAGAGAGAGAGAGAGAGAGAGAGAGAGAGAGAGAGAGAGAGAGAGAGAGAGAGACAGACTAACGGGGTGACATATCAATGTTTCTAAACACTTTAGTTGCACAGAATGCAATTTTTATAATAATAACAATCACAGGTTATGTAATAATATAAGGAATATATAATAGTGTGCATATATTTAGCAAATGCTCCTCTCTAGTGTTATTTTTTTCTTTCTAGCTAACTAACGAGTTATGGTCATTGACTCGCTTTCCGGAGGTTAATGTAACATTACGTGACATATTGTTCACAATCTGTTTTACTGATGTCTTTCCACGGTTGAAACACTGATTGAGTGATAGCAAGAGACATGATACAGATTTCGGTAAGTTGTAATGTATCTTCCAACATAGCTTCTGATGTTCATTCATGTTTAATTTGTGCTAGAACTGATGGTAAAGTGGAAGAGCTGATCAAATCGTGTGCGCTGTGCTGCCTTGAACTACACTTGAACTTGCTACAGTGATATGTTACATCACATTATGCTGGATTCAGACTACACAATATCTGTTTGACGTAAGGTGTCATCGTGATTCATAAACGACCATGGGCGTCTGGATGCAAGAATCGATCGTTTCATCTCGTATAGTGTGTCATAGTGGACGATAACCGACGCACCATCTGCGGCGCTTCATGATGTCACAACAGAAAGACAAGCATGTTTAATTGTTTCTGTCCTCCACAATGGGTTCTGTCACATCTGTGACGTTGACCAATAGTGTATTTACCACTAAAATCTGAAAATCTGGCCAATAACAGGTAATTGGCAGATCCTTTTTAAAATCAATTTATATGAACAAAAACCTTTTATAACTGTTTTTATTTTACCACTAAAGTACCTCTGGAGTAAAAAATCCATTCTCTATTGTCAATATTGTAGTGATGTATAAAGTACATCACACATAACCACTTTTGTTTTCTGTTGGTCAATGCAGCGAATCCACGTGACGAACTTGAACCCATTGCCCTCATTCAAAATGTTTGATTCCTGTTGAAATTACTGTACTTCTCCTTCAAGAATTTGCAGACCAACGATAAATGTGACTGCACATATGTACTGTAGAACCAAAGACTTGAAACGGCAGAACCCTCCATTGCCGGTCACAGAAGAACGCAGATAAATTAAAAATTATTGCAAACTATCATTTTTTTTTTCCTGATAGCTGATAGTTCCAAAGAGCAAGTCTCTGTGCCGATTAATCTGAAAAACTGATATATTGGTAAATCTGTAATTAAAAAATAAATTAAATGACTGATTTGTAATGGTCATTTGACTTGTTTCCTGTTAATCTATAAAGTCTAGTCATTCTCAGGTCAGGTTGCAGACTTCTAGTTTGTTGGTGCCATATTTCTTCACAAAATTGAAGCATGCCGAAAACAAGCCTAAACGATTTTGTGTGTCAGTAAATGCGTGAAAATCCTTGTGTTTTCCCTCGGCTCTATTCTCGAGTGGCTCTTAAGTGTTGGCATCAGCAGCAGGTTGTCCCCTTGCTCTGTGGAATCAATATGCTGTATATTTACTCAATTTGTTTTAATAAGCTCTCATCTTCTCTCAAAATTAATTTACGTGTCTCTCATCCATATTTACCACAGCTTCATTGTGCAGTGAATTTACTGGGGCACAGATAAAACTCGCACTAATTAAAAAGAGTTGGCCTTGTGTATGCGTGAGTGTGTTGTACTGAGTTTTTCTGGAGAATGTAACCGACTAATAGCTTATTTGCACAGCTCATAGCTCCTGGGTCTCACGCTATATGTGTGTTTCTCACAGTCACAGTCTGTGATGCTGTAATCAACTCATCTTTAATTCCACCTGCTCAGTTCCAGACAGTCATACGTGTTACACATACAGACACTGACATATAAATGCAGTTTTCATTAAAAAAGCTAAGTTTAATATTAATGTGTTTTTAGTGTTTTTTTCCTTGAAAAAAATTCTTCATGCCTTAAAATAGCTTGAATGTAACTCTACACCCTTGCCTCATTTAGTATAATTGGTTCTATGAATATGCAAATGATCCCCGCCTCCACTCACTCACTCCAGCTCAGAGATCCACTCGTTGACGATCACACGTTGATCTGATTGGTTACAATGTAGTTTGTGACGTCAAAAACACCAGTGATTTGCAGTTTTTCGGAGAAGATACTCAGCAATGGTGTTGACTTATGAATTTACACATGGTTTGTATTAAAGCATATTAAAACACCACATAGACATATAAACAACATTAAAAACTTGATTTTTACCACAGGGGAACCTTAAATGAAAATGAAAAAATAAATTTGAGTTGAAGTACTAAAATTACTGAAACTAAAACAAACAAACAAATAGATAAATGATAGCTAATTAAAAATCATAAAAATTACAATTACTAAAACTTAAACTAAAATTAAAGCGAAAACTGTAAATATAAAAATAAAAGTGGATATTTATTTATATTAAATATTTACAAAAGAACCTGATGGGGTGTTCTGCACTGTGCAAACTGCATTCAGCATAGATTTCATTGGCTTGTTGTTATCACCTTATTTGCATAATTCCTCTAGTGGATCAGATGCTAAAGCAACGCAGGCATTATGCGCAAATAAACAACGTTACCAGTGTCTGGATTTCATTCTTAATGAATTCTCTGAAGAGAGTTCATGTTGCTGTCAGTGTTTTGTCTGCACTCTTTCTTTGTTTGTCTAGTTGTTGTCATTATTTATCTATTTTACAACCTGTGTGCCTCCTTTGCTTTTTTTTGTCTTTGTTTTTCTTTTTGTCTTCTTCTTTCACTCTTTTATATTCCTCTCTGACCTATTGGCTTGCTCACTGTTATTACCTCTATTGTCCAAAGTGCTCATCTCCCCCATTTTTCTCTCTGTCTCGTCGTCCTCCTTTCACACTCTCCACACTCTCTGAAGGAGTAATATAGATAAACACCAGTGCTCTGAAGGTTACAACATGCATTCAGCTTCAAGGACTCTTCCTGAATGAGAGTCATCCTCGCCCTTGCCTTTCGCCTCACCAAGGAGCCAATCACCATCTTATTTCAGGCTTGCGCCACGTGTTTCCTTGGGCCAAAGATATACTCAACGCTAGTATGCAAACGTGAATGCTTGGTCAATGCATTGCAAGGACGGAGTCCCCTTGTAAATACTTAATGGTGGTTTCAAAGCGGATGTTAGTATGTGATTCTAGTGCCGCCCTTGACTTCTTAAGCAGCTTAAACAGCAAGATGCTCATGTTTTTCCATCTTTGTCGGGTGTCGATCTTCCACAGTTGGAAGTCCTGGCTCATATTAGTCACAGTGTCCTTTCAGGCCCTTTGTCTCAAGCCCAGCTCTCCACACCATCTGTCTACATGGTGTGTGTCTCAGCTGAGCCCAACTCACATTGTCGGTGTTATCCGAAGATGCTTAGTCATCTCTGATTGAACTTACAGAGTGGATTTTAACTTGCTCCCTAGCGTTGCTTTAATAGGGGATTTTATAAATGCATTTTTCATGGTCATATCCAGTTTTGTCAGATATGCGATCAAAGGCATGTGCTTAAATTGCTAAAAGTGACAACATACGAATGCTATTCTAAACCTGTATTCTTTTCTTCTGTGGAACACAATGTTGATCTGGTTGGTCTATCATAAAAGTAGCCATATGCACTATATTGTTATAAACTGTAAGTCTTATGAAATCGTATATGAGAAAACATTTAAAGGATTGTTTACTGAATAACAATCTCTGCCACAGCTCTTAAATTTCATTGGAACTTTTATGTATTTTTACTTCTGTATAAAGATGCCTAGCACCATGTTCGGAGTCATTGATGCCAATTGTTGTAGTCGAAACCAGATCATTCAAGTAAGAGACAGTCAAAACAAAGACTTTAAGAAGGTCAAGTTCGATTCTTGGCCAAATCCAAGTGCTCCAGAATCCATTACAAGACCATGACTGTGAAAATATAAGATTGCAAAATAGGGGCATATGACCAAAATTTTATGTCACGATATGAGTGATAATGTTTATCACTGTTTCACAAGCTTGATTGTTTTTTTAAGGCTAGTATTAGTTTTTTGATGTTTGAATGATATTGAAAATGGTTATAAGAATTATGATATTTCAATGGTATCAACATTTTCATAAAAACCTTTTTTAAAGAGTGATACATAAAATAGACCTATACCTGAACAACTTTAAGCACTAGAAATAAGAAATACTACATAAAATGTATGCAAAAAACAATGCATAGTCTTTACTGTGTAAATTAAATTTATATTTATTCTTATTGCAGTTACAAAAGTGATTCAGTCAGGAGAGACAGAGATTTTTTTTTTTTTTTTTTGCATTAAGCGACAAAATGACAGGAGGTAAATTTGGATGCTGTCACTTTAAGATCAACTACACGGATCCATTATACTCATGTGTTGTTGATTCTCAACCATGGACTTCTCAACTGATTACGTTCCTTAAGACATAAATTACTGTTTACTTGCAAAGACATGGTAAAAACAGAGACCTGAAGAGGGTCTAATCTGATCGAGATGAGTCCAAATACAGAAACAAGACCCTGCAAATATAGTCTTGGACTCGGACTTGCGATAAACCAGAGTACTTCTTCTGTAGGTTCTTGTCATGCACCAGGTTTGAATGGGCGGAAGTGCAAATGGGATTTGAGAGCTACAAGACCAGGTTTTTCAGTAAATAATGGTTTAACTGCATGCATTTTCCTCACAAAAATCTATAAGAAGGCTTACAATATATGCAGTACACTCTTAAAAAACAACACAATCTTTATTGGGATCTATTATTCCATGGAGAACCTTAAACATCCGTGGAACCTTATTGCTTCAAAGAATCTGTTCACTGAAAGGTTCTTTGGGGAACCCAAATGGTTCTTTAATGGCATCACTGCAAAAAAAAAAAAAATATATATATATATATATATTAGTTTTATTTTGTAGTCTTGAGGTATTGGCCACTTTTATGCATTTTTTTCCTTTTTGGAACTTGAGAACCCCCTCACTATGTTTAAAGCAATTCGACATTCTTTGGAACAGACATTCCTTTTGTTTTCAACGTTCTGAAAAGTAAAATATCTTTTTTTTTTTTAAAGTAACATGGAAATTGTCAAAATATCACTTTCTCAGTAGGGCCAAGTTTTGTAGAGCATCTATTTTTCAAATTTTAGTTTTAATTCAAAGACAAACTATTTGCTAATCATGCAGTTGACATTCAGCTCACAGTCTAAGCTAAGCCAGTGTCCCTTTAAGATGAAATGTAGATGAATAAGTTGAGTACCGATGCCAGTAATGGCCATACATGACCTTGAGAAAGTGTCCAGACTCTCTGGGGCTGCTTATGATTCCGGATGAAAGATAAATTGACTGTCTCCGTGCTTTCAGCATTGAAACGCATTTGCTGCGTATCTTTAAGAGCCAAGTCGTTGCTAATGCACAGTGTCCCTGTCTTTAAAAGACTGACTTGTTGATCAAGCTCACCCAAGAGAATGTCTCAATTGAAAAAGGTCACATGTGCGTAAAATGAAGGCACTTTCTGCTCATCAGGAATACAAGCGCCACTCTGTCCTCAAAGTAAGTGGATTTGAAGATGTAAAAACGAATATATATATATAGCCTATATATATGTATGCATAAATAAAAGTCAGCTTCCAGGCGGGGTGACAGCCTCAAATGCATTTGCTGTGAGACTTTATTCTTACGGACGATTTTGGTTTTGTGCTCAATTTTCAGGCTGTGTGTGTGTTTTGTTTGGATCAATGCTTTTTCTAAATGTCACAAGTTCACATCCTGGAAATTGCTTTTTATCTCAGAGTGCATTTGTAGTGTTATTTTTGTCCAAAGCTTTTTCCCTTTACTCTGAGAACTGGAGTTATCAGGAAAACTGCTGGCTCAATTAATGTGAATCAGAGGTTAGCGCGAGTTCTGTAGGCGTACCGTTTGAATAAAAAGGATCATCTTGCTGTTATTTTGTCATGGAACACAAATGCAAAGTCAAAAATGCACTGCTGTGCGACTAAATTGATATTGACCGGCATATTTTATGTCACAGCGGCCTTTAAAGCATCCATCATGTAACTAATGATCAATGCTAATTTCCATTCCTGCATTTCTCGATAGAGATCTAGCAATGTGTTTCTATGGCCGCTTGGTTTCCCAGCATGCGGCCCATATTTATTTCAGCCTGTTTTTCAGAAGTCTCTTCTATTACAGGAAAGTGTGATAAGGCTTTGCTGGGTGTCCGTTAACCTGGAGCGAGAGGGTCTTTCTTTAATTTATGTTATGTCATTGAAAAAATGTTTCAATGTTGTTTTTGCTAACACTAAGAAATGAACACTTGTTTGAGAACGGTTTCAGACAAAAGAACCATTTTCCCTGTCAGAGAGGTTTTCTCTTCTTGAAGGAATGTTTTTGTCTGATTTGCATCGAACATTCTGCTATTTTTCAGGTAGAAATAATTCTCTGCTCAACAAGAGATAAAGACAAATGGTAGAGCATCATAGTTTAATAATTGTTGTTGTTCAATTTCATGAATGAATAAGTATTTTAAAACATATGTTTTTGGATGTTTTTTAAAAGGAGAGAAGAATAAATGAATGAAAATGGCAAATGAAAGTGTCATGATTCCTGTCTTGTGTTCCCCTTGTCTTGTGCACTTTTGTAACGTCCTGTCTTGTGCCAAGTTTAGGAGTCTTATGTAGTTTTTCATGTTGATTCGTCTCCCCATATGAATCTTGTTTCCTCATTTCCTAGTTAAGCTTGTTAGCCCTTGTGTTTCACTTGTTACTTTGTCAGTTGTTGTACATGTATTGGTGGCTTTTGTTTCTGTGATCCTTCTGGTTTTGTTCCATGAGTTCTGTTTTATCTGTTTGTGTTACTTTATTAAAAATCCTGCGCTTAGATCCTCGCCTTCGCCGGGTTTCCTCAGCACGTTATAGACAGCATAAGGTTTTATCATTTTCCTATACCCACTAAAAGATAAAAATATTTGTACAGTCATGGTCAGAATTATTCGCACCCTTGGTAAATATGATTAAAGATGGCTGTGAAAATAAATCTGCATTTTTTTTTATCCTTTTGATCTTTCATTTATAAAATTCTGACCATTCTGACCATGACTGTAATATATATATATATATATATATATATATATATATATATATATATATATATATATATATATATATATATATATATATAAAAAAAAAATTAAAATACCCGCTAAAAAATAGATATGAAGATGTGGTGAAAATGATTAAGTTCTGAAAATCTACAATCCACATCTCTACTCAAAGAGACCATTTTTTTTAGTCATATCCAGAAAGGAAATTAAGGGACTATGTTTCTACAATCAAGCGAATACTTAAGGGAATTGTAGCGTATTAAAGTGCTTCTCATACTGTATGATATCTTTGTCATTTTTCTGCCTTCTCCAAACAATGCTGTTTTTACCTTCATCTTCCCTTCATTCTCTGCGAGATACAAGCTTTTGTCAGTGTCTTGCAGTGATTGGCATGTTTATTCTCTCTACCTGTTTTTCCGGCGCTACAATCCCACCGGTCTGTGGCGTATGTGCCAGCTAGATTACTTGAATTTGTGAAGGTACTTATGACGGCAAAGTTTGATCCTTTCTTTCCTCATGCTGGAGACAGAAATGAAAGACAACTGGATGAAAAGATCCTCTCGCAATGCGCTTTTGAGACTACAGCGCCATAGAATTACTTTTCATATCACTGACACTTTTTTTTTTTTTGCAATTTTTGATCTGACATGGTTACTACATTCAATTTTTCCATTAATAATCACCATAAATTGCATAGCAGAAGTGGACCAGTGAGAACTATAACAAAGTGGAACATCATGAAATCTAATTTACAAGAAGAAAGCAACCACGTTAATCTACTCAGAACAGAACCCAACCCTGACAAACGCATAGGTTTTTCTTTAGAAGTTTGAGAATCCCTTAGGTATAGTGATATTAAACATGGATGAAGCTGTAACTATCTGCTTGTCCTCTTCTGTGACAGGGCAGCGATCTCCCAGAGCAGAGCACGGTTCACGTGGTTGTGCCCCCGTCCTCGACCCGGCGCTCTGAGCTGGTCCAGCAGTGCAGACTGGGCCACGGGGCCGAGAGCTTGACCCGACTCGACCTCAGTAGCTCACGTCTGACCACCGCATCCCAAGGCCTGGCTGTCGTTCTGGAGACAGATGCGTCCAGACAGGGGGACTCTGCTGGACACACAGGTACAGGGCGTACAACTGTGTTTGTTTGTGTGTGTTGTTTTATGCTCGTATGTTTGTGTTGGTGTGGATGAAATATACGTATTTTTAAATCCAGTGGCAGCTGGTGCTTTATAAGAGTGAAGAAGCATAAATAGGTACTTTTTGGTGTCTCAAATTTTGCTCTAAATACTACTAAAGGTGAAGTCATCAACATAAGCTCATAGGAAAAACACTACATACATTTTTTTTCTTCTTCCAAAACTTCCAAAACATACAAATAACTGCAGTTTTCAGTTGAAAATCAAAACAAAAACAAAAGCACTTATTGCAGTAAAACACCAACAACTTTTATTCCTTTTAGGCAAATCATGATTACGGTGCAGATTATCGATTAATAAAGACAAATTTGTTCCTTGCATAATACTGTTATGGCTTCAACACACTTACCATAGTGCATGATTTGTAAACTAATACATTTTGACGTTTGCATCACATAACCACTTCATATGTATGGCTTTTCTGACATCGTAAACTTGCTCGGTAGCTCACCTGGTACAGCACTGCACTTGCGATTTGGTTTTGAATCCAAGCTCAAAGCTAAAATGGCATGGTTGCTTCTGCTAATGCATTTGTATCTCTTTACGTTTGCTTTTGTTAACACTAACGGTTAGGTTTAGACTAGGGTTTTGTGTAGGTGGTATTTTATTTCCAAACAGCACTAACATTTTAGCGTCATTCACTGGGCATTTCCAAAATCTATATAAATAAAAACATTGTCATTTTCATGCTTTGGTTAAAAATGAACATTCTTTTTGTGCCACTCACTGGACATTTCATTTTGAAAGTGTTCCAAGACACTCAAGAAGCAACGTAATGTCATTTTGGCAAGCCAGAGGTACGTTTTTCCACTTAGCCTGGGTTAGAAGTAATGTGTATGTGTACTGGTTTTCAAAAACTGTCTCTCACTCAAATATGTTGTTTTGCCCAACCTTATATATAGATTATTTTACATATATGCCATTGCCATTTATATGTACATTAATAGAACGCTGTTCTTCCTGTGCAATCTTGAAGCAATTGCCACTGACTCACTTCCTATATGATGCTTTCAGTCCCAAACCAGAATTCCTTTGTAAGTACTTTATGTCCTTTTATTTACATTAGTTTGTGCACTACTGAGGCTTTTGCGACCTCTTTCAGCAGTATTACGCAGCTCTCAGAGAGAGCATTTTAATGTTTTTGTAAGCGCACCGGTTGGTGAAGTGGATGCCGTCATTTGCCACAATGCGCCGCTTTTACAAGCTGTCCTCTGCCCGTCCTTCCCTTTTCAACCTCACTCTGGCTAGCGGCCCACTCGGCTACTTAGTCCAATCACGCTACCTCTTTTATCCAGTCCTTTCCTTGTAAAAGCATTAGCATAATGGAGGAATCATGCAGAAATCATAAATAATAGGGTGCCTGTCTTATAAAACCCACTCTGCTCGATTTATTGTTAGCTGTGTCAAGGTATCTTGTACCTCTTCGCTGCCCCATGCTTTTAGCTCTAATGAGAATGCTGCTCCCAGGTGTGTGCGTGTGTGTGCATGAGTGATTTAAACTGGGATGGGACAGACTGATAGGGCATGTCCTCTCTCAACTAAATCATATGCAGAGAAGATTTCTGGATCTTCTTTTCTGGCTAATTGGATTGTGAGCTATTTGTCCTGGGACTGTGGTGGCTTGTTGATGCGTTGCTACAACTTGTTCTTATTCTCTACTCAGTGCTCTAACCAACACTTACGTCCCACTCAAAACACTCCACAGCTGTTAACTAATAGAGGACAAGAAGCAAGGGATACAAAATAAAAGCCAACAGAAGCTTGCTAAGATTTAGTCTGCAATGTTGCTCAGCTCATCTCATCCCTTCTTAAATAAACAAATGTACTTAATTTACTTGAAGTGTAATTTCGGCACCAAACAGAATAAACAAAAAATGTATTGAAAGAATGCAAAAATATTGACTTATTGTCTACTGGTAGCCTATGGTCTACCATGGTTTGGTAGACACACAAGTCATCCTGCCCTGAGGGCTACAGTGTCCACACTTTTAAAGGTCACATTAAACACACAGTTTCTGCCAATCTCATGTTAATCTTGTGTACCTATAGAGTAGTATTGCATCCTTCATATCTCCGAAGAGTCTTTAGATAGGTTTATAAATGACAAATACGCCATACCAATTCTGTCCAAAAACAGCCGAGCTCCTGGAGGCGTGCCGTGGGCGGAGCTAAAGAGTCACACATAATATATAATCGTATTATCCCTGAATAACTTATGATTCACTATACACTCACCTAAAGGATTTTTAGGAACACCTGTTCAATTTCTCATTAATGCAATTATCTAATCAACCATTCACATGACAGTTGCTTCAATGCATTTAGGGGTGTGGTCCTGGTCAAGACAATCTCCTGAACTCCAAACTGAATGTCAGAATGGGAAGGAAAGGTGATTTAAGCAATTTTGAGCGTGGCATGGTTGTTGGTGCCATACGGGCCGGTCTGAGTATTTCACAATCTCCTCAGTTACTGGGATTTTCACGCACAACCATTTCTAGGGTTTACAAAGAATGGTGTGAAAAGGGAAAACATCCAGTATGCGGTAGTCCTGTGGGCGAAAATGCCTTGTTGATGCTAGAGGTCAGAGGAGAATGGGCCTACTGATTCAAGCTGATAGAAGAGCAACTTTGACTGAAATAACCACTCGTTACAAACGAGGTATGCAGCAAAGCATTTGTGAAGCCACAACACGCACAACCTTGAGGGGGATGGGCTACAACAGCAGAAGACCCCACCGGGTACCACTCATCTCCACTACAAATAGGAAAAAGAGGCTACAATTTGCAAGAGCTCACCAAAATTGGACTGTTGAAGACTGAAAAAATGTTGCCTGGTCTGATGAGTCTCGATTTCTGTTGAGACATTCAGATGGTAGAGTCAGAATTTGGCGTAAACAGAATGAGAACATGGATCCATCATGTCTTGTTACCACTGTGCAGGCTGGTGGTGGTGGTGTAATGGTGTAGGGGATGTTTTCTTGGCACACTTTAGGCCCCTTAGTGCCAATTGGGCATCATTTAAATGCCACGGCCTACCTGAGCATTGTTTCTGACCATGTCCATCCCTTGATGGCCACCATGTACCCATCCTCTGATGGCTACTTCCAGCAGGATAATGCACCATGTCACAAAGCTGGAATCATTTCAAATTGGTTTCTTGAACGTGACAATGAGTTCACTGAAATAAAATGGCCACCACAGTCACCAGATCTCAACCCAATAGAGCATCTTTGGGATGTGGTGGAACAGGAGCTTCGTGCCCTGGATGTGCATCCCACAAATCTCCATCAACTGCAAGATGCTATCCTATCAATATGGGCCAACATTTCTAAAGAATGCTTTCAGCACCTTGTTGAATCAATGCCACATAGAATTAAGGCAGTTTTGAGGGCGAAAGGGGGTCAAACACAGTATTAGTATGGTGTTCCTAATAATCCTTTAGGTGAGTCTACGTTCGTGTTGTTTACATTATGCACTTACATGCCGATTGCCAACAAAACACAGACATTTGATGTTACTTACCGCCTGCAATTCCAAATCATGACCGGGATCTTTTATTGCTGGGACCGTTCCATCTTTCAGTTTCAAACGATCTGCAAATTCAGCATCGAACTGGGCCTTGTTTATAAAACATTCTTCACCGAAATACCGGGAACAATCAAACACACTTGCACAGCTCCGTTGCTGCACCTGAAAAAAAACGCATCCACTGTTACCCTAACACTGGGTTCTTTGGGAACCTGAACAAGGTTATCTTTCCCTCACAACCAAAAATCCTGAGCAGCGCTGCCAATGGTTTCCTTAACCGAACGAAGCACGTTGAAGGGCGTTGCTCTTGCTCTCGCTCTGGTTGATGTGTGGGTTTGTGTGTGTGTGTGTGTGTGTGTGTGTGTGTGTGTGTGTGTGTGTGTGTGTGTGTGTGTGTGTGTGTGTGTGTGTGTGTGTGTGTGTGTGTGTGTGTGTGTGTGTGTGTATGCTCTTCAAGGAGAAGTGCCCATACAAGGAATTCAGACCTTTATGACGTCATACAGGGCCATACTAAAAAATAAACTTTCCGAAACCTATATGAATCCTGAAGGAGTGTATTTGCCACAGAAATACTCCGTCATACGTCCAACAAATTTTTTGAAACTTTGGCCATGAGAAAACTCTTTAACCGTGTAAATAAGAATGCATGAAATAGCATTAGACATCCCCTTTAAAAATAAAGTTTCTTTAATGGCATCTTTGGTTTACTGAAGAAATGTTAGGGGCTTTCGTGCCGGGTAGTTATAGGAACTCAGTTGTAGGAACTAGCATCCATGGGCAGTCCCACGAGAACACATGCTATGTTCACACTGCAAGCCTTAGTCCTCAATTCTGATTTATTGCTCAGATCTGATTTTTTTGTATAGCTGTTCACATTGTTGTTTTAAATGTGGCCAATATCAGATTCCAGTGTGAGCAGATCATGATCCTGAAGTGACCCGCATGTGCAAAACAGCGATAAACTGTGGTGGAAACAAGCTTCCATCATTTATAGTGTGATCTGCCGCAGAAGACAGCTAATTATTTACGCAGATGATGTAAAAAATAAAATAAAGATGATGATGTGAAAAAAAGAGCAGTTTTTAAACATGTATGATACAAGTCTTCATGTTTTGCTTGTTTATAGAGCTATCACTGTAATACTTATGAGTTCTGACACGTCACTGTCCTTCACTGACTACCTTTCGCAACTGTCTTGATAACTTCGGGTATGTCAAATCTTTGAAGTGACTCCCATGAGTGCAGAATTGTGACGGACTTTGATCTAGAGTGACATAAAAGTCACATTTATTCCATTGCTGTTCAGACTGAGGTCGCATTGCAAAACATCTGACCTGTATCGGATTCAGGACCACATGAAAGTGGCACAAATCAGAATTTCATGTGGTCTTGACAAGAACAGATCTGAGTCACAAGCGAGCAAAAAGAAAAACCGTCGGAATTCAACAACATCAACAACTCCATAGCGTAAAGGGTGAGAAGAAGTGCCTGGACATTGGCTTCGGTCCATCTATCGCTGTTTTCAAAGTTCGTGGACTTAGTATATAAGTATATGTAAACTGTGTTTTTAAAAATGGTGGGTGCCGGTGTTTCATATGGCATGTGTTCGGCCAATCAGCGTCACTGATGCTTCATATTGTGCCTGAAGTAGGAGCTTTTTTAGTCCTTTGGAGGATGCTTTGGGGAACCGAAACATGTTCTTCCTTTTGGAACATACAGTATATTTTAAGAGTGCAGAGAACTTTCTTTGCAACCAGTCTTCCAATGGTGTGTTGAGAAAATTGACCAGCTATAAATGTTTCTTACCATGAAACTGTGTTTTGAGTCAATTATAATACAAATCTATATTTTTGTCCCTGTGCATATTTTCTTGCATATTAGTGACAAATAGTGCAGGTCATGTGTCACTCACAGAGTACAGTATATGAGATGAGACTCCATCTCTCCAGAAAATGCCACCTGTTACAAAATGTGAAGAAACATACCGATTTTGACCCTCATATTTCCAGAAGATTCATTATTTTTCTTCAGTAGACAGTATTTGATTTGAATATCTTCCATTACTTTGTACATCATCATGGGTAAGTGATATAACCATATCTTATGTTACAGATCTTAATAAAGTTGCTGGCCAACTGGCAATAAAATGAGTTTTTACATGCTTTAGGATGTCAACCAACAAATGGTTTAATAATAGTTGTCTGTGCAGTGAGATAGTAGAAACTGTAATATGACAAAATATTTGAACACTGAAAAAACCCCACACACTTCACTATTATTGCTTGTTTTTATGGTGTTTTTGTCTGTTTGTTCTGTTCTTTCAGAAACTAAAGGCCACAGCAGTTTCTATGTGTTCTGTAAAGCGGTCTGCAAGGCCATCCAGCCTGGAAAACTACGTGTTCGGTGCAGAGACTGCAAACAAGGCACTTTTACTCTCAGCAGGGTATGTATATAAACACATATGCCACTATAACTCGCCCTTACCAGGTACTTTCATTGCATCCAATTTACTACTGACATTTTTCGTTTGTTTGGCGTTCAGAAGACATTTAGACAAAAGTCATTAGTCAATATCGCTTTTTTCTTGCCTTTATTTGCACTCCTAAAAATAAAGGCTCTTTATTGAGATCGAACTTCCATGGAACCTTTTTATTGCACAAAAAGTTATTTAGTGGAAAATGTTTTTTTAGATTGTTAAAATGTTCTTCACAATAAGGACAATGGTTATTTGAAAGAAATGCACTTGTTCTGTGAGGAGGCCAAAATGGGTTTTCAATGGATCGCTGCAGAAAACTATGAAAACTTGTTTCCACCATAGACATTTGTATACTTTTTATCTCATGATTAGGTTGTTGTTGTTTTTTTTGGCTTGCGAGTTAGAGTTTTTTTCTTGCAATTGTTAGTTTATATCTCACAATTCTAAACAAAAGGGAGATTGTGGTTTATAAAGTTGAAATTGCGAGAAATAAAGTCAGAATAGCAAGATATAAACACACAATTGCGAGAGAAATGTCAGAATTGTGAGATAAAGAGTCAAAATTACCGGAAACAAGCTTCCATTTAAAAAAAAAAGTGTATTAAGAGTGTACCATATACTGGCACTAAGGTAATTTAACAGTTAGGTATTTTCATATTGTGGCATTTGGAATACTTTTTTTTAAATATTTTTTTTTTAAAGTGATGTGACAAGAAAAAAATGTCCTAGCAGTTAATTTATTTAAAAAATAATAATAATAATAATTTCATACATACAATGACTTGATTGCACCTTCTCTATGATGAGCATGTTTTTAACAATTCATATTGGGAGCAGAAAATCAGAGATATACAGCTGTCCTGATATTTTAAACAGTTATATTATTATTTATTATTTTATATATTTAGAAATTGTCATTACTAATAATATTTTTATTGTATATTTGTAAAATTTGAAAATGGTATACAAGATTTTTAAAAACAAATTAATTCAAAGAGTATATTTTTAAGAACTTTATCGGCTGCATTTCGATCAATTTAAAGCCATCGACATATCAGCTATAGCATGGAAAAGGCAGATATAACAAACCGAGTTTATTAATCAACTGCATGAATGCACTGAGTTGAATAATATCTGTTTCTTAACCCAACATATTTCTAATATGCGTAAAATAATTAAATACTTGCCAAAACAAAATGAAATCGGAACAAAATATGGTTTGTCAGCATATATAAAGTTGATTGCAAAAATAACCTCTGAAGGTTGTTAAGTCTCATTTGTATTTTTTGTTCCCTCGCTTATAATGTCCTCAAATTATTCTAATGCAGGAATCTGCATCCCACATCACTGAATTATGACTGTAGGGGAAAAACCTGCTTATTATTGCTGTTCTTTAGTACACATTCATAAGGGCTTTGAGAGAAAAAATGTAACCAGAAACATTTGCTCTGTTGCCCCAAGTCTCATAACTAACTAACTAACAGTGACACTTCTTAGCCGGCAGAATGAATGCAGAACAGCACAAACCCACGTCTCGGCTGTCATAAGCCCCATCCCTCCGTAATTCTGCCCGTTTTATCTTTCGGCCCGTATGGACTTTCTGTCCCAGCACGTGGGCATCATTCCCACCTCTCCACGTTCTGCCGTGTTTGGGAAGACTGACTGACACGTCGCTAAGCTGCACCTGCCTTTTCTTTCCGCTCGCGGTGGTCTTCGGCGCTGAGAGTCTGTTTGTCCGCTGTTTCAGTGCCAGTGCCGCCCCGTTCCTTTGCCAGTCGTGTGATGCGATTGGCTCTTAACATCCTCGGGCCTGAAACGGGTTCCAGCTCTTCTCATCTAACTCTCTCCAGAGAACTTGCTGAGGAGGAGAACACGGCAAAGTTTATGCACTCGCTGTCAGAGCTCTTCATTTGGGCCTTTGGAGATATTGGACTTATCAACACTTTCAATCAAAAACATTCATCTCCGTCTACAGAAACAACACCCTGGCTTTGCTTTTAATAGTTTTACTGTATGATTTAGGCGCTTTTACGCCAAGATCTTCAAAACCTACATCATTAGGCCTTTAGGGGGAAAACCTGCTTATTGTTGCTGTTACAAGTTTATTTGTGCTTTGAACATTAATAGAAAATAACCTTGGCTTGCATCTCTCCAGAACGCAATTATGAGAAATACAGTTTTGACTAGATTGCTGGCATTATAAATATCTCAATGTGCCCTAAGGCTTTAATTAGAAGTTTTAATTATAATGTTCGGGGTGTTCCCATTGTAATGAAACCCCCAGCCCCACAGATATTACATTTCACATGCACTTTACATTTCAGAGTTCATATTTGTCTTACGACATTGTGTATCAAGTTAAGCTGCTCGGTTGTTCTTAAAGGAATGGTTCACCAAAAAATGACAATTATTTAATCATTAACTTGCCTCACTTTGTTCAAAATTTGTATGTTATAATTTTTTCTGTGGAACACAAAAGAAAGTGGGCTGTCCTTTTTTTAAACGACTGCGGCTGTCAAGCTCCAAAAAGGACCAACAATATCATAAATGCTGTAAAAGTAGACCATTTCACTTGTGGCACAAATTGCTTTGTGTGACGGAGAAGACTTTAATGTAAAAATATACTCCATTTCGTTATTCTGTGAAAAATAATTGTAAAAATTACTGGAGAAATTGTGTTATTTAAATACCCCCTGTGGTGTTTATAGCCTATGTCTATTTTTTTTTTGTTTTTAATATGCTTTAAGACAAACCATGTGTAAATTCACAAGTCAATACCATTGCTAAGTATTTTCTATAAACTGCAGTGACAAAAAAAACGGTTTCAAAAGCGCGGCTTGAAACCGTGGTGTCTCTGAAGTCACAAAATACCTTGTAACCAATCAGGTCACAAGGGGGGCGGGCTTTAGCATTTCATTAACTGAAGCAGGAGAGTCTCAGGAGATGCCAGGTTATCCCGGTATTTCTTCTGTTGATATGAAAAAGATAGCAATATAGTGGGTGTATGATGTATATTACGATGTTATTATGAACTATATGCCTTTCTCCACTGACTTTCTGAGTTGTTCAAAGCATTTCTGATGATTGTTGGAAGGCAGACTGAGATGGTGAACAGGAACATAGTTTGTGTAACATTAGCAAAACATTATTAGCGGTTTGATAACATAGTCAAGCAAAAGGCTAATCATATTAATCCCTGTTATGTGTCCGAAGTTGTAAAGCGTGATACCATTGTGCAGCGTTTACCTCAGGAAGTTGGCCTAGTGAATCTGTGAGCTGGTGCAAGTTAGTGGAGGCAGGGCTAATTTGCATATTCATAGAACCCCACATATACTAAATGAAGCAAGGGTGTAGAGTTATATTCAAGCTATTCCTAAGGCATGAAGAATTTCACAGGAAAAAACATTTAAATATATAATTTTGGTAATCAAAGTTGAGGTTTAAGGCATACAATTATTGACAGGGGGACTTTAAAGTCAATTGTGAGTAGTGCAATAGTGAAATTAAAGTAATATAAGTAGCCTTGATAAATCTCAGAAGACAAATAGGACTTTTGCATAGATTTTTGCACGGGCGCAGCCCACATAATAATACCTCATGTGAATTATCCGGTAATCATTGGCTGCGCTTCGAAAGGTCAGCTGCAAACAGGGTCAACTTTGAGCATCGCATTACAATGCTTCACCTGCTTTCAACAGTCAGGGGTGATGCTGAGGCTTCATGCTTCACTCCACACACTTCAATACACTGATAAAACACTGACACAGATCACATTCATTAAAAGCCCTCTATAGTTGGGATTAAAGACTATTTATTACTTGGATGTTAGTAATAGAAGGAATGAATGTGGTCCTGGCACTTTCCACAAATAGGATGCAAAATACATCCTGAAAAAAAAAATGTCAATGGGGTTTGCGATTTTTGCGACAGAGTTAATTTATTTCATAATGTGATACATATATATAGATGAATGGATGGATTGATATATTTTAGTGCTTTAATGTGACATCAAAGTGTACTGTATTTGTGCTATATGCCTAAAGTCTAACTACAGTGTATTGTTAAACCAAAGATGGTTTCTTATGTAAGCCAAGATGTGATGTCACTGTGATTAGTACTGTGTTTCCTGAGTATTTGCTGTGTGTGATTCTACTCTGTTTTCTCTGGATGTGTGCCATGTTTGTGTTTTCATTGACTTCAAATGTCTTTAATTGAGTGTGGTGAACGCAAGCGCAGTCGACCAATCAGGCACTTTGACTCAGGTCTGTGTGTGTATCAGATGTGTCTCTGCTGGATACAGGAAGTAGAATTCTCACAGCTGGATCACACACACAGCCCTGTTTGTTAAACAATAATGCAATTAAGGCTTTGTGGGACTGCGATGTTGATTCTCCTCCATGGAGGAAAAAAAACGTCCTGAGAGGGTGGGGAGGTGAGACTGATGTGAACAATGCGGGAGGTGTGTTGTTGAATAATTCATCTGCGTTTTTCTCATTAATCATTTACACTCTCAGTGGCGTACGTGTGTGTGTGTGCGCGTTTGTTTTGAGCCGACGCGTCGGGGGTCTGTGTGACCTTTCCTTGCTGTCTCTAAGCAGGTGTCTTCGTGTAATCTCCGGGCTCCTCCACCACGGCACGCGTTTCATCCCTCCTTCCCTTCACCCCCTCCCGCTCCCCCTGTGGGCGAGTAATGATTTTCTTAACCTTTTCTCTTGCTTATTAAGGGCCCTGTCAGAATGTTTAAATGCTTATGCTAATCAGGCACGGTCGGGGTGTGGGGAGGGGGGGAGACGTTGTCCCAAAACAATTATGGATGGAGAGAGTGTCTTAATCTGGCAGAAGGACAAGGAAGAGTGTGTGATGGAGGTGGCAGGTATAAAGAAAACCATGTGATGCTGGTGGTTTTTAAAGGGATAGTCCACTCTAAAAATATTTTTTTATATATGTATTATCTATAATGATTTAACCTGAATTGTTTTTTTCTGTAGATTCTTACAAAAAGGTAATTTTGGAATTTTTACTCAGCACTATGTCTGTTTCGTTTTTGGTTGTTTTAGGAGCAACTGTCAATGTATGTACTGTAAAAGAGCTACAGTACATAAAGATTCTTCAAAGAGTCTCTGTTTCAAGAGAAAAAACAGATTGGAACGACATGAGAATAAGTAGTAAATAATGACAGAATTTTCCCTTTTTTGGTGAACTACTTCCTTAAAGGAAACAAGTTGTTTCAACCCTGAGTTTCTTTCTTCTGCTGAACACAAAAGAAGATATTTTGAAGAATGTCTGTAATCAGACAGTTGATGATGGACCCCACTGAAATTCTATGGAAGTCAGTGGGGTCCATCAACTGTCTGGTTCCCAACATTCTTCATAATATCTTTTTTGGGGTTCAGCAGAAGAAAAAAAAAAACTCATACAGGGTTGAAACAACTTGAGGGTGAGTAAATGATGATATAATTTTCATTTTTAAGTAAACTATCCCTTTAAGGCAATAACATTTTATTTGCGTAATCAGAGTTAGAAAAATTAGCGTTTGCATTTTAAGGTCTTATGGCGTTTTCACACCAAAAGCTAATCGAAAATTCGCATTACGTCACTCACGCCAATAAAAACATTGTGCAATGAAGAGTGTCGCCGCCTGGTGCGTATAAATTAATAATTTAATTTGCGTTTGGTGTGAACACAGCATTAGGTTTTCAACCCAGGTTCATTGGAAAAACTTGTCTGTGGCGACATTTCTGCAAAATGATTTTGGTAAAATTTTGTATGTTTCACAACATTTTCAAAGTGAAATGTCCAGTTAGAGGTGCTAAAAGTGTGTTCATTTTATCCAAAACAGGTGAACGTGAATTTGTTTGTTGGTGGTTGTACGTTTCGCAGCAGTTAGGATATTAAATGTCTGGTAAATGGCACTAAGGTTAATGCTGTATTGTAATAAAAAATATCGTGCCACCTACACTAAACTCTACCATAAACCTAACCTATAATGTTAACAAAAGCAAACTTGAGATAAAAAAGCATTTTCTGAATCAACCGTGCCATTTTAGCTTGCTTCTACAAGTATTTGAGCTCTTTTATCGTGATGTGTGTTTCATGGGACTCGCATTCAAGTGCAAGTGCAATGTTGTACGAGGGAGCTACTAAGCAAGTTTATTATGTCCGAAAAAACAAAACCATGCACTATGGTAAGACTGTTTTGAGGTCCTAACCTAGTATTGTGCTAGGAACCGCACAAAAATAAGTCTTTATTAATCGATAGTCTGACCACTAGTGTTCATTTCAGCTGGTAACTGCAGTGAATTGTATGTATAGGTACGTTTTAGGAAATGTAGGTATAAAGGCATGTTTTTCCAGTGAGGCAATGTTCAGAGTTTTGATCCGTTTCTCTTTGCGTTAAACTGCCCTTCTGTCTTTTGATCCTTCCTTCTATCTTACTCTATATTCCTTGTCACATTTCTGCCCTTTACTTGTCGTCCAATTACCATAGTCGTCCGCATCTTCCTGTGACTGATGTCCATCATCTCTGTGATGTTGTGTGTGTTGTCTGTAGGGGCCGTGCTGCTGGGATGACGTCCTTCTCCCTAACAGGATTCATGGACTATGTCAGTCACAAGACTGTGATGGCAGAGAAGCGGTGAGACAGCAACAATTTTGTCATATGATTATATTAATTACTCTATTGCCACTTTCCTGAATAAAAAAAACACACCTTAAAACTGTCTAGGAGACCAGCAAAACCAGCCTAAACCAGATAAAATAGATTAGTTTAGGCGGTTTATTATCCTTCCCTTGGGTCATATTGAACTGAAACTTTTTTTTTTTTCAAATTGAGTGTTCATCAGAGGGTTAACCCTTATCCTTCCCTCGCGGGTCAAAATTACCCGAAGCCTTAAAATTATACTTCATTTTTTTTGTCCAGAAAGCTTTTTTATTTTTTTTATTTTGATAATATTCTTTTCTATTTCTTTAGTTATTTTTTATTTTATTTACCTTTAAATGACTAGATTTGATCAATTAATAACAAATAAATAGCCTAGTAATTTAAGCACATTCCTCACATTCTTTCAACTTCAATTCAAAATAACTCACAATTTCAAGCATAACCCTTTTAATTCAGCTCAAAATATCTTACATTGGGTGTCTTTGTCAATCTCTTGTGGGGAAAAAAAGAAAATATAACATGTTATTTCATGAATCTTGCCACTAGATACTCTATTTGGAGCAAATGCACTCTTCCTCTGGGTCCTAAAGTCATTTCTCTTCATTTAGATTCACATGTAGACATTATAAAATATCTTTTTTATGTAAAGTTTTAGTATTTTTAGTTATAATTTTGAGCATTTTTAGGTTTTTGTATGTGTACTGAAGCATTCCTTGCATTCCATTCATTTCTATGGGGGTCAAGTTGACACGTGAGGGAAGGATTTGTTACTAAGACAGGACATTGCGGTGAGAGATGGAGGAAATGGACGTTACCTTGGCTGGATTCACACCTTAAAGTCTCTTAAGGTGTCTTGAGTAAATGTGTTTACAGCTAGTCAACACTTTTTAGCATTACATAGTAAATCACTTACATTTTACCAAGCATGCTACATCAGATTTGACTAATTTTACAAAGCCATTTTCAATGAGGCATAATATTTATTGTGCCTTTTGTCTGTCTAGTGCTGTAAGTGCTTGATAGACAAAGAGGACCGTGCACTTGTTGCACTAAATTGGTAGCTTTAACTCGGCTGGATCCAGTAATGCTACCCTCATGCAGTGGGGTTGTTTCAGTCTGTTAGTGGGGGTTTGCAGGATATGATTACATCTGGTTTGTGCTTCTTGTAGGAGTTCTACCTGAAATGTGCTGCCCACCCCACCGGTGATAATGACACTTCAGCAGCGCTGGACTTGATAATCCCCAACACACGCAGAGTACCCTGCATCGCCTGCACCGACATTGTGTGAGTTGCTCTCGGTTTTTCCATGTGTCTCTAAACCCATCATAGAGGTCGAAATGAGTCTCTTTGGCTGCACAGCAAAGAGCCAATCTGACAGTTCATTACAACATAAATCTCACCATGTCCCAAACAGGCCTGATGCGATAAACCAACAAACTATAAAAGCTTTTTTGTCCTAAGCAGCCATGATTACAAAACATTTCGTTTTTGCTTGGTTTCTTTTAGGGAATTGGTTAAAATTTAAATATAAACCCTGAAACCATAAATATATTAACACAATTAATCCCTGAATTAATGCACACACACACACACATATGCGCATGCGCACACACACACGCACGCACACACACACATGCACGCACACACACACACACACACACACACACACACACACACACACACACACACACACACACACACACACACACACACACACACACACACACACACACACACACACACACAAACACACACACACACACAAAGTGTAGAAACAGTTTTCACTCAGAAATTCCTGGTAAATTGCAGAAATAATTACAAAGAAATGGCAAGTAGCACATTTAATTAAAAAAGTAGAAAGACTACCAGTATATTTTCATGTTTTAAAGTTTTATTTACAACAATATTTTTACACCTACATTTAATATAAAAAAAAATAATTTTTTAATTATTTAAATAATATCTGTTTATAGGCATATTTTTAACTTGAGGCTTGCAGATTATTTTGATTGATGCATATTGGAATGTGCTCTGGAAGTGCCACGGTTATAAATCCCAGTTATTTCTGTTTTGTCTTGTTATTCTGCTTAGCTCTGCCTACAATACAAACTCATCACTGCTTTGAAACTTTGGCTTGTCAAGCTATAAGCTATTATTTAAAGTAGTTAAACTAATGAAAGTTCCCTTTTGAAAAAGTACTCTTATGAAAAAAAAAAACACTTTAGCATACTTTTAACAGAATACTTATTGTGGAAATAAGACAGGCATGGGGTATTCTCCATGAATAAAGGCAATGCAAGGCAAGGCAAGGCACTGGGAACTGTTTGGTGATCATGGGTAGGATAACACGCTCCTAAAGAAGACCTGTTAGTTAATAGGCACCAGCATTGTGCCTTAAATTGCTGGAAACGGTCTATAGGGACGTTTCGATAGGGTAATTCGACCAATTGTTGATGGTTTCCCACCATCATTCTATGTGCGGAGGTAACTTCTCACTAGTATCCGACCAGAAGAAGGTCAATGGCCATTCAATGGAGCTTCGGCTCTGATCAAGAGCCCTTGATAAATGTTAAGGCCCTGATATACTTCAAGTGAAATCGAAGAACAAACTGATGTGACGTCATTTCGAACAAAATCGGTCCAAAACGAAGTTTGTTTGGAGTTTGAAAAAGAGCTTCCCAAAGTGAACTTTCCGGAAAAGTTTGTTGTGTGTTTATTTTGTTATTGAGAGGAAAGTGTGCAGCACATATTGACATATTAACCATTTCTCTCAGCAGAGTGGACGGCGTCGGATGTTCGCTTAGTGTATCACTGATCACATTTTTCGAACTTCGTTTTACCCCTAAGCGAAAAACATAAAATGTGAGTATATCAGGGCTTTAGGACCACACAAGGTAGCTTAAACTGTCCACCACTGACCACTTCTCCTGCAGAAGAAACTTGTGGCTGCATATGTTTTTTCAGAATAAAACCCAGTTTCAGATAAGCCAGAGCAATGGTGATGTGTTGATCATTCTAGAGTGGGCGGGGCCAAGCCCATGGTGAGCTAGCGCCCGCCTTAAGCCATGCAACCCCTGACCAATAAGGAGCTTCCACTCAGCTCAGCACTACCAGAATGGGTGTACTGGTGTGGTTTCTGTTCTATTTCACCCAAAAAGTCAAGATAACATTTTTTTGTATATGTCATTTCATAAGAAACCCCTGGTTTCACATACAAGGCTTAACTCTAGTCCCAGACTAAAATGAATGCTATTTTGAACTGAAAGCAACTTGTAATGCCATATCTTAAAATTTGTCAGTGCCATTGTTTTGTCTCAAGATGCACATCAGTAATGTTTTTTTAAGGCACATTTATAAAAGCTACTTAAATGTCCTAATTGAACCAAGGCCTAATCCTGGCTTAATCTAAGCTCTTTCTGTAAAAGCAGGACTTATTGTTTTTTAAATAAGATTTCAATGTACTTTTTGGTTTAAGTGAATGGTAAACTAAAATATACTTTGATGTAATTTCTACTGAAACTTGTCTATCAAGTATTTAAATATATTTGTAATTATAGTTGAAGTTTAAGTTGCAGTTTAATACATTTAAAATAAAAATAGCTTTAAAAGTAGCAGTAGGCCAAACAATTAATGCTGTTGTTAATAGGCACCTGGTTAGCACATTGTGTAAGACCAAAGTCCCTTTAAGACACGTCATTTCACTTGGCGGCCATCTTTGAAACGCCTCTCGGTCATGCAAGTGCAGCTCCTATCTCTCTGAATGGGGAAACATCAAATTCTCCAAAACTGTTCGCCAAGCTTACGGTTAAATATTTCAAATCACCACTGAAATCTGACAACAACTGTTGCATAAATCTTGTTTCTAAATGCTTGAATCGTGACAAAAAAATGAATTTTTCAGGCTGGACTAAGTTAATGCGCAACCACAGTCTTAAGCGCTCATTTCAGAACACTGACTGTTTCTATAGGAACCGAAGCTTCTAACGGCAGTGATGCGATGACTTTACCAATCGACGATTGGCTCTTTTCTAATGAAGGCGGGACTGATTCCGCCATAATGGGCGTTGCACTTTCTCCAATTCATAATAATACAAGTGCACCTTCTCCCACATAGACCATTAGACTGATCAAATTACAAAGCAACAGACAACAACCAGAAAGGAAAAATAACTTTCTGAACAAAGCAAGCTTGACAGAGCAGTTTGGAGGCTTTCTGATTGATCCAGCAGTCAGAAAAGATGAAATGCCTGCAACACATTGGACAGGTAAACTAAAGATTGATACAAACAGTCTGAAAGATAAGCTGTCTGTACTCGATATCCTACTTACACCTCCTGCTGTGTGGCCCTTCAATCAACAGTGGCCATTTTTCCAGAAAGAGTGAGCGCTAAGTGTGTCCTGCCAATGAAGGTCAGCTATTAGTGCTATTATTACACGCTCCTACCTGCTGCTCTCGCGTGGAGGGCGGTCGAGCGCCTGGAGAAACCAGACAATGAAGCCCAATCACCAACAACCACCATTCAAATCAAGGACTGATTGAAGTAGTGCCACAATTACCTTCCTGAGTAGAGCTTTGTTTTCCCACCATCCTCCATTCCACTCTTCTTCCTCCTCACAGATCTCCTCCATTTGTTTAAAAGGGCATCGACAAGGACACGGCCAGGCTCTTACAATAGAAGCGGGAGAACCGGGTCAGAGAGGTGGAACACTGTGTTAGCAAGTTGACTTCCAGTCAAGTGAGTCTGAGTTTGCGAGTGAAGGGGGGGGGACTGGAGAAATGGAAAGAAAATTGTCTTGAGATTTCAGAGAGTTATTCCTTTGCTTACTACACTAAAGTAACAAGGGTATTTGAGGTTTTCCGAAGATTTTGAACAAGCAACATATCTAAACAAGCTCTCTACCCGCCCCCGTTCTCCCAGCAGCCCTCTCCTCATTAGTGTTCTTCTCCAGGGAATCTCATAAAAACTGTGCAGACCTAAAACATATTGCACACCAAAAACTCAATAGCTTCCCTGCCTTTGACAAGTTTTTCCGGCACCATGTTTTCACTGCTATACCGTAGGGGGCACTGTTACGCATCTTCTGAAATAGTACAGCATCTTGGGATCCAAAAACAAGCAAAGAAAAAAGATCTGTGTAAACCAGGAACGGATAGAAGATTGCTCTAGTAAGCTAACGTGATCATCAAACACTCAACAGCATATACATCAAATCTGCCTAACGTTACAGAATGAGATGTCGGACCCCTAAAGAAGTAATGACTGTGAAGCTTTGAGGGTGTTGATGGACGTGATCTACTCAATGTATGTTTGGATCATCGTTCGGAATCTGATACTTTTGACAAAAACCCGATTTTCTCAGATTTTTTATTTTTATGAAACATCCACATTCAAGTATTAACAAAAAAGACTGAATGAAGCTAGAATAAAATGTTTTTATTTTAATTTGTTATTGTTGTTTAAAAACAGAGGCTCTATTCTTTCTTTTTTGGCACAAAAAATTGATGGAGGATGTATGGATAATCAAGCTAATTCAGTGAAAAGAGGAGGGGTGTTCCATCGCAAACGTTCCCTGGTGCTATTTTGCAGTTTCAGAAAACAATACCGCCACAGACGAGGAAAACCTCGTCTAAAGTCAGTGGCGCGATATTCAGATGCTATTTTAAGAACGCATGCTTGGCCATAATGTAGCGTGTGCACAACACACATACACTTTGCTTCTCTCATTTACACAGACGCAGCATTTGCTATTTTTGCAAACCATACATAATTACAAGGAAAATATTACCACACGAGGGAAATCATTGTAATGTCCATGAAGATGTGAAAAAATAGGCATAAATCTAGCTTACACATTTACCCAAATTATTATACGCCTGTTTAACCGAAGCTAATTTGGGTGTGTTTCTCCATCCCCATACAATGTCCCTTCTCTGTGTTTTACGGCCCTGACGAGAACGTCGGTCTCCTCGCTGTGAACCGCTCCTGGCGTACCCCTGCAGATCCGCCATTGTAAGAGCAATCCGCCATGGAACAAGCTCGCCTGCTCTTAAAGGGAATGTGACATGATGCTCTGATTGATTTATTTCATGTTACGCCCAAACCACAGCTATGAGTAATGTAGCGACTTCAGACCAACCCATTTTAGATTTGCGTGGGGCGCAAGAGTCATTTATCCCGCCAGTATAATAGCAAAAGCACTCGAGATCCACCCACAAAGTTACTTGCGTTTCGCGTTTGATACTTGCGTTTCAGATCGTTAGAATATGGCCCTACGTGTTATTGGAAACTAGTAGTGTTTTTCTTAAAAGTACTTTTATAGTATGATGCAAGTAGTGTAAATGTACCCTGTCAGTGGGATTCATGCCTCTGTGTCCTCCAGGACTCCAGTGCTGGTGTTTCAATGCGCTGAGCGTCACGTGATCTGCCTGGACTGCTTCCACCTGTACTGTGTGACCAGACTCAATGAGCGGCAGTTTATCCAGGAGCCGCTGGTGGGATACTCCCTGCCCTGCGCAGGTAAACACACTTTAAGTGTTCATGGACGTGAGCGGCTATTAGTGCGCTGGTGTGTGTGTGTTTCTGTATTTCGTGTGTTTGTGTGTAAAGGCTGCTGTGTTTTGCAGTGATTGATAGTGGTGTGTTGGTGGCTGCAGTGAAGAGGAGATACTATAAAATTGTTCTCCTTCACTCTCTGACGCACACATTCGCACACACTGGGCCCTCGCCGTGCCCCCGTTGGCCCACCACATCCGTTAATGCCACGCGGTAATGGGGCTCCGGGGAGAAGCATTGACCCCCTATCAGGCAGAACACCCCACCAATCTCTCAAACGCTGTATCTCTCTGCATCTACCACTGTCTTGCTCTCGCTCTTTTCGTTTTCTCTTTTACTGATATTTTTTTGTCTTCCTCATTTTATGCTCTCAGTACTTACAGTTTTGTTTCGGCTGCATCTGGTAAAGAAAGTCAGTAGCCGCGTTTCCATTACCCTTCAAATTGCGCAAATTGCGCAAATTGCGAATTAAAAATACGCCCAATGGAAACACGTCAATTTCACAAATACTCCAATTTATCGCAAAAAAGTTTTTCCGCTCACATAAGGTGATTTCAGGCAATTAAATAATGTAATATTTAGCAAAAATGCAATGGAAACAGTTTTTGCACATTTATAGTCACCTGACGTAAATTACACGGTATGTTTGGACAGAATACAAGACAGAGTTCTTTATGAAATTCAAGACAAAAGAATTGCAGGAATACTGGATTCTTAACCTAAAAGAAATGCCACAATCAAGACCTCGAAGCAGAAATGAGGGAGAAACACCCAGGAACACCAGCCGCTTCAAGTATAAGGGTCTATCCTTACCATTAATGCTTGGACAACACACATACGTCTCCTTCGATTAATAGTAATGGCCAGTGTGGTGGCTGGGATATACGTAAACCTACCAACATCCGTCGCCGTGATTTTTGGAAGGATTATCGCGAGAGGAAAATATGATGTTTTAGTCGCATAACATCTTTTAATGGAAACACCGTAATTTCATAATAGTTTTTTGTCGACATTTAGAAAAAATCTGTAATGGAAACGCTCCTAATATCACTTTACAATAAGGTTCCATTTGTTAACATTAGTTCAGTACATTAGTGTTAACATGAACTAACAATGAAAAACACTTTTTTATTAAAGGGACACTCCACCCATTTGCATTAAGCTTTCCATTGTTAGAAACCCAGTCATACTATTGAATGGTCGTGCAACACTCTCTCATTTTCCCCTGAGATGAGAGAAATCTGCTATTTACCTTTTTCACTTCCTCCCACAGTGATGCAAAAATCGTCATTTTACGTCATTGTCGGAGGAAGTGTAAGAGGGGGGGATTTCTGTAAAGACTACAAGCACTAGTTCCCACCCTTTCAAACCCGCCCATAGGGGGTTGGACCTAATGTTACGTTACATACTAACTTTGCTTCCTCATTGCTGACGAGTGGATTTAGCGAGGCAGACACATTAGAACAACCAGCGAGCAAAACATACAAGATATTTAGTTTGTAAACAGACAAATCATAGGAGATGTGTTGCTTTACAGCAGACGACTATGTCAGTGTGTGTTCTCAGTAGCCACTAGCTGCTAATAGAGTCGAGTCAGAAAGAACCTTACCTCCAGGCAAATGCGTTTAGCGCTACTAGCACTGCTAGTTCCAGACGTTCCTGGCTGCTCGTCGTCATCATCTGGCAAGGTAAATATCGACGGAATTGCGGTTTTCACAAGCGCGGGTCTCTTCAATCCTAAGGGGTTGGGTTCGAAATCTTCTGGATTGAAATGTAGACTGCACACCGTCAGATGTTTTAGTGCTTCAATGGCTGTGTCCTCTCTGAACTTCGGGTTATTGATAGCCCGTAGCCACTTTTTGCACAAGTCCAAATCTTTGGGTAATCTATGAAAACTTACTCCGTGTATTTTCCTTGTGCTGGCTGAACATGCCGGTACTATGCAAGGGCACACCATTTTGAAACAAAAACGAGGAGTAATTCAATAATTAGTTCGCAAAGTAACTCTTCACTAGAAATTGTGTGAAATGATTTCCAGGCGGTAGAATAGAGGTGGGAGTGGCCTGCGGAGCTGAGCATTGCAATGCACTATGGGGATTGTTGTCTACAATCCACAAGCACTAAAAAGTCATTTTCTGCCTTTTATCGGCCAAGAAGGACCCAAATTAGAAATTTATGCTACTATTCTACTACATATATGACCCACTTTCAATACATATTCATGTCTCCACCAGTGGAATTACCCTTTAATCTTAGTTAAAGGTACACTATGTAACTTTTGGCCCTTGGTTAAAAAACAAAACTGCTTTGCATACTACTTCTGCATTTTGCAGAAGAACATTGTTTTGGTTGTGCTTCAGCTCTGCGTGACTGTGCGGATGAATATGGTTCTTTCTCATAACTAAAAAAAAGAGAGATATTATCTTACTGCTCATCAAACACTCACTACTACGCTTAAGAGTTTAGATGGAAAAGATCTCAAGCTGACTAGCTGAAGACCTTACTGTAGCTTTTCTCATTAACAGACACAGTACTTCCTTGAAAATAAATTCCAGCACAGCTCCAACAACCATAATGACACAACCCTAAACAATAGATAACGCTTTACAGTGAACTCTGTTAGAGAGACACATATGGCAGTGTATCTGTTCAATAAAATACATTACTCAGTTGTTGATAAATAAAAACACCATCATCTCTGCATCGCTTCTACAACATTTCAACCCCATCAGTTCTCCGAAAAGCCAAGCCGATGTTGATTCTTGTTGTATCACAAGCTCTGTCTCGTTCTCTTTTCTCCAACAGACTCTCCTCTGTTTGGTGTTTGTTTTAAATGATGATTCTCCAGAGATTGGAGATGTAGCCGCTCCATGTCAAGCTTTCTCACTCGTTGTGACAACTAACCTCTGACCTCCCACACCACACACACAAACACACACACACACACACACACACACACACACACACACACACACACACACACACACACTCAACTAACCTCTGCTACTCACACGGCAAAGTATCCGGACAACTTTTCTCTATTTACGGATATGATGAGACACACGAGTGAGTGACGCAAATGCGCGAAATCACCACAAATACCATCTCATCAGGTCTAAAATATAAACACTTATAATAAGCTTACCATAGAGTATCAGGGTAAGACAAAAATATTTTTTGGATGAAGTATTGATGATGTTTTGACTTATTATTTAAAATGTGCTAATTTTGAACATTTATATATCTATATATATCATATTTTCTGGCTAGTTTACTTTAGTTTTTATATAATACACCATACTTCACCCAAACTGAATAATTAAAAACCATTTTAAATGGGTAAATCTTCTATAAAGAATTGTAATTCTTCATTTTCTTTTCTTACATACTGTAATCCTTGCACACTGTCTAAAACACACTAGACATGCTTATTCTGTGCATTTTGGGCACTTTTTGTGTGAAATCATATTTATTTTGTCCATCAAAAGTGAATGCACTCATCAGATAACATGCACGCCGGAAAACAAATACCCTCACGGCATTTTTTTTTCGGCGTGCATGTTTTATACTCGCCGCGTCCGCACGAGCGCGAAGGTCTGCGCGACAAAAATGACGTCATTGTGATGTGGGTGGTCGTGCGCGTTGGGTGCGCAAGGGGCCATTTCGCTTGGCTCCGCATCCGAAGATGCACAACTTCGAGCCGAATCTGTACGTCTAACCGTATTAGTTACTTAAATTTACAAAATGAGCCTAAAATAGCAGACATAAGTCTTTAAATAAAAATAAAAGGCCAATGTTTTATAAAAATGTTCACAAAATGAAATGAAAATGTTTACAAAATATGTAAGATATCGTTAATTTAGTTGTATAGATAGGCTATGTTCTCATATCCATTTATTTTGTTCTAATGTCACTGCAAGTAATAATCAATCAAGGTTAACTGCTTTACACAATGCTTTTGTAGTGTGCTTTTGGTGAAGTGTACTAAAAAGTATATTTTTTAAAAGTAACTTTGCTATTTCTCACCGCGGATTCCTGATGGTTTAGAGGACAATTACTCGTCGTTTCAAAGAATAGAACAACGGTGAGCGCGTCAAATAGAAATGCCTCATCCGTTTGGACAGCGGAGGCTTGTGCTGGAGCCAGGGGAAAGCATAAACAAGGCTTGAAACGGCCGTAATACATACTGTAATAAATGTCTTGCTCATTGTTAGTTAATGTTAATGCATTAACTAATGGGACCTTACTGTAAAGTGTTATCAGACAATCATACAAAAGTGAAAGTGGACAGCTCGTATCATCACTGGGTAGAGATGGGATTTTTAAGGAATTTAATGATTCACGTTCAGATTCTGGTTATTTATGAGTAACAGGCAGTCAGTAATTATACTGATTTATAAGAATGCTCCACCCAAAAATTAAAAATCTTCTAATCGTTTACTTGCCCTCATGACTTCCCAGAATGATTTCTGAAGGATCATGTGACTGAAGACTGGAGTAATGATGCTAAAAATGTATATTTTACCACAGGAATAAATTACATTTTACAATACAGTATAAATGGAAACAGTTATTTTAAATTTTAAAAATATCTCACAATATTACTGTTTTTTACAGTATTTTTTTCTAAATGAATGCAGCCTAGATATATAGACAGACAGACAGATACATACGTGTGTGTGTGTGTGTGTGTGTGTGTGTGTGTGTGTGTGTGTGTGTGTGTGTGTGTGTGTGTGTGTGTGTGTGTGTGTGTGTGTGTGTTTGTGTCTGTTGTTACTGTTGTGACAGCGTGTCTTTGTGGCCATCTATCACTGTGTGTGTGTGACTGCAGACTGGAGATTGTGTAGAAAGGTCAGACATCAGCCTCAAATGCCATTTCCACTTTTAAACAACTTTTCAACAGTCCAGCCAAAACACGCTTGTCCAAAAGGTGCAGATGAAAGAGGCCAGGCACATCCTCGAATTGTTAAGAAATGATCGTCTGCCTCCGATAAACACGATTGTGTGAGCTCAAGAAGATTTTTCTCAGAAAATATAGCAGAAGCCAACGCAGCCTTAACCTTCTTTTGAAATGAGCTTTAACATAGCACCATATTACAAGTGAAGGGACCTAAAGCTGACCTAAAGGCACAAAATCTCCACTTAACATTTAGTTACACACACACACACACACACACACACACACACACACACACACACACACACACACACACACACACACACACACACACACACACACACACACACACACACACGGCTTCCTGTTTGTCCAAGCATGATGTGAGATCCCTCCTCTCCTGTTGCTCTATCTGAATCATCTGCATTAAGAACAAGTTGAATTGTACATATGCAAATGTGCTGAAAAATGCAGCAGTAAATGTACCTGTTCTTCATTTTACTCTAAATCAGGCCATTATTTTGAGTGGGTCACTCTGTGTATCGTGACAAATGGAATTGTCTGTGATCTTTTGAATCAAAAGAGTTAGATGTACTGTAAACATGTTCTACAGTGATGTTCAGAACTCAAAACCTCCTCCACAGTTCAAAAAATCTGTTCAGTTTTATTTTTAACAGTGTCCTCAGTCATTTCAGCCTGATCTTATTTGAGCGTCTCATTTCAGCAGATTTTTTTTATAATTAAAAGTTATACGGGTTTTGCAAAGAGGTTCTTAGTGCCAGCCATAACCAATTTTAATCTATAGTAAACCATATGGACACAAATACATACTAATTCTAATCACTTAAAATGAAGTATTGTCAATATCATTCTAGCTGCCATTTCAGGTGACATTGCAGAAAGGTTCTTGGCCATTGCAAGCTGACTGAAAGTATGAACCAGGCTTCAGACGTGCACCCACCCGCGAAATAAAGTGCAACCCGACGCCCCCATTTCTGATATACATCCTCTGATACACAGTAGCTATTTTGCTCTGTGTATTAAAACGTATATATGCGGGTGGGTTTTGAACCCACTCACATCAAAGGCATGAATCATACCACTTATACTGAACATTTTTGATCATTTATTTTAATCTGGTGTTTATCCTAAAGAGCTAAAGAGATTTGTTGATATAAATGAATGTATTTAAGCGATTTGGCTGTAAAAAATGACAAAAAATCTGTAAAAATTATTATAAAAGTAGTCCACATGACTGACATGACCAAGTTTTCAGATGTTATATAGTTTTGTGTGAGGAACAGACTGAAATATTGTGGTCTTGACAGATCTGCACTAGCTCTCCCTTATGCATTCATGAGAGAAATAACAGTGTCCTATTTGCAAATGAATCATTCACTTGAGTTGGATCTTTTTAATCATCTGTTCATGTATCAGACCGATCCAACACGCTCTCACTCCCAAACATGTCACATATGGACGCTTGGTTGGGATCACAGGTTACTCCTTTAGCATCATTTCTTGACATGCCGATTACTCCATTGCTTTCACCTGTTTGCCTTATGCGTCCGATCAAGATAATTTCATTCTTTGCATGCATTTGTAAAAGTATAAATGGTTTTATAAAGATTTATACTTTTATATATATTTTAGAGCACCTAACCCTACCCTAAACCTAACACAAATAAAACATGTATCAGGCAGGTAAAAGTAGTCACTGATACTTATTGCAAAAACTGAGAATTACAAACAACTTGTCTTCTGAAGCCATAGGATGTCTTTATATGAAGAATAGAGCACACACACACAAAACCATGTGGAAAAATGCTTATTTTCAACCCTCGTTCTGGCCTTCTCTCTGAAATTATTAGTTTGTTATGGACGGCTCCTTTAAGGCTTGTCGGCTACTGTTGTGATTGGCTACCAACACTGCATAGGAAACAGTATCAGCGCAAAGAGTTTTGAACACATTCTCCATATAAAGCCGTCATTTACAGACAAAGCATTGACTTGCTTCAACAGTCAACAAATGTTTCTTTGTGAACTCTCCATTACATTGTGCCTCATTTACAAAACAATCAGCTGTCAAATTCTCCAAACAAACATATAATTATCCGATGTGATCCATAAAGCGATTCAAAATGAACCATCCACTTGTTCCTGAAGCTGGTATCCTTATGGATGATGTCATCTGTATACTGTATCAGTGTAGAAGGCATCAGTGATTATAATGAGTTCTATTTGCTTTTGATGTGATGCGGCGCTCGCATCCAGTGTAGGCACGTGTAAGCCGTTAATCGACTGAACGCCAGTGGCGGGGCCTATGGTGTGAGGATGTATTACTATTCGTCGATGTCTTGCTCTGGATGATTAATATGCAGATGTATTTGCCACTTCATAGATCCCACATCAAACTATCAAAACGAGCTGTTTTTGGAGCTTGATTAAATTAATGTTCTGTTTATAATTAGGAGGATGTTTTAATCTATGAAACTCGCAGGATATTTTATCGGTACAAAGACCTCTTATATGTCAAAAGATCAAGGCGAATTTGATTTATCGTGTCATGACCCCTTTAAGGTTTAATCGCTGAAAATGATCCCGCTCTGTGAACACGTGCTGTCATATCTCATTAAAAAGATACACCCAAACTTTAGCATGGCGGTCACAAGACACACGATAGCCAATGCCATTTCACAATCAAAGCTGATGTGACGCTTCCTCTAGCGGTAATTTTCAAATGTGTGCACAGGATCTGGGATAAACTGTGTGTACGCTAAAATCCACACCAACGTTCATATTTATAAAAAAGGTCTTTGATGTGGAAAAGTGCTCAGACACACTTTCCTCATGGCAGTGAGTCTGAGAACTACAGGTATTTGGAAATCTCAAGTAAAGGATTTGGATGTGTACTGGTCTGGTGCTATTTTATATGTTAATGACTTTAATTAGGTGGTGTTTACAAGGCGGAGATCTGAAACCATTGAGCTCAGATCATTTACGATCTTGATTTTCACATCTAGAAGAGAGGTTGATGCACTTTTTTGTGTGTGTGTGTGTGTGTGTGTACGTTCGTTCTCTGAATCACACGTAGCCTACTCATATTTGAGAAATGATCGTAAGATCAAATGTAGGATGGTTTCTACACAACATTTTATAAATCAGGCCCCTGATCTTGACTATGATTGCTTTGAGTCTGTTCCTCAAACAAATCAATCGCTCGGAACAATATTTGTATTATTATTATTATTATTATTTTCATACATTGTGACTGTACACTCTTAAAAATAAAGGTTCCAAAATAGGGGTCATAGAAGAACCCTTTTGGTTCCCAAAAAACCTTTTAGTGAATCGTTCTAAAAGGAACCATTTTTTTTAACATATTAATAATCTAAAGAACCTTTTTCCACTATAAATAAACTTTTGTGGAACAAAATGGTGCAATGGTGCAGATAAAGAACCATTACATTAAATATAACAGAATGATTATTTATCTTACACAAACCTTTTTCAAAGTAAAAAAAAAAATACTTTTGGATTTTTGAACTGACACTAGGTGGAATGAGCGGCCAAATCATCTCAAAAGATGGTTATTTTAAGAACGATTCACTAAAAGGTTTTTTGGGAACCAAAAGGGTTCTTCTATGACCCTTATTTTAGAACCTTTATTTTTAAGAGTGTAATTGTATCTGCCTGTTGTATCCTATGTTTTAAATTATATTTTAAAACACACATTTCCCGTGGGTGTAAACATACTTGGCAATAAAACTCTTTCTGATATAATAAACAAATGGTTAGGTTTTAGGGTTTGGGTTTTGTGCTCAAAAATAGTGTAATGTAAATTAGTGTAATGTAAATAAAATGATTGTTTCTGGTTAAATTGCAATTCATACCCCAACATATACTGTATGTCATATTGGCAAAATTATACCCCAATAAAATTTCATGATGGCAATAACATTCCCATACCCATGGCATCTGTGTATTGATGCCAAAGGTTTCTCATTGAAAGCAATCTGAGCTGGCAGTGAGAAAGTGTTGACCGATCCAGTTCTTTCAAAGAAAGTTCAGTTTCTTTGTGTACTCTAAAAAAAAATCAAATTGGTTTCAATCAACAAATGATGAATAGAATCAAATCCCAAACTTGTTTTTTTCTACTTTAATAATGTTTCACACAGTCACAATACAGAACAAAATATCTGATGCTGTATGTGTCAGCTACACTGTACAAACTTTTCTCTAATTTTCGATGAAATTCCACCTTTTATAGTCTATTGTACATCTACTTTTATTATTATTCCTGTCATTATATCATGCATGTAGGTTGGCCGCCTCCCACGGGAAAATCACAGGGATGCCCTCCACCACCTGAGGTTCCCCATTTGAGTTATAAAATCGGATAATTGTAAGAAATTCTCTTACACACACACACACACACACACACACACACGTACACACACCAATTACTGATTTGAGTAAATGTGAGTCAGTGAAGGGTTGGCTGCATGTTTCTGTGTGGGCACACTTATCACACAGTGATATGAGCAGAGTTGCATGTTAACTGGGCTCAGCCCGATGGCGAGTGAAACGCTAGATAAGGTGGAATTTCTGCAACACCTGTTGGAGGAAACCTTGACATTTTATCAGCTCAAAAAATATCCTTAAATACCACAGACTGCCTGCAGCCACTCCTAACACCAGCCAGAGTCAACTCTGGAAAACATCCAACTGAAACTTCTGCTCCACTCAGTTCACTTTAGCTATATATATATATATATATATATATATATATATATATATATATATATATATATATAGAGAGAGAGAGAGAGAGAGAGAGAGAGAGAGAGAGAGAGAGAGAGAGAGAGAGAGAGAGAGATGCATAAGAAATAAAAATAATAATAAGAGATGAGAATAAAAATTTATTTAAAATATATATTGAGACAGTTTAAAATAAAAAAGGGGGATACTGAGGGCTAAAACACTATTCTTGACTACCTGAATCACTAAGCTCGGGGATCCCCTGTCTTGAATGGAAGAGATTGAGAGTCAGGATCGTGATTTTACACTAAAACTTACCGGCTTCTGGTGTCTTACTCTCAGGGCTTTACACTCACCTAAAGGATTATTAGGAACACCTGTTCAATTTCTCATTAATGCAATTATCTAATCAACCAATCACATGGCAGTTGCTTCAATGCATTTAGGGGTGTGGTCCTGGTCAAGACAATCTCCTGAACTCCAAACTGAATGTCAGAATGGGAAAGAAAGGTGATTTAAGCAATTTTGAGTGTGGCATGGTTGTTGGTGCCAGACGGGCCAGTCTGAGTATTTCACAATCTCCTCAGTTACTGGGATTTTCACGCACAACCATTTCTAGGGTTTACAAAGAATGGTGTGAAAAGGGAAAAACATCCAGTATGCGGCAGTCCTGTGGGCGAAAATGCCTTGTTGATGCTAGAGGTCAGAGGAGAATGGGCCGACTGATTCAAGCTGATTGAAGAGCAACTTTGACTGAAATAACCACTCGTTACAACTGAGGTATTCAGCAAAGCATTTGTGAAGCCACAACACGCACAACCTTGAGGCGGATGGGCTACAACAGCAGAAGACCCCACCGGGTACCACTCATCTCCACTACAAATAGGAAAAAGAGGCTACAATTTGCAAGAGCTCACCAAAATTGGACAGTTGAAGACTGGAAAAATGTTGCCTGGTCTGATGAGTCTCGATTTCTGTTGAGACATTCAGATGGTAGAGTCAGAATTTGGCGTAAACAGAGTGAGAACATGGATCCATCATGCCTTGTTACCACTGTGGTGGTGGTGTAATGGTGTGGGGGATGTTTTCTTGGCACACTTTAGGCCCCTTAGTGCCAAATGGGCATCGTTTAAATGCCACGGCCTACCTGAGCATTGTTTCTGACCATGTCCATCCGTTTATGGCCACCATGTACCCATCCTCTGATGGCTACTTCCAGCAGGATAATGCACCATGTCGCAAAGCTCGAATCATTTCAAATTGGTTTCTTGAACATGACAATGAGTTCACTGTACTAAAATGGCCCCCACTGTCACCAGATCTCAACTCAATAGAGCATCTTTGGGATGTGGTGGAACAGGAGCTTCGTGCCCTGGATGTGCATCCCACAAATCTCCATCAACTGCAAGATGCTATCCTATCAATATGGGCCAACATTTCTAAAGAATGCTTTGAGCACCTTGTTGAATCAATGCCACGTAGAATTAAGGCAGTTCTGAAGGCGAAAGGGGGTCAAACACAGTATTAGTATGGTGTTCCTAATAATCCTTTAGGTGAGTGTACATTAACTTTATTGCTCACCAGCCCCTGTGGCTAGTTGTTTTATAAAGTTACTAGCCACTGGGATCGATACCATGGGGAAAAACTGGCATATAGATATTTTTAATATTATCTCATAATTTAGGAAGCAGGTGTATCAGGCTACTGTCAATTTAAGACCTCACACACTGATCCATTATACTGTTACACACTCGTTTTCTTTATCAACTGTTTACGTTCACTTAAAACATAATTGACTGTAAATACTCGCCAAGACCAACATTTTAACATTATTTTGTGTGTATTTGATGCACAAAAACTCAAAAACACGGAAATACACATATTTGAGTTAAATACACGTGTTTGAGACAAATACACTCAAATAAACTTAAAAATAATTCAATTTAGTATTGATGTGCGTGCACTTGTGATCATAAAATCTCTGGGAATGAGTAAAATTATGCTCAATACGCGCAATCCCACGCTGAAATTCAAGCCCGGTAACACCAACAATATCCATCCAGAGCAAATGAAATGAGTGAGTGAGGGAAGACGAGAAAGCGCATGCAGTATCATGTATCTATTCTGTGGAAAATAACTAGTGGAAGCTTTTCAGATATTTTAGTATCGATACGTATCGAAAAAGCTATATTTTTGCATTTAGTTTATTATTTCATAATTTTTTAAAAGACTACAATTGTAAAATGTATATATATATATATATTTATATATATATATATATATATATATATAGATATATATATATATATATATATATATATTATAAAATTCAACCCGCCAAAACTGTTACACACCATTGCTGAAATCCACCCATATTTGGTGGGTGTTAATGTAAAGCACTGTATATTTAACACTGTGTGTGTGTGTGTGTGTGTGTGTGTGTGTGTGTGTGTGTGTGTGTGTGTGTGTGTGTGTGTGTGTGTGTGTGTGTGTGTGTGTGTGTGTGTGTGTGTGTGTGTGTGTGTGTGTGTGTGTGTGTGTGTGTGTTATATAACTGATTAATACTTCTGCAGGAGCGTACATTGAGCTTGGAGATTATCAAAGAAATCCTGCTTCTGGCCTTTATTAGTATTCATATAAGGATCAATGTCTTTGGCGCATAAATAATCCACAGTAGACTGTTATCCGCTGAATAATCCCAGAATTTTGTGCCCGGTACATCAGTATTCCTACGGATGGCGTAATTTGCTGTAAATGTATAGGTCTGTTGGGATTTTTATCAGCTCTTTGCTCTATCTGTGAGTCTGTATGTGTCTGCAAATGCCTGTGCTGCTCAAGGTGTTCTGGAAGATTTTCTGGGAAGATTTATTTCACTTCTCATAAAGGGAACATTATCATGGAAATAAAATAAACAGTAGAAGTGTCACTTGATGGATGAAGGAGGGTTATTAGAAGAGAATCAGGAAGATAAGGCAAGGGAGAAACACTAGCACACGCCAACACAAGTGATCGTTAGCATGTTAGCATTAGCCAGGAGTATTAGAAACTATTATAACTATTATTATTAACTATTAATAGTAACTATTCTTGTTTTCTTTATACAAAATAATATACAGATGTTTTGCAACTTTTAAATAAAAAAACATTACAGTAGATGATTTAGCAGTGTCAGATATTTGTTTGGCTTTGTCTCCCGGTCTGCTATATATACAGCAGAAGATAGAGTTAGGAACGGTGTGTATTCATCAGTGAGTCAGCATCATGATGGCATTTTCCTGTGTGTGCAGCGCAGCTTATTCTGACCAAGGACTGTCTACGGTATACAAAAATAAATATGGTTACATGTATGGTATTATTTGCTCCACCATAATTTGAATCACTTATGTCTGCAATAGCATAAACAATAAGGACTGCACCATTTCAGTGTGTTTTTCCAGTGTGTTTTATGTTTCAGCTTAGTATTCACATGATGGAAAATAACTGATTTTCCCACTGGAAATTTCTTGAGAGTAGATGGAGTGGAAAATGCTGACTTAAACCTTTCTTCTACAGAGATTCTCTCGCTTTCACTCGCTTTCTCAGTAGGACTAGCTGTCAAAAGAAAGATCTTCTGGATTTGAACATTCACTGTATATGTTTCTGCTGTTCACTGGAGGGCTTTGATGCAAACAAACCCTGGAATTGCAGCAGTGCTCAGGTGCGAAGGTTACAGTTCACCTCTGAATATTAAACTTTTCCCCCTCAGACAAATGAGTGGTGCTCCGATAAGGCCTTCTCTCAGTTTTTCAGACACACACACGCATCTACAGGTCGACTGGCTTTGAACATGTGAAGCTCAAAGCCTGGCCTCTGTGGCACTAGGTGCTTGTTCTTTGTGTTTTATGTATAATGTGATAAAGCGAGCAGGGTTTTGGGGGGAAAACCCAACCGTTAAATAATAGAATACAAAAAAAAATATATGTCGACTTCTCCGAAATCCTTTCCAGTGAAAGATGAATGAAAGAAAAGCAGCTCTTTTATAAGAGACCCTGGCAGGCTGACTTGCAGCAATATTCTTTTATCATTGCCTATTTGAAAATTTTTAAATGGTTGCAAATTTTCTAACAAAATGTGATGTTGTGCAGAGAGTGACTGAGTAAAGACAGCAGTACTTCCTGCCAGTAATAATTATATATGACTAGAGAATGTCTGTGTCACATCCGATATTCTCCCTGTAAACAGCTGTGACAATATCGCATGTGTATAAGTGTATTGGATCCATGTCATTAATGTTAATCAAAGTCAATGTTCTTGACTGAATAACTTTAATAAGGATTAATCTATATTTAACTTAGAAATAAGTGTCTGCATGAAAAGAATGAAGAATGTTGTATGCAAGTTGTTATAAAGAATGCATCATTAATTAAAAAGAAAACCATGTTCTTGTTTCTTTATGAGAAGTGATTTAATTTAATTTTAAGATAAATAAAAATATGTTAAACATCACATCAGTCAAATCTGTGTCTGTATTGAAAGTTCAAACCTTAATATCATTAATATTAACTGGTTAATAGGTGTTGTCATGAGTTTGGACATTTTTGAGAAATAAAATGTGCTGCTGTTTTACTGATACTATTGGTAGTTTCAACTGGAAACTACAGGGAATTGTATATCTTTTTTGGGACTTTTCAAAAATGTAGAGGCAAAAGAAAAAAACCCAGTTAGCCAAGGTTGATTCTTTTTAGCAAACATGAGACTTGAAGTTCTTGTTGAGATATTTTGTTGAGCTTGCTACTCTTTCAAAAGTGTTCTTTCTCATATTTATAAGTCATGAACACTGAACTAACAATGGCTGGAGTCCTTTGAAAGTTATTTGAAAGTTTTTCTAGGATCCTTTAAACCATCCTAGGTAAGGTGTTGTGTCCTTGGAGAAATGCTGGCCGTTGGGCATTTCATCACTTCTCCATGTAAATTCACTTCGTCTTCTAAATTTCCTGTAACAGCTCTGTGTACCTGCGGCGGCTTCTTCTTTATCGAAAGCTGCAATATATGATTTAAACTCAACAGGGCTGATTTGAGTAAGAGTTTGTGCTCTTCAGAATATCAAACCTCAATATTGTCAATTTCTTTTTCAATTTTTTTTTCAGAGCAGCAATATGATTAGAAGCCCCCAAAAAAGTATTTTTAGTCTTAAAGCACAATTATTTCAATGTTATTGCATTATATCAAACTAAGTGGTTTTTATTCTAGATAAATATATATGTATAATTTATAATTGGCAACACTTTACAATAAGGTTAATTAGTGAACATTAGTTAACTACCTTAGTTAACATGAACTAAAAATGAACAATATTCTACAGCATTTAATAATCTTAGTTAATATTAATTTCAACATTTACTAATACATTATTAAAGTCAACGGTTATATTTGTTAACATTACTTCTTACTCCTTCTCCTTCTCCTCTAAAAGTGTGTGGGCATCAAAGACCATAAACCGTTAAGACTCCAAAGTCGGTCCAATCTTCTCTAAAATAGGCTACCAAATAACCAAAATGTCACTTTTCAGTGAACATTCAAGATGGACTTTCCTGTAAAAACCACATCATAACATACGTTTCAATTAAATCGCGAGGTCACGTGGGCCATTAGTGCTCAAACCCAGATGTTTGCCGTTTGCGGCTATAGTCTTCTCTATTATGCACTATGTGTATGTATATATATATATATATATATATATATATATATATACACACATATACACACATATACATATATACATACATACATACTTTTTGGGGCCACTGTGCACTGACAAACACACAGTTCAGGGAAGGGACCGAACAAGACCTCTTCCACCCGCATCCTGACAGCAGGAGATTAATGATAATGTGTCTACTGAAACAGTCGGGCTCCCAACAGTACAGTATGACATTTCAGTTATCCAAGACTGGTAAGGTTAAAATAGAGCCATCAGAAAGAACGACTGGTTTGGAAATAGTTTCATCCCAATCAGTGCTGTTTCGCTCTCTTTATAGCGGAGACGTTGAGATTGCTGAACTTCGAAGGACCTTATTAGGACACAATGGAAACTGTTTCAACATTAATGTGAGAGAAGTGACAATAGGGTTTTTAGTACGGTCTCTTCAACACCAACTCAGGGCCCAATTACTGACAAAAACGAAGCTGACTCACTGACAGCAGGGCATTATGGGCCAGCTAATACTAGAGCTGTTGACGTGAAGCTTGTGGCTGACACTGAAAACCTGATACTCTAATGTGTAGCACTTGCCGCATTATGCAGAAACGCTGCTGCTAATGTGCTTCTTTTGACACATGGGATATTGAAAGCCTAATTTCCAGAATTAAGCTGAATGGCTTTATTAAATTGCTGGAATCTAAAACAAAGCCTATTTTATCATAAACTCTGATGCCTTTGAACTATATCCATTAGCTTAAGCTACACTGTGTAGGAATTTCTCCCGTATAGCGGTGAAATTGTATATGACTACAACTGAATATTACTTTCCAGCCCCTCCCATTCTGATTGGTTCGAGTTGTTAAGTTTAGGTATTGAACAGGATTAGGGATGAAGAAATATGATCATGCAGAATAAGGCGGTACTAATAAACGGCCAATATCCTAGTACTATGCTAATAAACTAGTTAATAGTGAGAATTGGAGCCTTAACTAGTGTAACCCCTACTCTTACAATAACTGTTCTGTTAATAACCCTGTGTCGATCCGACTGTCCGTGGGCGGAGATTCAACAAATGCGGAAGTGTAATAAGCAGCTTTGACGAAAGCCCTGGAGCTGACAAAAGTCTGCCGAGCGACGCGCTTTCAATTTAAGATAACCGATAACACGGAGAACGAGCAAACATTGTTATTTTACAAATCCTACCAACATTGTAACCATAGAAAGTGGGTTGTAAATCAGCGAAGTCACACTTTAAAGCTACACTGCGTAGGAATTTCTCCCATCTAGCGGTGAGATTGTAAATGACCAACTGAATATTACGTTCTAGCTCCCTTTCCGAGGAGGTTTTAACTCATACGGTGGCCGTATTATCTCAGATCTGCCGGCAGTCGCGAGTAATCTCCCTCTCGCATTCGTCACGGTGCCACTGAGTGTAAAAACACGAAAGGCGAAGCTTGAATTTCCAGGTATGTCCCTCTTTGGCTAATGCATTTTCAAGACGGATGCGCAACATGTCTGCCGCCATTCCAGCGACTCGCTCGCATCTATTCTGAATGGCAGATTCTACGCTTACGAGAATACTTGATTAGTTGGTAGATGTGATTACACATTAATGAGCACATATTTTGAAAGAACAAAGTGTTTTTTGCTAAGAATCAACTTAAAAAATTACACAGTGTAGCTTTAACGTATTTGTGTCCTTGGTGATAAATCTATTTTCTGCCTTTTGATAACTGTCTATATATTGATTATGCATTGGTCTGAAATTGGTTATTTCAGAAGAGCATTATTTCAACCTAGCTCTGTTTATTCAAAATGTTTGAAAGAAGCACATATAATTAAGTTTCCATGAAATTCAATGAAGGCAATACAAAAATATATATTTAATAGTTTTCATGTACTGTATATGCACCAGAATAGCAATCCAAAATACTAGTCATTGAAAGAAGCCTCTTCTTCTCACAGAGGCTGCATTTATTGTATAAAAAAAAACAGTAAAATGGTAATATTGTGAAATATTATACTGTTAAATATTAAGTATACTTTGAAATATTAAACATATTTTTTTCTATTTTAAAATGTATTTTTTTTCCTGTGATCAAGCTGAATTTTCAGCATCATTACTCCAGTCTTCAGTGTCACGTGATCCTTCAGAAATCATTCTAATATGATGATTTATTATTATTATTATTATTAATGTTCAAAACAGCTGCTTCTTTGATTCTTTGACGAATACATGGATACAAAAAACAGCATTTTATTTGAAACAGAAATTTTTTGTGACAATATAAAGGTCTTTACTGTCACTTTTGATCAATTGAATGAGTGCTTGCTGACACAGAATCTCACTGACACCAATCTTTTGAACGATATGTATTTTTACTAAAACTTTTCAATACTTGAAAATGCGATTGAGAGGGGTGAGCGTGGGGCTAACGTGGGGGTAGTTGCAACACACTTGTTTTAAATACTTCCACACATGCTAGCATGACAGAACTTAGTGATTTAGTTGCCATATTAAGAGAAAACATTGTGTCAAAATTCAGAAATCTTTGAAAGATATCACTGAACATTATATTTAACCATATCAAAAGTGAATTTCTTACTTATGTCTTTTGTGTGTATTTAAAATGAGACAAATCGGGTATTATTTTAATCTTATATCTGATATTTACCAGTTGAGATAGTTCTTTAATGGTGATCTAACCAGCAGAATACACTAGCTGAGGACACTAACACTGCATCACAGTGAGCCCCTATTAGAACTCTGCTATTCTATTCCATACTTGAATGAATTCTATTGAGAAACCATGAGAAAAAAGGTGAATAAAGACTGAGAATCAATGTTCAGAAATTAATAATAATTATTATTATATTTTGTACTATTTTGTATTGCTATGTTTTGCGGTGTGTTTGTTGTCAAACTCAAAAATGAGTTCATTTTTAATTATTTAAAAAATGCCATTATTTTATATGAAAAAGTTAATAATTGTATTTTGAGTAAATATTTGAATTTGTCTTGTATATTTTTTTATTAGATCAGATACTTCCATGAACATTTTTCATTAAGTTAGTATGGCTAACTTGAACACTCAAATAAATAGTGCAATAAAATAATCTAAATAATATTTTAGTAAGATACAAGCGAGATTGAATGTTTCCTACAGATAGATTAATTTGATTCTGTAATTTTATGCTTTTGATCATCTTAAATTAGAAAGTCTGAAAGTGTACAAACGTAATTCACAATGGCAGAGTGTTCCATCAGTCACCGGAACAACAGCTCCATTAATCCTCATCACAGTGACTGTCACATTTACACACTCTCGCTTTCTCCTTAATCAAAGAGATAATTAGGAGATAATTAGAGGGTTGGAAATTTGGGCACGGAAAATAAAAAAAGACAAAACTGTTTTACCTCCTCCATCAGAGGCCAGATTGAGGTGCAATCTGTCCGGGAGGCAGACTCCACCTGTCAGGGGAATTGGGAAGGTGTGTATGTGTATGTGTGGGTTCACCTCCACACGACAGAGAAAACAACTCGTCTCATCAGAATGAAGGGATGATACCATGAGAGAGAGAGAGAGAGAGAGTATTATAATGGTAGGCCTACTGTAAAATAATAATAATGCTAAACAATGTGTTAAAGTAGTTTCAGGTATTTAATTGGCACAAAAAAACCCCTAAACAAATTAACTGGTTGCTTTACAAGTCAATCAGACATGTTGCTGGTCAGACAAGCGGATGGTTCTCTACTTGGAAAAGCAAGTTGATCAAAATCGGGCTATACGAAACTAAGTTCATTCATTGTAAGTATAACAAGTGTAGCAACAATGAGAGAAATTGTCAGTAACAGTGGAGGAGGATTCATAAACTCAGTCTATTGATTCATAATTTAGTCCATTAGTGCACAATCTACTATATTAAATCATAATTTAGTCCATTTGAAGAAGGAGTAGCTCGCGTTAGATTGTTGTTATCTCAAATGGAGAGCCTTGAATTTTAATTCAGACTTTCTTGTTCTTCAAATTCACACATTCTCTCGTATCAGACGTTTCTTGTTATTCTCATGCTGAACGCAACAGCTCTGCCCTTTTGTCTGGTCAGTTGCCCTTCATGCTGGAGAAGGACATTAAAAATGAGATTTGGAGGCCCTTTATCACTGCTGGACGGCCCGCCGGAGGCACGGCGAGCGAGGAGGCCGGTGAAATATAGCGCATCTCTCTGCTGCGGAGACTCTAACCACGTTTTTATATGGGTATCGATTCACTGGCTCTTCTCTTTATGAAAAGACATTTTTTTGTTATCTGTTTCAGCGAGTTATTAAAGAGGAAATTGAGTTATAATTCTGATGGATTTTTGCAGCATGTTTGGGCCCATTTTGCACTTTTCCTTATTTCTGTATCCTTTTCTCTCTGTTCCACCTCGTCCATTCCTTTACATGTTTTTATTCACAGTTATCCTCCTTGTGTCATGTGGTTAAGTAATGTAAGCTTTTTAATTAATTATTTTTTGCATCTCAATTCACATATAGGGCCCTATTTTAATGATCTGAAACGCAAGTATCAAACACGTAACACACGTAACCACGTCTGGGTTGGTCTGAAGTCGCTACATTACTCGTGTGTGGTTTGGGCGTAACGTGAAATAAACCAATCAGGGCGTTATATAACATTCCCTTTAAGAGCAGGCGAGCTTGTTCCATGGCGGATTGCTCTTATAACGGCGGATCTGCAGGCGCACGCCAGGAGCGGTTCACAGCGAGGAGACCGACGTTCTCGTCAGGGCCGTAAAACACAGAGAAGGGACATTGTATGGGGATGGAGAAACACACCCAAATTAGCTTCGGTTAAACAGGCGTATAATAATTTGGGTAAATGTGTAAGCTAGATTATGCCTATTTTCTCACATCTTCATGGACACTACAATGATTTCCCTTGTATGGTAATATTTTTTCCTTGTAATTATGTATGGTTTGCAAAAATAGCAAATGCTGCGTCTGTGTAAATGAGAGAAGCAAAGTGTATATGTGTTGTGCACACGCTACATTATGGCCAAGCATGCGCTCTTAAAATAGTATCTGAATAACGCATCTTTAGTGTCTTTAGAATAGTTTTTTCTGGTCTGTGATGGAATTGTTTTCTGGAACTGCAAAATAGCACCAGGGAATGTTTGCGCCGGAACACACCTCCTCTTTTCACTGAACAAGTTCATTCCCTAAATTACTGACGTGCGTCTGTGGAGGGAAAAGTCCGCTGTGCGTCGGGGGCAAAATAGGAATGATACATGCGTTGGTGTACAAAGTCAATTACTGATGCTGGACTGTGTTAATGAAGGTTTCGTTTTGTATGAAATTTTCTCATTGTCTGATAACATATGCTTATCTTTATTCTTATTACTATTAACTGTAATTACCCAATAATGTTGGAGATCATACAGTTTTTCCTTACAAATGCATAGGCCTACTACTCTGAGATTACAGAATATGATGGGTCAAATTCATATCTACGGAAAATTGTGATCGCTCTTCATTTCTTTATAACTGACTGTAATGTTCAATAAAGTGAACATCATCGTTCTCTGTTCGCTGATTGGACTGGAAAAAATTATTGAGAGGGTGGGAGGGGGCGGGGACAACTTCACACAGTGATTGACAGGGCGGGAGGGGGCGGGGACAACTTCACACATTGATTGACAGGGCGGGAGGGGGCGGGGCCAACTTCACACAGTGATTGACAGGGCGGGAGGGGCGGAGACATGATCGGCTCGGAATGCATTCTCAAATTGCACATTGAATTTTGCTACATTCGTTGCGGGACATTTAATGAAAATGCAATCGCAAGTGTCTTAACTGTGAGTGTAAATGCAATTAAGAAAAATAACATTTAAATGATCATTTTGCTACAGTTTTTGCTTTAACATATTAAAGATATTTAATCGTTTCTTAATACATTTTAATTTTAATTTTGCAACTTATAAAGCGTTAAAATATGTATTCAATGTACATATTAAAACTAGTGTATGAAATGGCAAATGTAAATTATATAATTGAATTATCATTTTCATTTTGCACCAAACATTGCACAATTGTAATGGAAAATGTCAATTTAAATACAGAAATGCATTGCCATTTTACATATTGCATTGTAATTTTTCATATTACATTTCAAATTGAATTTTGTTACCCATGTGCTTCCATATTTACATTCGATTTTGTTAACAAATATATGATCGTCTTTAACTAAATATTATTTTCATTTACAATAATCAATACAAAAATTCAGTATTTTCCATCAGTCTCTCACAGATAAGACACTGCACACTCTTTTTTAGGACCAGAGTGGTTCATTTGAATGAGTGAGCGCTTATCGAAACACGCTTTAAAGCAAACCAAACACTATGATTACAAGTTAAAACCCCAGTAATAATGATGATTATGCAGTGTAGATGACCTCAAGCTGTTTGTGGTAAGGTTGATTGTGTGTTTTATTATGGCCCATATTGCTATGGAAAAAAAATAGGTGCTAATTGCTGAAATGCTTCAGACAGCAATTCATAAAACAGTGCAATACATGTTGGATTCTCAGTGTCACCACAGGGGGGCCAATATTGATTATATTGTTAACTTTCGGTAACCGTTCATTTTAGTTCAAACACTGTACTTTGAAGTAAATTGTTTGAAGAGAATTCTGCTGAGCAATTTAGTCAAAGTCTACATAATTATCAAACTTGTTTTTTAACGTAAGAACGGGCCATTTGTAACTTGAATGTGCGAGATTTCTGGAGTTTGACGCTTCCAGTTATTTTAGATACTTGATCTTGCAAATTGGCATGTTATCATATTATTTTAATTTATTATTATAATCATAAACACACTGGTTTTTAGCACAAATAGGTTTACCATTTTCTGTGCTTTGGTAATCTTCTAGTTATTGACCTAAAACAGCAAATCAATCTGAAGTCTCACACGTTCACAAGAAATAGTAATACGAACCGAACCGTTCATGAATTAGTTAATTGCTTTTAAGGTGTTATAAAATCAGGACTTTACATTGGTTATTTTAGTTGCATAAAAAACAAAATGTTGATTCAAACTGGCAATAAATGATATACAGAAAGCGAGCAAAGAATGTTCTCTATCACTGAAGCGGTTATGCACTCTTACAAAAACTCCAGTTACAATTACTAAAGTTGTCTAAACTGTATTTAACTTTATTTATTTGTCTAAATTAATCTCTTACATCGTATCTGCACTTTGTTGTATATGGTAAGAGAATTTGCGAGAGTGCAGAATTCAGTCAGTGAGTGTGTGCACTGAACAAAAGTGGCATTTTTTTCATCTAATCTAAATGACTGTGATTGGCCATTGCATTAATAAGCTCAACATAAATGTGTGTGATTGGTTATAATGCTCAACACTGAAGGAAAAAAAACATGTAAAGGGAAATCTAATGCAACGTGTGAGCAGATCTTAATGCAATGCTCTAATCAACAATTTTCACATTTTACTTTAAGCACAACAGCCATAATAGATTTAGCTACCTAATTCTAGCATGCTACGGACAAGCCCAATGAAAAGTGGGGGAGAATGAATTCTCCAAAAGGATGGACCAAAGGTTATCAACACACACAAACATTTTGTATAAGAATGTATAAGTTGTTTCTGAAAAATGTGTAACAACACGGTCTTAAAATCCATCAGGCCAGAATGAAATGCTCAGAGTGGGAAAATAAGGTGCAGGGCACAGGTACTAAACCTGGTTAGATGCTGGAGGAGCCCGGCCAGGAATCATCCCACAGAGCCCAGTCCCTCCATGCACCTGAGCCTCCCGAGACTTGCAGAGTAGTACAATGGATAATGGTGACGTGGACAGCCGACTTGATGAACAATGATGGACATAATCATCAGTTATGCCTCTGAGAGGTTTGGCCACATTGAGAAAGGAAAAACTAAGCCCACCATTTATGCCTTGAACCGAAGAGCCACCAAAATGCATCAACTGCGGCAGGAGCTTTGAAACACAGAGAAGCAGTATAATTCTGCCTCTGAAAAAGAAAAGCCAGCAATACCCAACTTATGAGATGTCTTGAGGATTTTTTCCAAACAGTAGACGTTTGTCTCCAAGCTGCTGTTTGGAAAAACCAAAAGGGTTTTTGATAAATGCAACACAATGCTTGGCTCTCTCTCTTTCCCTTATCCATTGCTGCTCTGCTCTTCAGAGGGTCATAAGCCATTTCCTCAAGATCTCTCATAAGTGGCCGCGTCTTGTCCAAAGAAGGAGGTAGATCGTTTTCTCCATGAGACTCTGAGCGATGCAATGGGGGAGCCAACAACAGAGTTTGATCAAGCTGTGCTCAGCCTCCGCTCCAGGCAAGAGTGGAGTATCCTACATCATTTATAAGCATTTCCCAAGCTTCGCCAAAAACTGAGGAAGATCTTGAGGGTAATTTGACACAGGGGAAGAGTAGTGGACACGTGGAGTTGTGCTGAGGGAGTTTGGATTCACAAAGAAGAAAACTCAAGGGATCTCAACCAATTCCGGGCAATCTTACTGTTCATGTAGCATTGAGGGAAAGTTGTTTTTTGGCATTCTTTCCTCCTTTCTCCTCAAGAACAGCTACTTTGACCCTTAAGTGCAGAAAATTAAAGGCGACGTAGTTGTTCTATGGTTGGCAAATGCTTATGGGTCAATTCCACATAGGTTGGTTGGGTTGCCTTGATCTTGGATTATTACAGCAAATTTAGGTTGAGGGTCACATGTGGGTCAGAAAAATCAAGCTGGCACAGTCTTGAGAAAGGATTAATAACAGGTTGCACCATTTTGTTGGTTCTTTTTGCCCTTGCTATGAATATGGTTGTCAAATCAGCCGAGGTAGTGTGCAGGGGCCCTTTGACAAAGTCTGGTGTATGACAGTCCCTGATAAGAGCATTTATGGATGACTTGACAAGTACAACAATGTCTTTCGCAGGGAACAGGTGGATGCTGTAAGGCCTAGAGAAACTTGGAAGGATGGAAGGGGCAAATGTCTTGCCGGAGCAAAGGCTGTAAGCCATACTGTGACCCCGTATAGGTTGGTTGTTGGAGCTTCGCAGGGCGATCACTTGGCAAGGTCGTCAGCTGGCTCAGGATTACGAGGGTGGCAAAGAGAACAGCCATCAAATCCATATGTGCAGCTGAAGAAAAAGCCACTTGGTGGCTTTCGATCAAGAGGGCTGATCCATGAACAGTTGCTACTGGGGCGCAGGTTGGGACCTTTCCAACCCCAGACGGGTCACCTGGGAGAGGGTGTCTGATGATGAAAGACACAAAACACCCGTTGACCCCAGGGAACATTACTGATAATGCGTCCCAGTGTATCAAGATGATGTATCTTCCATACATACATATATAGTTTAACCATGCAGGGGCCTTTTTTTCCACCTTATCTTGAATTTGGGCGATTTTTGGCCCATTCCACCAATCATTTTCAACCCTGCTCTATTGGCCCCTTCAGTATAGAAGAGTGCAGGTATGCACTTAATCTGTGTTGTGTAAAGCAGTGGTCGCCAACCCCGTCGATCGCTTTGTTGTGGTGCAACCTTATGTAACTATTTCACAAAGCTAAAGTCAGACCATTCTTTATTTGCTCTTAGTCTTGAAATCATGCAATCTAATTTAAATAAAAAAAAAACATGCAACGTGTGTAGCATCTTTGTTTGGATTGTGATTGAAATGCAGTGATTGACTCTAATTTCAAATGGTTACAGTTTTTTTTTCAGATTAGGCTGTTATAGAGCAAATTAACAACAAATAAATTTGCTTAAACAAGAAGAGAAAGGAACGACAGCTGGTGTTGGAATTGGCCAATTTGCTTCTATAGGTAGATCTTGCCTTTCATCAAGGCCGAAGTCAAGAGATCTTGGGTTTGAAAAGATTGGTGACCAAAAAGTATGTTTCTGGCCTTACGTTACCACATATGATCTCAAGCCTTTTGCTAGAGTTTCTAAAAGACATTTTCTTGTTATAGGTCTGGATAGTATCATGATGACTATAGTTTAACTCACCTACAAAGTTATCAGGGAGAGAGAGTGTATCCTGTGGGCGAGAGGTAGAGTCTGCGCAGGTTTTGTGTTTGGGCTGATGAGCTGGGCGTTTTCTGCACTGGAAGCGGCCGTGAGAGTAATGCTTGGTAAAGGGTTTTGCCATCAGGAGAGGAGATAAGGTGTTCTCGCACTTTCTGTATTTCTCCCCCTCTCTGGCTGCAGCGCTTTTAAGTGGTTCAGCCTTTGAAGTGGAGGCAATTGGTTCTTGCTGCATGTATTGCCATGGAAACGATTTCACTCTGCCATTCACAAAGAGCCCCCTGTAATATGAGAGCATCTTTGGAAGTCAGTTGGGGTCCGTCCTGTAAGTGTGAGAGGTGTGTAAGTCTCCTTTTAGGACTGAACAATATTGAAATAAACTGACATTGTGATTTTGTTTGTCTGCAATATATATTGTGATATGAAAAAAATCTTTCCACTGGCACATTTACACTGTTATTGACAAGTTCAACATAAAATAATAATAATTATGATTTTATTGTGATTATTATAAAATATAATAAAATATGAAATATATTGTAATAATACAATTGTACTGTAAAATAAAATAAAAATATATAAAATAAATATTTTAATCTTTATCTTAATTAAATAAAAGTGTATTTTATTTGGGTGGGTTGTCGTCAAATAACATATATTTAATTAAATCATAATCGATTTCTCAATCACACTAAGTCATATCATGATATCGGTTTTATTTCAACATATGTTGAATGCTGAATACATGCAGCAAGAACAGCAATATCGTGATATGGCTTAGTGTGTTTGCCAAATTGACTATGATTTAATTAAATATTATTAATTCATTTTGATGATATACCCATCATTGACGACATACCCATTATTTGACAACAACCCATCAAATATATATATATATATATATATATATATATATATATATATATATATATATATATATATATATATATATATATATATATAATATAGATAGATAGATAGATAGATAGATAGATAGATAGATCGATCTATATCCTTTCTCCTTCCCTGTTGTACAAGTCTATGTGTTTTGTGGAAGGATGAAAGTCATCCATCTCTATTTCTTGCTGTCAGTTTCTTTGTCATAAACATGTCCCTCTGATATCTGTGGAGGTTTTCTAACAAACTCAAATCACCTCATGATGCCATATTCCCTCTCAAAGGTGCTTCCGACTTTTTGTTTCTGTATGCACTCGAAAGCCTTCAAGTATATTTTCCTCTCATGCAGGCACGTGTGTGTGCCGCCAAAGTGCTCGCATTTGTTCTGCACCTATTTCCTCCAGAAATAATCTCATTTCGAAGCTGGCTAGTGTTTGGCAGTTCCTACTCTCTCATCCCAGGAGCCTCTCGCTCTTCGCTGTCTTTCAGCAGCAGAAGGATTTGATTTGATAAAACCACCGCAGAAACATCCTCCGTGCTCGTTTGTTTACCTCCACTGACTCGGTTGCTACTTCAAAGTCTGTGGAGACAACATTGGGAGCTGGGGAACTAGTGTGAATGTGTGTGATCTCGTCCTGTCAGTGGTTCTGTTTGTGTGTGTTAGAGATTAACTGATGGCCGTGGACAGGCTTTCTGGAGCTTCGCTGGTGTTAGTCAGGAGGGAGATGTGGGTGTAATTGAGGTCATTTGTCAAAGTCTTGACCTTGTCTAGACTGGCCACTGTCTGTTGAAAAAAACATAGTGTTATTTTTTATATATAGAAAAGAAGGAATTGATGTTTACCAGGCCAGAGGCCCATGTAAGAGTTTTTTATATGAAACGTTCACATGGAGTTCTTATAATGCAACTTTCAGAACATACAAATCCCCTTCTAAATGTTAGTTAGTTATTGATGTCAAGTTAGACACTTTCCATAAAGTCACTGATATACTCACGGCGACGATCCTTTTCATTCTTTGCTTTGGGGTAAAAAGTTCAAAATACCTTTTCAGTGATTTACTGTTAGCGATTATCCCGACCCTGCACACACTGCTGAGAGTGGCTTTTAGATCTATACGTAAATATATACTGTGTGCTTTCCTCTCAATTACAAATAAACACAACAAAAATAGCTTTTCATTCAGTAGATTGCTTTAAATCAGCAGCTTTACAATATTAAACATAACAAAACAATGTCAATGTTTCTTTCAATTAGAATTTACTATAAAGTGCTTCTCCAGTCTGACCTCGAATGTACAGAAGAAATTGACGAATTACATGGAAGTTTTGAAAAGTCTTGAAAGTTTTCCAAGTCAAAGAAGGCGGAGCTTCATAGCCACACCCACCTATTTCATAATCACCACGGATCAATGGCACACGAGTGTTTACCAGCGGGAGCAAACCTTTCTAGAAAGTTCGCTTTGACACACTTTTTCAGACTCCCGAAACAAATGCAAAATGTACATCTTTTTGGACTGATTTTGTTCGAAATTAAGTCACATTAGTTCACTTGACGTTTTGGGGGCCTTAATGTTATTATTGCATTGAACATGCTGAAATTTGCTGGTGCAGCTAATATGTTAAAGACTCTCTGCAATACTTTCACCAGGAGTTTTCATTTCAGTAATAGTGTATTTCATTTGGAAAGAAGTTGAAAAATCATACATTAATATGTTGTCTGTTTTTAAGTATAGCGTAAGTAGTAGTTTTTAAGTAGTAGTTTAGTGCCCAACAAAGAGGCGCAACAGTTTTCTATGACAGTTGTATTTATAATTTAGTGGGTGGGGACATAGCATTTTATTGGTCAAAAATTCACCCTTGTTAACAAGATGATATATTTTTGTCAACTTTAGGAGTATACTAACATGTAGATGGCTCAGATCTAATAGACATGGACTGAATGCCACAAAAACCTATTGATTTCATGGGGTCAATAAAGGTTAAAATCCCACATGGACAATCAACCTTCTACTGATAGCGATCACGGTTGTGCCCTTGAGCACCTCAGGTTCCTCCAGGGGGAAAGCCCTTGAGACGAAATCTGAAAGTGGTCTCTAGAGCAAAGGTATTCAATTAAGAGTCTAAGAGGTCCGGTGTCTATATTTCCTTTCCAACGGAGGTTCGGACAATACGTTTTGGAATAGTTATATATATATATTTCCTTCTGGGCAGCAGTAGTAGAAAAAAATTGTCATCAAAGATGAGAATATTGGGTCCGAAGAGCCAAAGCAGTGAGATAAGAGTTGAAATATATATATGCACAGTCAGGTTCTCCTCCAGTATGTGGAACTATAGGCGTTTTAGCCTATATGTAGTGACGTGATATTGTGTGTTTTTGTTTGTGTTCTGTTTGTCCTTTGGACCATGTGTGTCCTTAATAAAGCTTTAATGATGATGATGATGATGATGAGATTTGTAAAACTGAAAAACTGGAAGAACTGGAAGAGAGGGCAACTCTCTGAGAAAACAAAAAAAATTAACATTTGAACTCTCTCTGGTGAAGTTAGCATCACCATTTGAGACGCAAGTCTCACCTCAGATCATCTCTTTCCCTCTTCCCACACTCCTTTCTCTCTCATGCTGAGATCACCAAAATTCACCCAAAAATCTATATGGTTTAATGTGAATTTTTATCATACAGTATTATGCATGTTTGGTATCATTTGAAATGTCTCAGTGGGACTGATACAAATGTCTCATCCCCAAAGAAGTAAACCAAAAGCTAATGAAGTTCTTAAGAGTTTAGAGATAATTGGCACACAGAGTAGAGTGTGTCTTCCAGTCAAATGGCATTCTGCTCCCAAAAGGTGTAAACTCTGAATGCAAATTCTCATTGTTAGCAAATGTTTCCATGTGAAAGAAGTTTCTGTCTATATAAAGAAATGCAACAAGAGGCTCAGGGCGATTCTGTAACTCAGATCAGCCCATAATGTTGAAGGATCTCAAAGACTTCAGCATTATGTATTTTTCAAAATGTCAGGTTTAACCTACATCTTTTACTCTTTATCTCTGAGCATTTGATGTAATTGTGTTTATTATCTTTGAACTGATTATGAAATGGCCTGATCCATTTACCAGACATAATAAATTGTTACATTTGATTTTATTCCGACTGACTCTGAAATTGTTTTCCTAAGTAGATTAAACGGATTCGTATGTTACCGCAAGTTTTGCGTCAGATTAGTGATGACTAATATTTGGCTCTAATTCAAGTGTACGTGGTTTGCAAAGACAAGAAGTGAATTTTCATTTAGAACAGCAAAAATGCTGCTCGACCAACCTAAATCAGTGTGTGTCTTACCTCTGTTTTAATTCAATGTTACTTTAGATAATTGTACGTGGGAAACCACTGCATGGCCAATCCAAAGCTATAATTAGAGAAGTAAAGTTGGTCAGCTTATATAATGGTGGCCATACCTCTACTGAAGTAAACGTTACTTTAATTTCAAGTGAATGCAACCATGGGGGCTATACCGAAGTATCTTTGATTGTGTGCGCGTGAATGCGACCGATCTCAGGTATAGCAATTACCTCTGTTTGGTGACCGAAGCTGGCGAGCTTGTGATCGTGAGACCCGCGTTAAACAAGGCGTGAGGACCTCTGAGCGACAGCTTCCTAATATGAACGGGTGAAATATAAGTAGAGTTGAAAAGAATAATAAAATGTTTTACTAAACTATTAGCCTATATAATTGACCAATAACCAATTGGCAATCTAACCTAAATTTGAGTCTGTGATTAAATGGAGCCAGATATAAAATGGAGTCAGATAAAAGCTTAAATGGAATTAAACTACTTTGCCACGCGGAAAGAGTAACGCGCAGAGACCTTCACCCGTTGTATCGGACGCCTCCATTAGGCCGATCTAGACGGGCTTACAGATATATAGCTATATATATGTATTATTATGTGGTATTATGTGATTCCTAATATGAAGTACATTTCATCACCTCATCAAAAAAGTTTTAATGTGCTGGATAAAATAGAAAATATACACTACCATATAAAAGTTTTGGGGTATGCAAGGAAGTACAGCAGAACATATTACTGAAACTCTGAATTTTTTTTTTTATGAAATACCCCCTTACATCACACAGAAGTATATTTATTTTTAAACTAGTTCAAACGGTTGAGCAGAACATGAATGAGCCATGTGTTATCTGTGGGAAATGGTTAATCTCGTGTCTTTGTTTCTCCTCATGCAGTCTGATTTACACGAGTCATCTCTGCCTGAATGAGCATTAACGGGTCTATCGGGTCATTACTGATCCGCTGGAGCGCCGCTCGCTTCCTCTAATCGCATGCTTTCTCTTTATCTCTCTCATATTCCCTTTTCATAATTCGGTCTTTTAAAGCCACCAGCAGAGCTACAGCAGCTGTGTCGTCAGGTTTACCTGAGACTCGACTGGCTTCAGGAGCCAAAACCTTCCTCTTAAACTTCTCTTTCTTTGCTATCACAAAAGAACAGCATGCAGGGCAGCTTCCCACTGACCAGATACACATCTGGTTTGGTTATCGACTGGTAAACACCTGTCATGCTAATCACACGTCTTATACCTAAAGTGCACCTTAAAGAGTCATTTGAAGGGTAAATTCATCTCAGAGACGCATTATATCTTTCATCAGTGGCGTAGCGCAGATCCTCGGGGCCCACCCTGCGAACCGAAAGTGTACTTGTTTATTTAGCTACTCATTTATTTAATAATTTATTTGATTTTATCATGGGTAATGACGCGTGCAAAATCTAAATCTCTGTCTATCTACCCAACCCCACTGATTCAGTCACACCTTCAGACTCAGATTGGAACAATCAAAAAATAGACATAACACTATCATTCAAAACTATCGTTTTGGTAATGCTTTTTTATATTTAAAACAAAAAAAGTCTCTTATGATTGCCAAGGGTGCATTTATTTAATCAAAAACAAGTAAAACTAGCATGGATGCCAGCTGAGCTTAGCCCCGCCCACAACATTTGAGGTCGGGAAGTTCGGTCTGGACTTGATCTGTTGTGAAGCAAGTATGCCCGAACCAAAGCTGTTCGGATCAATCAAATTGTCAGGGCGGGCTTTATACGCTGATTGACAGATTATCTACAGTAACGTAATCATCCACGTCACCAAAGAGCGCTTGGGTTGAATACGTTTTCAATAAAAAATGGCTGCCGCTGGAGAATTTAGTTGTGTAGATTCAGCCATCGCGTCTGTTATAGAAGATGTAGACCACGCTTTCATTTTAAAAGAGGAACCGCGATCAAGGCACTTGTCGATCGGAAAGATGTTTTTGCCGTCCTTCCTACGGGATTCGGCAAAAGTTTAATTTATCAGCTGGCCCGGGTGGTCGCTAAGAGGATCGCGCAATGAAAACCCTGTGGTCATTGTGGTTTCTCCTTTGGTCACACTCATGGAGGACCAAGCGAAAGAAGCAACCGAGATGGGCATCACGGCGATGCAACTCGGTGTGCACGACGAGGTGGACAAAACCAGCGGCCGTTGCCAGCTCCTTTTCGGAAGCCCGGAATCCTCAACACGTCATTTAATCCGTTGCTCTGATTGGTTGTGGGTCTATCCAATTGAGTGCAGAGGCATTTTCTTTCCTGGTTCGGTTGAAACACGCCCCATAGTACAATTTAAAAAAAGAAAAAAAAAGAAAAAGAAACTTCCCATAATCACAGCCCAATGGAGCAGTATCAGACTAGACTATCTGACTAGAATGAGTATGACGACGTCAGGCTGAAGTTAAACAGTAATATTGTCAATTATTACAATTTAAAATAACTGTTTTCTATTTAAATGTTTTAAATGTAATTTAGTTAACACTTTATTTTGTGATTTAGTTACACTACTACATATGCTTAATACAGTAATAACAGTAGATTATGCAAAATTACAATGTACACAGTTAATTAATAATACTCAGTACTTTTATTATTTATTCCTGTGATCAAAGCTGATTTTCAGCATCATTACTCCAGTCTTCAGTGTCACATGATCCTTCAGAAATCACTCTAATATGATGATTTACTGCTCAGGAAACATTTCTGATTATTAGTGTTGAAAATGAAAAGTAACAAATATAAATGCTGTTGGAATGATAAAAAGTTTCCAATTCAATTTGAATATAAAAAATATTATATTAAAAACGTCTACAAACTGTTAGTATCACTATTACTAGGAGTGAGAATTGTTATGCTCCTAACGATTTGAGTCTTCACAAAGCATTTTTTTTTATGTTGAAGTGAATTAAACTGCATTAAACTGATCAAAAGTGATATTAAAGATGTTACAAATTTATATTTCAAATAAATGCTGTTCTTTCTAACTACTGTATTTATAAAAGAAACCTAAAAAATGTATCAGGGTTTTCACAGAAAAATTAAGCAGCACAACAGCTATTTTACCCTTGTCCCAGACCAACTTAATATATGAAAATCCATCATAATGCATGATCTAGTGTGTTCATCAGTTTGTTCAAATGAGCAAATGTCCCTGTGTGCTATAGTCCTGCGAGCTGAACCTCCGCCTGTTTCTGGACATCAAGAAGCGTGAATGCAGAGAGATCTGATTGGACAACAGGAGAAGGCGTTTGACTGTCATTTCTAATGCATGCTCTTTATTGGAAATGTCATGGGTTCACGGGGCATGGGGGGGGGGTATTGATTATCTACATAATTAAGTATTCTTTAAGTACTTGACTTTTGATTGGGCTTTCAAATGCTAATTCTGTCCGCTTGTCTCAGAACGCAGAACAATCAGCTTGATTTGTTGGGATAAGGTGATGTTAATGGAGTATGGCAGAGTTGCAAGGATGACCTTGCATTTTAGCCAGTTTCCAAAAATGAGAGCAAGAGAGGAGCGTAGTGCAACCCAGGGCTGTCAGATGTGAGGTGTCAGACACACATGACCTTGGCCCCTGCACCAGCCGATCAAAGGTTATGAGGATCCAGGCCAGAGATGATAGAGACTACTTGATGAGCCTTTGTCAGGGGTCCCAGTGTTCTCTCGTGAGTGTCAAACCTGCAGCGCCACATTTTGATAAGAGAAGTGATGCAAAAACCTGCAGGCTTAGTTTGTTGATATTAAAATATGTTTTCTATTCACTGGTTTTGAAGGGGTAATTTAGGACTGGTTTTAATTTAGTCTACAATTTACTCGTGCCATTCGTCATTTTACAGAATATTAAGCATTTAAATAATGTGTACTCTTATTTTAAAGTGTCATTAATGTAAAAAAAAGTAAATACTAAAAAAAAAAAAACTATAAAATTAATTGACTCAAATCAGGGTTATTATCAAGGATATGATTGAATCTGGAAAGAAAGCAAAATAACTGAGAAAAATTAGAATTTAGTCCTTTATTTCTAAATATCTAGCATTAATTCGATCTCAAACAGTTTCATTGAAAGAAGTTATTACTCCACCACCTGAGTGACATCATTAACCAACGTTGTTCAAAGACAAATTTGCAACAGTACGGTTTTTGGGAAGCAGTCGTGTCTGGCTATTGATTTCTTCAACGATGTATCGTACTACGGTAATGAAGCAGCGAGTTACCGGGAAACACACCCCTAGAAGGTTACACATGTCACCCTGACCACATTAATATTCATGAGTGAAGTCATCAGTGTCACTGTATCACACACACACACCTCCATCAGCACCTGTTTTTTTTTTTCAAAATCAGATATGAAAAACACTTCTTTATGGGTCTGTAAAACTCAGCCCTTCCATTCATTATTTCTATATCTAAGGTAATGTTATTTTTGATCGATGTCCTCAAGGCATGCTTTACCAAGAAAACCTTCTTACAGTTCAAAGTAGGAACAATAGATCGCATTCAAGATCGAAATCACACTGGGAGTAATGCAAGCCAGAATTTGTCGGCGTCTCTCTTCGTCCCTGAAATGAAAAGGTCTGTGTGCCTCTGGTCATTTCTGTTCAGTGGTAGCACATTTAGCTCAGAGACAGGCTCCAGGGTCATGAGTAAGTCTTGTAGATGCTGATTTATGAGGTGTGTCTTCTTCAGTCCCGTCTCCGGTGGCGTCAGCGTTACTTCTGCTCACTCTCTAGAGCCCAGGCACATTAGCATGCGTTCATAACCAGAGTTCGTGCTGGTGAATTCACAATTTATGGAACATCATTTACTCACCTTCATTTCATTTCAATCACTTATGACTTGCTTTCTTTTGTTTAACACAAATGAGACGTTTTGAAGAATTTCCGTGCTTATGAAAGCTGTGTGTGGTAAACCTGTACCATCCGTCATTTGATTTTTAAAGAACATATGAAAAGCAAGTGATATAATTTGTTCTGTTATTTTAAACTGTCAGAAATGTAAAATAGTAATACTACATAATACTTGTTTTCTTAAAAAATGTATGATTTTGCATGAACTAACATTAATGAACAATGAGCAATACATTTGTTAAAGTATTCATTAATCTTTGTAATGTTAGCTAATAAACTCTTTATTATTCATTCATGTTATCTCACGTCCATTAAGATAATCAGAGACAACTATTCATTTTAATAATGTATTAGTATAAATAGAATTTAACATGAACTAAGATTAATAAACACTTTAGAAGTATTTTTCATTGTTAGTTCACGTTAACATATGTGGTTAACTATAAAAATGGAACCTTATTGTAAAGTGTTAACCAAAATAATTTTATTCATGGAATTATTAAATAATAAATCAGTTAATTATTATTTAAACAGTCATAATAATTACTACAACATTCCCTAATCGCTCATACCAATGTATAAAAATAGAGTGTATACATATATAGTGTAAAAAGTAGCCATAATGTCATAATGACTATTTAATTGTAAATAATGTTGTATAATTTCTAATTATGAATTGATATTAAACAACTGATACCCATATGACAGCTTTGTGTGGTAAACAGGCTCAAATGTATAATGTGAAATGCCATTCGCAACTCATTGACTGAATCCATCATGAAGAGATTGGATTGTAAAAAAGTGGCCATTACATACCAGAATGTTATTAAATTAATAGTTCACTCAAAAGTGAAAATTATGTGAATACAAAACTGATTACTTTCTTTCTTCTGTAGAACATAAAAGAAGATATGTTGAGAATCAGTGTTTTTTTGTTGTTGTTTTGTCCTGTAAAAGTCAATGGCCTCCAATGTTGTTTGGCTCCCAACGTTCGAAATATCTTCTTTTGTTTTTCACAACAGAAAGTCATTTAGAGTTTGGAAGGGCAGTAAGGCGAGTAAATGATAACTGAATTGTTTTTTGGTTGGATTATATCCCATAGCAAGTTTTTGATGTTGATCAAAGAAAAGCAATCTTTTGTCTTGTTTAGAGTAATGTTCACTGATCAATCGTGCGGAGTAAGATGCACATTAAGTAAAGGGTCAGAAAGAATTTCATGCTGAATTTAAGTCTTTTCCTCCATTAAATCTCTCATCAATGTAGACGTATTGCAGGACACTCACATAAAGCAATATACCTCATACGATAAAGCAGATCTCAACTTGATTGTTTATATTGTCGCAAAATGCAAATCTAATTTTATCAGTGTCTACAATCAGCTAAATATAACTATAAAGCATGAATATATTAAGATATTTTAAGCATTAACATCATGGTTTTTTGTAAAGCTGCTTTGAAAAAGTGTGTATTGTGAAAAGCGCCATACAAATGAAATGGACTCTACTATTAAGTTTGATGTCAAAAACACGAATTCGACCATGACTCAGAACTCACGATTTCTCCTGTTGTGTTCCATGGAAGAAAGGAAGTCAGATGAGTTTAGAACGATATCAGGATGAGTAAATAATTGTAAAAAAAAAAAAAAAATGTAGGATGAACTGACGTTTTAATATGCAGTAAAAGGTAAGCATGGTCACGTTGGGAACATCCACTGGTCATGATCTCCTGTGGAGGCGAGTGTTATTGTTCTTGTAACACAAGCTTTTGTCAGCATTGCAGTGTGCTAGAAGCATAAGATCCACATTAAGTAGCTTACTAACCCCTGGGGTTGGATTAAATTTAGAGTTGCCGTGGACCCGCTGGTTTCATTTCCTAAAACATTTCTTGAGCGTGACTCAAACAGCTGTGTCAGTCAGCAGGAGGCACTATACATTAAGACGCCTCCCTGCCGGCAAACTGCGAATAGTAATTAAGCTATGAAAGTCGCTAAATGAGGCTTTAACAGTCGTGCCAGGCTTATGAAGCCGTCTTTGTAACTGTGTGTGTGCGTCAAACATCTTTGGGTACAGATCAAAAAGAAGGGTGGGAGTTTAACTTTGATCTTCCTGCTTTTGTTTGCATCTTTTGATCCCTCCCGAATGGTCCGTACACAGGAGAAACTGTTTGAGCTCTGAGGATTTGAAGTGCTCTATAGTTCGACTAGTCAAATTGTCGGGACACCACACGTTTACACGCCGGACAAAAGATGTCTGTTTTGAGGCAAAGGCAGTCATTAGCGTGTGTCTGTATTGATTTCATTATGGTGTAATACATTTTCTTTTGCAAGCAAAATTGAATTGTACAACACAGCACAACTGATCAATTGAATTGCACAGGAGACTAAACAGATATTGACCAGCCAAGCATGAGATGTAAAGGCTTTTTTTTTGCTGTTTCTTTAGCAGACATTTTATCATAGTTGTGCCTGGCAGATGGCGGATCCTCCAGCATGACAAAATAAAATCAATGGAAGTTTCTTTGTCTTGTGACTTTTCCCCTCATTGCAGTATTTCACTTCAACTTTCATTTGCCATTTCAGGTTTTATTATGCTGCATGATTCTAAGTTGAGCATGTCAAATGCATGGTACTGTATTAACACCTCCAAATAGCTGATGCTAGTTCTCAGAGCCTCTTCTTTTCTGATACGCTAACTTGCCATGACCCCCTTGTAAGGAACCACTTCTTCAAAATATAAAGGCAGCTAATACAGGATATTTTAATGTATAAAGATTAGGGGTGTAACGTAACACAGAAGTCACGGTTCGGTACATACCTCGGATTTGTATGGAGTGAATTTAGTCTCAATAATATTTCACGCAAAAGACATGATGCACACATGCGTAGCCAATTTCACATGAACCTAATTCACGTGCGCAAATAAAAAATGATGAATTCACAAAAAACAATTCACGTGCATAAAATAAAATGATGTATTCATAAAATACGTTTTACAAACTGTACACAAACAGTTGTGAATGTTTAAAAATGTAAATTTTTTAAGAGTTTATCATTGAATCTGAATGTTTAAATCATCATTCGTGTGTGAATCGCCTTGAATTTGTGGGTGTGTGTGTGTGTGCGTCCGTGCGTGTGTGTGTGTGTGTGTGTGTGTGTGTGTGTGTGTGTGTGTGTGTGTGTGTGTGGGTGTGTGTGTGTGTGTTTCCCAGGAAGTGGGAAATGGAAACGCTTTATTCACAAATGTTTTATGTGATATTCCAATTTTGCGCATGAGTTAAATTTGATTAGGCTACTTTAGAAAAAAAAATTAAAAACATAAAATTGTATTGACACCAAACTTTTCACCGGTAATGTATATTAAATGGAAAAGAGCAGTTAGACTCGTTGATAACTCTTTATGTGTTCCACCTGCATGTGGCCTCTTTATTGTATATAGATAATGTGGGTATGGGATTCAAACTGTGTGAGAGTATTTCGAGCTGATGTGCGCTAACTGCTGTGCCACAGCTCTGACCTTAGGTAACTCCACAGGAGATACGCTAGTCAAACTGGTCTCTTTCCATATGTCTCTCTCTCTCTCTCTCTCTCTCTCTCTCTCTCTCTCTCTCTCTCTCTCTCTCTCTCTCTCTTTCTCTCTCTCTCTCTCTCTCTCTCTCTCTCTCTCTCTCTCTCTCTCTCTCTCTCTCTCTCTCTCTCTCTCTCTCTCTCTCTCTCTCGCTCTCTCTCTCTCTCTCTGTGTTTGTGTTTGTGTGTGTGTCCTGAAAAGTTCACCTCTCAGTATGCTACACTCCTTCATTGCCATGGTAACAACATGTCATCCCTCTGTATTCTTTATCTTTAATTATTTTTAGACAAATGTGAGCCTTTTTTCCCTTTTTTATAATTCTAATATTAGCTGGCAGTCTGCGAGTCCCCCAGCGGGTCCAGTGCGATTAGTGCGCTCGCCTCCATTTGCATGAGAAAAGTTAGCCGGCGTTTGCGCTAGCAGCTCTGGAGGAGGATTAGCAACATTAGCATTCTGCAGTCCTCATGACGGTGTGCGTTCAAGACTTCAACTCGGCTACAGGTTTCTACTGTGTGACCTTTAGAACTTTGTCCATTTTGTTGTTGTGGAAATTTCAGTGTATTATGTGGCTATTTGCTTCTGTCCCATCACACTGGAGAAACATTAGAATGAAGTTGTAAATGTAATATGGCCGTAAACATCCAGATACTGTCTGGGTAGGGGAATTGTAACAATTGTTGTAACAGGGGAATGTTTTTTAGGGAATGTCTTACTTATAGACTGCAACTGAAAGCTGAAAAATGCTGCCTTCAGAGGATGCTTTCCAAGGTTGGAGCGGACGTAGGCCAGTGAGAGCTGTGTGTGTAAACCTCACTCCCTTGATCTCAAGAGGCGTGCTAGCAACTGACGCTAGACCTGCAGTCTTTAGCCTCCTGGTTTGCGCTCCCAAATCCCATGCAGAAGTTTGAATGCTGCTCGGAGCAGATCAAGTAGGATCGGTTACATTTTGTGCCTTGACCCGGATGAGAGTGATGTTTACGGGGTGATTGTAACGGACTTAGGCCAGTAAGAGCTGTGCGTGTAAACCTCTGATCTCAATAGGTGCTTTAGCAACTGACACTAGAGTAGTGTCAAAAGTACCAACTTCGGTAACAAGTCGGTACTGAAATTGTAAAATTGTGACGCTTTGAGCGCTGTTGAGCAGAATCGTAAACACCTCTGATTGGCCATTGTGTTCACGCGCTCATCGGATATGTTTCTGATTGGCTACAATGATCAATGCACGGACCGATCCGCTGATAGACGCATGCTTTCAAACGCTCCCATGTGTATCTGTGTAGACGCTCAGGGAAGAGTGTCATTGATGTATATTTACAACATGTTTTTGAAGCGCTGATCATTTTAGCCAATCACAGTCATATTTGATGAACGCGTGAGTACAATTGGCAATCAGAGGTGTTTGCGATTCCACTCAACAGCGCTCAAAGTGTCACATTTTTTCAATTTCAGTACCGACTTGGTACAGAAGTTGGCACTTATGACAACACTATGTTAGCAGCTGCGGTCTTTAGCGTCCTTGTTAGCGCTCCTACCTCCCATGCTGCTGATCCCGGTTCAAGTCTTGCTAGGAGCTGGTCAAGTAGGACCGCTTTACAAAGGCACGTTCCAATCATAATATTAGCTTCACTTCCTGTCTCCTGAGATTCCTTCATCTGATGGATGTTTGAAGGCAGCATAGATGCATCCTTCACTGCCTTTGATATCCCACAATGCTGTGCGTTCCATTCCGCTACAGTTGAGCTAAAAAAAATAATGCCATTTGAAAATTGCAGTTGGTAATCAGTTTGTGTGTAAATGTAAATTTTTGACCCAATTTTTTCACTTTTGATGTCATTTCTAGCAAGAAATTTGTATTGTAGTAATTAAGTATTTGCTTAGTTTTCACCAAAGCTTGCTATTTTTTTTTTAAACCGTTACGCTGCCTCAGAGGTCTGTCAGAAATCAGTTTCTTTTCAGCTTTGTGCACAAACACTGCCTGCCAAGTCATTGTCTGATTAGGCAGCGAGGCAACAAGTCACTGCCAAAGCTTTCGTACGCAGCAATAGTTGTGTCTGCACTTTTTTAAATGGGAAAGAACACAATTTGAAGGATTAGATCACCTCAAAGTGAACATTTCCTGATAATTTACCCCAATGCCATCCAAGATGTTCATGTCTTTCTTTCTTCAGTGGAAAATAAATTACGTTTTTTGAGGAAAATATTTCAGGATTTTTCTCCATACAATTGACTTTAACGGTAACCAAATTGTTGAAGTCCAAATTAATGCTGTTTCAGAGGGATTTGAAGTGCTTCACGGGGTTGTGCACGATCCCAGCTGAGGAATAGGGTCTTATCTAGCGAAATGATCGGTCATTTTCTAAAAAAAAAGAAAAATGTATATACTTTTTAACCACAATTGTTCGTCTTGTGCTGGTCTACGACGTGCCAGGCATTACGTAATCACGTTGGAAAGGTCACGCTAGACGTTGGCGGAAGTAACGCCCTATTGTTTACAAGCGTGGAGAAGGAGGATTGTTCAAATTTTATTGTATGTTGAATGACATATTTATGGCTTTGTGTCAGTTTATTGTTTAAAATGGTCCTTTCGTGTGCGTATCCTGGATGTTTAAAAGAATGGGGCGGTACTTCCGCCTACGTCAAGCGTGACCTTTCCAACGTGATTACGTAATGCCTGCCGCAAAACAAACGCTCCAAACGAGCCAGGTATAAAATCACCCTAAGATTAACAATTTAAAGCCTTTGCATAATAAAGTAAATAACTGATTATATTAAGATTAAAATTGATGTTCAGGGTTTAAATTTACTGTCTTTTGTATCTGTGAAGATGTTATTTAGTGGCCACAAAATGAACCCCGACAGCTTGCATATTTTCTCTATCTATTCGCGTTTCGCACAAAAGCAAATTGGCGGGGAGCAGATCGTCTGTGATGATGGGAAATTCCTTCTGGCCGTTTTGATAAGCATGTGTTTTGTAGTGTTTGCACTCAGATGCTATCAGCCTTTATATCTACATTCATCTTTTTAGAGATCACATTTAAAGTTCCACTCTGCTTTCTTAGGTTTACAGAGAAGTCCAAGTGTGTGTGTGTGTGTGTGTGTGTGTGTGTGTGTGTGTGTGTGTGTGTGTGTGTGTGTGTGTGTGTGTGTGTGTGTGTGTGTGTGTGTGTTTGCCGTCACATGCAGATTAGAGTAGTCATTAGTCTCCAAAGAGATAATTGGTGTGTAGCGAGAATCTTTGGTCCAAAGCAAAACGTTTCCCTACAAACAGGACTAGATCATTACACCACGGTTGTTAGAGAAGAGGATTGGACTGCCACTTTGGGGTCAGACCCCTGCCTAAGCTCACACACATTCATCTTCACTCATTTGCCATCCATAATTATCCTATGTGGATTTAACCGCGAGTTTTTTTCTACGGGCCAGGAATACGAAGGACCTCTTTGGCTCTGTTCCCCATTAAGGTGCTTCTCCTCTCCTCCTGGAGATTAGGTGTCTCGAATGAAAGGCGTCTCCTCTGAGAGCGTGACCCTGAGGTGATGTTGGGTACGCATCAGCATTGCAAGTGCTGGGCGTCCTGAAGAGCACCGCTCATTAGCGTCTGTGTGCGCCCGTGTACGGGATATGGAGCTAATGTATGTTAATACATGCACTTGTCAATTCTGGTTGCATTTTGATAAGGAATGCTGAAATGACCAGCATAAACTGTATGTGGTGTTTTGGATGCCAAACAGGCTTCTCGGCTAGCTTGACGCGCAAGACTTCAAAGTAGCGAGACTAGAAAGCTCATAGATCAACCAGTTTTACCAGCTATGTTTTGCTATGGGTCAGTGATAAATAAGTGGCTAAGATGAGGACATTTTTTTATTTAAAACAAATTAAAACTTTGAATTCCATTTTCAATAAAAGTTTAATAACTCAAAAAATGTCATGTGGTATAACCATCAATTAAAACATATGCACATATTTTACTTTACACCTTGAATACAACTTATTATTTTTAAAGATTTAAAATATATATTTTTTTACAACTTTAATTAATTATTAATTCATAAATTATATTAATTTGGGATCATAATGCATTTTGCGAAATAACCTTACCTTGGAAATAAATGTTAAATCCATTAAAAATATATTATCAGATATTTGAAAAGACTTATTGACCCTGACTTTTTGCGAATTTCATCCTGTTAATGAGGCATTTTTCTTCATTATAATATCATGAAAAGGGTTATGTGAGACTAAAACTAAAACCATAAAAAATTACATGAAATAAAATAAACATATTAACTGCAATAAAATAAAATATAAAACAAAACTTACTCTTATTTTATTCATTTCAGCTAGTTCCCAAAGCAACATTTCTCATTTTCAATTAGTTTAACTTTATTTAGTTTAACTAAAATAAAATTAATAAAAACTTTTTTTAAACATTTAAAAAATATTTTAAAAAACAATAACTAATAAATGTCATAATGTTATAAAAGTGACAAAAAGACAACAAAATTACAAAACATTTAACTAAAATGAAATTTAAAAAATACAAAAATAAATTAAAAATATTAATAAAATAAACCTATTCAAATCTAAAATCTCAATGATACTAAAATAACACTAATCAGGACAGTTGCAACACTCTGACACATTTGCTTTCATGCCCAGAATAAATTATAAATGAAAATGATATTTTTTAGAAATTACAAAATGTGTTCATTGAGTGTATTCATGTCATTGTCAATTGCCTTTTTAATGTATTTTTGAATAAATGAATAGATTTACACAAAAAAGAGTATCATATCATTGACCTGGATTGACCACTACAAAACCAACACTAACTAGCAGAACAGAGCAGGGTGGGATTTCATGCTGGTGTAAAGGCCTATTCATACCAGAAGTAAACATTTCAAAATGAAAATGTGCTCATAATTTAATTACTCTCTTGTCCTTCCAAAGCTGAATGACTTTATTTATTCTGTCCAACACAAAAAGAAGATATTCAAAAAAAAAAAATTTGTCCACACAGTCAAATGAGTCCCAATGTTGTTTGAACCCCAAAACTGTTTTCTTTTATGTTCCACAGAAGAAATAAACGTATTCATGTTCTGTGCAAACTCTCTGCTGTACACTTGCTCTGTCTCAGCTCATGCTAATGCTCCTGTTCTCTTTCTGTCTCCAGCCGGCTGTCCTGATTCACTCATTACAGAGGTTCATCATTTCCGAGTCCTGGGAGATGAGCAGGTAGGTTTGGTCTCATGCGCACGCACACACACACACACACACACCTTCCCTGTTCTGATCACAGCTCATGAGAAGCCCACGCTCACCCTGATCATCAGATGGTCTCATGCGAGAGGCTGTTAATTGGCTGTTCGATGCCATTCACTAAGCCCTGCGCTCGCAACAAGACCTCACGGAAAGACGGTCTTCTCAACCATTTTCCTCATTCCTCCCTCCATCTTCACCAAGTGTTTGTCTTGTGTTCACAATCGTGTCACCTTTGCAAAGCTCCATTAGGGATGTTTGCGCGGTGTCTTCAGAACATGTAGTTTTGGCAAGTGTCCTCTCCTGACATCTGTGTGCATCTTGTTCATCTCACTCTCTCCTGTCCTGTTGGGGCGCTCGGCCTGCGGGCCAGATGTCACAACCAACACTGGGTTGTTTTTATTCCAATACTTTTACCATCCGAATTTAATTTCAGGGATCATAAAATAATAATAATTTGATCAACAGCTTGTTAAAGCCTACTGTATCATATTTGATGCACACTAAAGCCTCTAAATGATCAACATAATCAAAGCTTTGCTGAAAAACCTGTTGTACACAATCTACATGCATCCTGTTATACTTTTTATCAAGTACAAACGTCCACCTTCAGGTTGTGGATCGTGTATTTGCTGTGAAATATTTACTGATTTTGATGTAAATGCTAGTAAATACTTTTATATTGTTAGCAATATTTCAAGATGAACACTTACTGGACTGAAGGAACTTAGGTTTACTTGATGATCCTTTTTTTTTTTTTTAATCATGTTATAATGTGAGTATCAAATATGATTCAAGGTTTATTTGTTCATCTCTCAATCATCATTGTATTGCATTGCGTTATGTTTTGCCCACACAATAAACACTAGAGAGCTTTGATCTAAGCATGAAACTAATCATTTAAATATTATCTTACTAAGACATTATTAAAAGATATAAAGTGACATTTATATCCATTTTATGTAAGTATTCTGCTGGACTGGTAAACATCTCAATGATTACAAGCTTTCAGAATTTCATTTGACTTTTTTTCCATAGAAATACCATCAACTGCACCAAATTGCATTTTTTTTCTTTTCCGAAGCCTGATGTACAAAATATGATACTCAAGAAAAACACATATGCAAACTGCTTTTTTTTTCATTTAATAAACTTTTCCATTTTAAAATAAATCGATTTTTACTGACTGTTATTTTATATGCCAGGTCTTACGGGGTTAACAAATAATTTCTGTAAAATGCTAATTAAATGTGTCTTATGACTCATTTTTATTGAAAAGTGTATAATCATCCAGTGCTTGAACTTGTTTGACTTTTTTTTTTTTTTCAATAATCTTTAACACACTTGAAGGGATAGTTCAACCAAAAATAACAATTCTGACATCATTTACTCACCCTCATGTCATTCCAAATTGGTATGACATTATTTCTTCTGTGGATCACAAAATGATATATTTTGAAAATAATGAAAAATGTATTTTGTTGATAAAATGGCAGTCAAAGTTGTTTGGCCACTTCTTCTTTTATTTCTGCCGGAGAAAGATAGTCCTAGAGGTTTGGAATGACATGTGTCAGTATCATCACGAGCTGTGTTTTAGTCTCGGTCCCTCTGTGTTTCCAGTACGCGCGCTACCAGCGCTACGCAGCGGAGGAGTGTGTTCTTCAGATGGGGGGGGTTCTGTGTCCCGCTCCCGGATGTGGTGCCGGGCTGATTCCTGTGGATGATGGAAGGAGAGTCTGCTGTGAGTTAGGAAATGGATTCGGCTGTGGGGTAAGATCTTCTGAGCCCTTCACTGACTTCACAACAGCTTTTACTGTAATAACGCCGGCTCTGTTTATACCCGTATGTCCGGAGGAGTGGCACATGCAAATTCCACTCGCTTATTTTCATTGGCTGTTTCTCAAATCATTAGAGGTGATTGTGGCTCCCAGGAATGACCCCTAGGGCCAGATTTACTAAACAGGGCAAATTAGCGAGCAATTCCCAAACAGCGCCGATGTGAGTGTAAAGTTCAGCACGTGATCTACTGACACACACACATTAAAGAACAGATACATCCGGATCAAATCCATAATGACCAACACAATCTACCAGTTAGCGTCTGGTTTATGACATGCTTTTTTTGGGCAGTAAATAATGGTGCAGATACCAGTAAACTGACTAGCGCAAACCTTAGTAAATCAGCTTGCATGATTCATTTAAATACTCTCCTCACATAAATGTTGCATCTGAAAGGGAAACTCCTACAAATGCATATGCAATAAGCTCAGCCGCAAAAATAACCCCACCACGTCTTTTCAGCGCAAATTTTTAACTGTGTGTTTTTAGTAAATCCTGACAGTTTTTTAACGCCATAAGAGGGTTTGCGCTAGTAAATCTGGCCCTAGTGTCAGTCATTGACATCACGTTGAAGTGACTGACAGATAGGGGACGGGAGGTCTGAAACTGTGTTTTTGAGACCGTCTTTTTAAGTTTTAAAGAGAAACAAATACAACAACGGTGTTGACTAATGAATTTGCACATAGTTTGTCTTATTAAAAACACCACATAGACATACAAACAACGTTAAAAACTTTTATTTTCACCACAGGGAGTCTTTAAAGAATGCTTTAGGCCAAAAAGTTTCTATATAAGAGAAATGTTTTCAATGATTGCACAATACTTTCATGTATAACAGGTTATTTCAATTTTTAAGAGCTGTTCAGTTCATAAAATGTAATAATAAAAAAAAAGTAAACTTAATCTATCAAATGATCCCATGACGGGAACCCCCTAAGGATCTGTGTGTGAAGTGTCTGACAGAACCCTTTAAGGCTCTTTAGACATGAGTCACAGCAGCGCCATCTCTGATTTTTAACGGGAATAAATGTGAGGCTGTGAGGGACAGACATACTTCTCTTCAGTGGGCTGTGCTGTTATTTTTTGATTGTTCTGCTGATTAAACACTGCAAAAAATATATTTTTTAAGAAATGTCAGGAGTCAAAAAAACAAAAATAAACTCCAGGCAACACGAGCTGTGGAACATTAGAAGTGATCGAGAAGCTTTATACAGCGAATGACATTGAAAACACAGTAAGTGTATCCCTCACAGCCTCGCTTTCATACACGACACACTTCACCTTGTACGTTCTGTTGCCCGTAATTATAAAGTTATCTATCAAACAATACAGTCTCATGCAATACAGACATAACAGTCAGCCTGAAATGACAACGACTGCATTTTTACAAACCTTTGAGCGAGTATATCCCTTGTTTAGGATGGCATCTATGCCCTCTATCGCTTGCACACTCCACTCGTCCAATCACGCCACGATTAAGATGTAATTACCACACAATTTGCATGATGTTTTGTAATTAGCCAGTCGATTAAAGATTAGGGTGCAGTTCAGCTGCCATTAGGACTGACTGATTGCACGTGTGCAAACAAAAACCTCATCATTCAGAGGAAACCCTGTATCTGTCGATGGGGATGCCGCAAACCCTTCTGCTGGCAGGGACACGGCTTGGAGCTGGAGAGGAGCATTACACCAGGATACATTTGCTTGAGAATTTTTTTGTTTTGTTTTTTTGTTTGTTTCAGTGTTCATCCAAAAAAGCACAAATTTAGTGTTGATCACCAACAAAACACAAAGCATGTTTTTAAGACACAAACTTGGTAAAGCAGGATTGCACATCAATGCATCTAGTGGTGGTGGGTAAACAGTATTTTCTAAAGTTGAAACACCTCACTCATTCGTTTTTGTAAAAAAAAAGAAGTAATTTAAGACTTTAAAAACTTTAAAAATAAAATATTGTTACATTATGATTTCACTGTTCATCCAAACAAATAAAATGTAGTGTAGATTGCTAGAAAAGCATACCAAGCAGGGTTTTATAACACAATTTTGGCAATAGAATAGAGTGCTGCAGTGATGTTTTTTTTTTGTTGTTGTTGTTGTTTTTTGGCCAACCTGTGAGTTAGCCTCACCCTGGTTCCCTCGACAAAAAAAAAAGATATGATTTTCCCACTGGCTTTTGGATTCTTGCAGGAAATAAACTCTGTGATCAGCAACATTTTCTCATTCAAAAATCAATTGACTTTGGGACGGTGGAACAGGAAGTGCTAAAATGCTAACTCGTTTCTGGGTTTTGGCAAGAAAAATACGTCATCTCAGCAGCAAAATACTGTAAAACAAAATAAAATAAAACAAAACATCCTGTAATGGGCAAAC